>CM035804.1:25343978-25801478 GCA_020466265.1 Siphamia tubifer
TAAAACAGTGGCACGAGAAAAATGGAAGTGTTTGCAAAGCATTGTGGACGGCAAGTTATTCCCCTCTGTCTCAAGTGTACATCAAACTTCTTCTGTCCAAAGGGATACATGATGGACAAAATATCTAACCCCCTCAATGCTAAAGACAAATGGGACACTCTACCCTCCAAAACATGACTCTAAATGTAGGGATAGGAACGACTTGTAGGGCCAAGGGTGGACTTTGGGACTGTGGAATAGACAGGACTGAAGAATACTATCCAATCATTTTAACTGACCCATCAAAGAGATTAAATAGTGATACGTCTATCAAGTGTAACTATTATTTGTCCCTTCCCCCTCTGTGTGTACAACTCTTTCTGCCAGTTCTGCAGACTTTTGAATTTTGCATATTTAAAATGTAGCTCAATCAAACTATTTTTCCAGGATCTCCTAGTTAGGGGACTGCTGCCCTATTTAGCTTTAAATTTAAAATGCATTGCACAAACGCAACTTGCATGTTTTCATTGGTCATGTCCTGTGTGCTATTTTTTCTGCTATTATCTCCTTCTGTCTTCCACACAGGTACACAGGTCGGGTGTTACATGATGTGATTAATCTGGGATCGTACAATTACCTGGGATTCGCAGAGAATACTGGTCCATGTGCTGACTCTGCAGCTGAGGTCACTGTGAAGTACGGCGTTGGCGTCGCTAGCACAAGGCAGGAGATTGGTACGAACACACAGCAAAAACACATTCACCCTCACCACCTCTACTACTACTGCTGCTGAAATGTAACAGCAGGAATGCACATGGTTGAATCCACCACAGTAAAGTTATAAATCACTCTGGCTCATCTAAAATAAAGCATTAATAATAGTTTCCATGTGCACATATGGAGCCTGTGTCCTGTTAGCATATCATTAAAATATGCTCGTTAATTTAGCTTCATTTATCACACATAGCAAACAGGCAGAACCTTGGGTGAACTTAACTTTATCTAAACTCTGGAGAGGACAGATAAAGGTAATGTTACTCCTGTTAATTTATTTTCATTTGGTATTAACCAGGACAGTCTGAATTTTCCTTTAGGCCAGGGGTCTGCAACCCTGGTCCCAGAGAGCTGCTATCCTGCATGTTTTAGACGTACCCCTCTTCCAACACACCCGATTCATATAATCAGCCTATCATCCACCTCTGCAGAAGCATGATAATGACCTTCAGGTGTGCTGAAAGAGGGAAACGTCTAAAACATGCAGGATAACGGCTCTCTAGGACCAGGGTTGCAGACCCCTGCTTTTGACTTTATTTAATACAAGTCACATGACCTCTGAATGAACTTAGGGACCTGAAATATGATACATCATGTGTTTGATGTGTATCCTGGATATGGGATTTGCAATAAAGTTAAACCAGTCACGCTATAATGACACAAAAGGCCTGTTCACATTGTTGTAGATGTGAGTATTGTCCTCTGTAAGATTTGTACATGTAAGCTGATACATCTATCCTGCATACTGAACAATAGATGCTGTATCTGATTGTCATTGTGTCTCATTGCACAAATGATGTACTTAAGGAAAGTACATATGTAAGAAGCATCTTTATCTTAAAGCTGATTTCACAAGATATAAGTGCTGATGGAATGTGCAGATGATTGTATGCCAATAGAAATTTCTGCTGTATCTCCATGGAAGGTAACCTGGACAGACACGAGGAGATGGAGAAAATGGTGGCAAAATTTCTGGGTGTGGAGTCAGCCATGGCCTTTGGAATGGGGTTTGCAACCAACTCTATGAACATACCAGCACTGACTGGCAAGGTAAAACCAGAAGCAATGAATCAAACTTAATTTATATTGTGCATTTCCCATAATAATGATAACAATAATTTTAAATGGCATTTTATAGCACTTTTATGTAGTTGGCAATATGGTAGTGCAGTGGAAAGCACCAGGGTTCAATTCCAACACCAGCTAATAGGGGTGGGGCTTTTCTGTGTTGTCCCCATGTCTGTGTGAGTTCTCTCTGGGCACTATGGCTTGCACTGATAGGTTATAGGGTTAATCTAAATTATGTCATAATGTGAGAGTGACTGTTCATCTCTATATGTAAAATCCTGAGATGAAGTGGCGACATGTCCAGGGTACACCCTGCCTTCGCCCATAAAGTTTCTGGGATAGGCTCCAGCAACCGCCCTGACCCTAGTAAGGATAAAGCGGGTTCAGAAAATTAATGAATGAATTTATATAGCACTTTTAATTCAGCAGAAAGCAAAAGTGCAACAGAGAAAAGAAAGTGAAAATTTGACTACATTACAAAAATAAAATACTACATGTAAAACAACACATCATGGTGAGTCATAAAAGGCCTGTCTAAACTGAAAGATCACTCAGTGCGATGCAGAGTGCTTTAAATTCAGGGTAAATAAAAAAGTAATACTAGTAAAAATTTATAGAAATTCAAGAAATGTGACTAAAGATTACTTTTACATTATAAAATAATTTTCCCTTCTGTGTCACCAATATGTTGTTGATGTAAAAAAATAAATAAATAAAAATAAAAAGTGGTCTGCACCCTGTTTTTTGATTTCCGCTACTGAGATTTGTTATCACAGCATTCATCATAGTTGTCTTGAATAAAACATTCCATAAAAGTTTGCTATCACAGGTCACCGGTCGCAGCAAAAGCACAGACACAATGCTACAGTCTGGCGTCAAATCAGGAGGAAACACTTCCTGTTGGCTTAAGCAGCACCACTGCATGTCACTGTGCAGAGATAACAAAGTGTCCAGACCAGTCTGCTCTGACGTTGGTTTTCAGGTAGCTTCTCCACCTCATACTGTAACTGGAAACCCCAGACGGCTGCAGCCTTTAAGTATTTTGTTGCTGTTAAACTTGTGGTTGCGATGGCTCCGCAGTAGTTTACCTCATGAAGCTCAGTTTTATGTTTTTATTTTTGTCTTTAGTCACCTTCAGTAAAGCTTTATTTGCACAGTAATGGATTTTATTTTGACATATAACAGGCGTGGCAAGCAGTACAATAAATTAAAAAGCTTTTTCAGTGTACTTACTCCATCGCAGATCATTACATGAAACAGGGAAGATCATTTATGCCAATTAATGTTGGCTCTGTGTTTTCCTGCAGAGCTGTCTGATTCTGAGCGATGAACTTAACCATGCCTCTCTGGTCCTGGGAGCCAGACTGTCCGGTTCCATCATCAGAGTCTTCAAACACAATAGTGAGTCTACTGTGCGCCCACTTGAATTTACACATCCATTCATATTCTCTGTCCACCTGCATCTCCAGCCTGTCATGTTCTATAAAGCAGCCCCGATGTTTATGTTATTAACAAATTGCACCTCTAGCCACCTCTTACACTCTCCCATGCTGCCTCTTATTGATTTACTCTTTGTAATAATGTATTCTATGCCCTATGTTACATGCATTGTGTCATAGAACAGAAAATAAACTAACCAACCCAGTTTTTTCTTATCAGATGTACTCTGTTTGGAGAAAAAGTATTGTTTTCACATGTTGACAGATTTCCATAGTCTGTTCCTTAGCTACAGGAACAACTTTATAGCTGGTTGTTTATCTTCATTATGGCTCTTGCTTTCACAAAACTTGAGATATGCATAGTGAGAAGTGATTAAATGCTAATAGCTTTATACACCCAGCAGGCTAACAGCTAATCAGCTGTGCTCCACATACAGTAGATGTATTATCATTGTTTGAGTTGTTTGCACGGTGGGCCAAATTCTGTTTAATACATGACTGATAAAGCTTTGTGCTCAATGCTAATTAATCTGACATCATTCCTAGAAGTTTTTCACATGTAGACATTACCTTATTAGCTTAGTAGCTGATGAGGCATAGCTTGGTTCACTTTTTTGTCTTTTTTTTTCCTGTTGTGATATCAGCATTCACAAACAAACTAGCGTAGGTCATCTGATAGCAGGTGTTTTATTTTGAAACAGGGAAAGAACAAGGCACAGTTTTACACACTGATAAAGCCTGTTATCTCCCAGTAGAACTTACAGGCAGCCATGGATTTAAAGCTATGACAAATGGGCTGAGAGGGAGAAGAAGCTGTTGATACCACAGCATTGAATGCAACTCAGAGATTGTAACACTTCGTTTTCCTGTCAGATATGCAGAGCCTTGAGAAACTGCTGAGAGAAGCCATAGTCCACGGTCAACCCAGGACTCACAGACCATGGAAGAAGATCCTCATAGTGGTGGAGGGTATTTACAGGTAGCTCACCCACTGTCTTTATCGAATGATGCGCCCGGGCTGCGTCAAGGGTTTTTGACTTAGAGGCATTTACATCTGTTGTTAACTATGAAGAAAGGGACAGCAGCCAAAAGCACTGTATCACTGGGAACTGCCCTGTTCAAATACCTTCCAAGTTTCAAGCATCGACACTAACCACTCAAACAAGAATAACAAGAATACCATCGGATTTTGCAGATGTTTTCATTTCTTAATTGTTAATGGTAAGAGCAATGTGTGTATGGCATGTTTAGTATGAGTGTTATACTTCTTAAACAGGTATTAGGAAGCAGCTGTTAGCATCTATTGATGGTTCCCTGGTTCCACGACCATCAGCAGTGTCGACACTCTTTGGATTGGACTGTTGTTTGACAGCTGAGTCAGTGCTTTGTTAGGCATTCATGTTCGTGCACATACTGAGCATCTCACAGGGGTTTAGTCAACTCCACCTCACATGGTGTTCTAAGAACCTGCACTGTACAGTAGCAAAGAGAAGTCTGTAACAGTAATGCATTTCATGACTTTGAGTGTCTTTCCAAAAACTCTACAGGAACCAAATAACATAGAACAGAGGACAGATATGAATGTGGACATACAAGTACGAATGATAACATATTCTTCTCTATTTGTGCAGCATGGAGGGAAGTATAGTGCGCCTACCTGAGGTCATTGCCCTGAAAAAGCGCTACCGAGCCTACCTTTATCTAGATGAGGCCCACAGCATCGGCGCCCTGGGGCCCAGAGGAAGAGGTGTGGTCGATTACTTTGGTTTAGACCCCTGTGATGTGGATGTCATGATGGGCACTTTTACCAAGAGCTTTGGTGCTGCAGGAGGATATATTGCAGGAAAAAGGGTGAGATATCTTATTTTGTAGTATCTCCTACACACAAGAAGTGTGTAACTCTCTAGGGATTGTGCAAAATCCTAATAAGTGTGAAGTGTAACAAAAGATGAATGCCAGTGTATCAATGTGAATGTAGAAACCTACTCAAAGTCTTGTGAATAGCGGCTATTTTTTTTTTTAAACAAGGCTTAACTTCACATGAAAATGGAAAAAAATCTGAAAAACCAAAGATGATGGCACTCAAGAACCTCACATTACTCCAAAAAACGTTCAAAAAAATGTTTTGTTTTCACCCACGCAGCAGCCTTCTCAGCCTTCTCAGCCTTCTTTGAGTGAGTTTTATGAAAGCTGACATAAGGAGTGACTCATCAGCGGAGGAATGGGTCATTGGAGGATTCTATAATAAAATGTTGATTTGAATGGATGTGTTTGATTTAATGCCACAAAAGCATATAGATGTTACTCTGAGAGATGTTTTTATGTACAAGGAAAACAGTAACAAAGCGTAATACGTCTTTGAAAAAGTTTTGAACACAGCTATATTTCTATACAGCAATAAACTGAGCAGTGATTTTGCTTCTATTGCGTAGTAAGTCATTACAAAGTCAAATCAAATGTCATGTAAACACCTTTTATATGTGCAAGAAACCGAACTAAGGAAGTAAAAATAAATGAATTAAAAGTGCTGTGTAGCCTATATATGTTCACTTACAAAAAATCTTGAATAGAAAAATGTAACTTTCAGGGGGTATGAACAATTGTAAGAATAAAATCTCATAATAAATAGAATATTATATTAAATAGAAAATAATCCTAACTCCATTTTCAATGTGTTTATTAGTGAAATAATAGCCAGTGTGTTCTTATTCCTCTTGTGTGTGTTGCATTTAGGAGCTCATAGAATACCTGCGCTCACATTCCCACAGCGCAGTCTACGCCACCTCTATGTCTCCTCCTGTGGTGGAGCAAATCGTCACTTCTATGAAGTGTATTATGGGAGAGGATGGCACAACAATAGGTAAGTTCCCAATACAGACAGAACATCTAATATCTCTATATTTTGGTTCAAAGACACTTTATAGTATACCTTACAATTTTTCCTTAATTAAGTAAAAAAAAAAATCTGTTGATACAGATGTCACAAACTAGTTATTTATTGGAACTACTGTATGTTTGATGTATATGCTGAATATGAAGCTTTTCAGAAAAGAAGTTGTAGACCTGCAGTATTACAACGTGACCTAAGTATTTAAGTGTGTGTGTATTTTATTATTATTATTAGTAGTAGTAGTAGTACAGTAGTAGCATTATCATATTTATGTAGTATATATTTTATCTTGGATACCTATGTGTGAATTATCTATGAGATGTTTATTCAAATCTTTTATTATTTACATTTTTCTTTTTTTTCATTGGGGCTATTGGGTATTTTAGTTTATTATGTAATAAAAATTAATAAAGAAATATGACAAAGGGGAAAAAAGCAACATAATAACATCAGACTACAGGCTAAGTAAAAACAAAAAATATATATAAAGAAAATGCCTAAGGTTTTGCAAAAATATCATGTCTAATTGTTCTGAAAATATGTTTATCTTATTACTTATATGAAAATATAACACAAAAGTGAAAGTGTAATGACATAATTTAAAAAAAATATTGGCATGTCTTTCACATCAAATTAATAATACTTAATATATTGCAAGTGTTCCTTTACAAAATATACTCTACAACGAAATAAAGAGATTGAATTGATTTAAATGCTTCAGTATCTGTTTTCACTTTGGTGTCAGAGTTCATCATTTGTGATGTGTGTTCATTATGTAGTTGTTGGTAGATTCTCAAAACATGACATAAATTCCAGCACGTCCAAGTGGACTAAAGAATCACTATGAACCAACTCAGTAGCCTAGCAACATGAAACATATACATAACGTACTGTCATTAAAAATGGATACACATCTGTGAGAAGCAGAAGATCTGTCATTGATGTTCATGATGAAGTTATTTACTAAATCATATGTAGAAAGAGTCGGCAACACACAAAGTATAAACATTGACCTGCTGTAGTTACCAATATTTATGTTGATACAATAAAAAAAACCTGTTTGACATAATGGATACTTAGGAAGTATATTCATGCTCTTTCTCTCTCTCTCTCTCTCTCTCTCTCTATCTATCTATCTATCTATGTCTCTCTCTATCTATGTCTCTCTCTCGTTCTCTCTCTCTCTTTCTCTCTCTCTATCTCTCTCTCGTTCTCTCTCTCTCTTTCTCTCTCTATATCTATCTCTCTTGTTCTCTCTCTCTTTCTCTCTCTCTCTCTTTCTCTCTCTCTCTCTCTCTATCTCTCTTTCTCTCTCTTTCTATCTATCTCTCCATCTATCTCTCTCTCTTTCTCTCTCTCTCTCTCTCTCTTGTTTTCTCTCTCTCTCTCTCTCTCTTGTTTTCTCTCTCTCTCTAACACACGCACACAGCTAAAAAGATCTACTAATGTTGTTTTATAATGTATTAATTTCAAAGTAAAAATAGCAGAAGACTGGAGTCTCTTATTCAGGCCACAAAGGCAAAAGCTTTTTTGTTGTTTTCAGACAGAAACAGGATGTGTTTAACAGGGCCTTTCTATTAAAATAGCGTGTCTGCCTTAAAATTAAATTTGCATCCTATGAAACGACCTCATAGGTCAAAGTAAAACACACCATATGGGAACAAATAATTCAGAGGATGAGGCTGTGACAGGGTTGAATTATTATTATTATAGGTTACAGCTCAGACTGCACATGTAGCTGCAGATGAAATAAACTCACTTTGCTTTGTGTTTTATGTTACTTTTAGATCAATTGAGTCTTAGCTGCTGCAATTTTCAACCGGAACCACCAGATGTCAGTGCAAACTAATAAATTGTCACATGTTCTGCACCACAGCTGATCTCAGACCAGTTGTTTGTGAAACATGTGAATATGTGCAACATTAGTCTGAAGTACAGTCAACAGTGCTATGGTTAAATAAAAAACAAAACAAAAAAAAACAACACCACAGACCTGGAAATAAGAATGTGCACAAAGAAGTTGAGTGTGTTAGATCTACGAGTGTGTAGTTTTGTGTTTGTTGCAAACCTGAATGTTCAAAGAACTCAATGAGGAGATCTCCTGTGGGAATAGGAAAACATTACAGAGAAAGGAAGAACTTGATCTCCCCATGGTGCCTGGATGTTTTGACACTCTGTTTTCACATCACATTCACTCATGAATATGTTTTCAGCTGCCTGTTAACCTTTTTCTCAGCCTTTGTTTTCATTATTTTAAAACCTCATTACCCTACAAAGATCATTTTTAGCTTTAGTGTATGTCTTAGATCTCCAGTAGTGAATTATGCTTTCTTAATGTGAGGATATTCTGTGAATGCATGTGCCAATTATAATTTTTTTTCTTTTTCATCCTAAGGCTGTGAACGTGTGCGGCGCCTGGCAGAGAACACAGTCTATTTTCGTAAAAGGCTTCGAGAAATGGGCTTCATTATCTATGGCAACAAAGACTCGCCCGTCGTACCCATGATGCTTTACATGCCTGCCAAGATAGGGTGAGCTGTGATATTAATTGATCCGTGACCTGCTGTAAAAGCAAACTAATAAACCCTTCACTTAAGAGAAGTGAATTTAATACCAAGGCTGAGCCAACAGTTCATTCTACAACAGACACAAAGTTCATCTTGGCCACTCTGCTCTAAAGCCTGAAGAAATATAAATATTACTGGAGAAAATGACATTTTGCCTTTGTGTTTGAAAGGCATTATTCTCACTCAGTCAAAGATTAAACATCACATCACTACTGTGCTGTTTTTAGTGGATACTTGTCTTTGAACACAGCTAAAGATAGCAAATGTTAATCATTAACCAACATATATGTAATAACTATATAGAGCCACAGTCCAACTCCTTGTGGGTGTGCACCACAGGACATTATTTTAGAAGAAACATAATTAAAGTTAAATAGTAACAGACAAATTCTATTTGCATCCCTTTGAATTATACATGGTCTACACAGATGAGTTTTATAAGTCACAACTGAGGCTCAACTCAGACTGAAAATTATAATTCATAATTGAATTCTGACCTATTTTTCCCAAAACGTAACCACATTTATTCCAGGTCACTGGCACTCTATAAACCCAATTTGGTAGAACTTCAACCAATAGTTTTGTTGCCACAGACATCTGAATGTTCAGCCATTATAAGTACAAGGGAAGTGGAAAAGATTTGATTTGATTTTTTAAATCATTAAAAAAAAATTTACTTTGAGTTACATTTCCCTAAATATAATGTACACATCAATCTCTAAACCCAATTTAGTATGAATTCAACCTTTTTTTTTTTCTTTTTTGCTGCTGCAGACATTTCAAATTTGGCCTATTATAAGAAAAAGGGGGAAAAAAGATCTAAAAAAAAAATAATAATAATTTAAAGTTTAAAATTTTCCCCAAATTTAATTACATCTATTCTTGGCCAGTGGTAATCTATAAACCCAATTTGGTATAAATTCAACTAATGTGCTAAGAAACAAACAAACCAAACTAAAAACAATACCAGTGCCAGGGGAATAAAAATGAGGACGTTAGCACAACTCCACAGCTACTCTGCACAGGTCAGTATTGTACCTTACTGGACAGATGGAAATGTAACTATGTGACATGGTAGCTTGCACTGACAGTTGTGTCCTGTTTACTTGTTAATGCTGTATTATTCCTGTTATCCTTTAAACTTGGTGTTATAATGCCATGTTATACTGGTGTTAGTTTGTCTGCTGTTACAGGGTTACATATTTTTTATTTAACTTTGTTCCCAGTGGGTAGTAATATCAATTAGTCTCTGTATTTCCTCAGTTGGAAAATGAAAGCACGAGTATAAATGTCATCGTAAATATCCAAAGGGTGTCGTCTATAATAGAGAATATGCTACTGACTTGAAAGGTCTAATATAGTTCTCAGTTTTACCCCACATTTTAATACAATGTTTGGTGCCAGCCAGTATTTTACAGAGGACTTTACATCTGCCCAGGGTGATCGCAGCTCACACCTACATTGATAGTGATGTTTTCTAACTTTTCATGACACTTTCAGGAGTCTTTTCCATGTTGTTTATGAATATATCTGTACTTGTTTTCCACACCAGAGCGTTTGGCAGGGAGATGTTGAAGAGGAACATCGGGGTAGTGGTCGTGGGCTTCCCCGCTACGCCTATCATAGAATCTCGGGCACGCTTCTGCATCTCAGCCTCCCACTCGAGAGAGCTGCTTGACAAGGTAGATAATACTGTACCACTGTGTCACACTGTTAAAGCTGAGTTTCCTATATTATACAAGTCATTTATTTTTAGACCCCCA
Organism: Siphamia tubifer; assembly: GCA_020466265.1. Lineage (NCBI taxonomy): Eukaryota > Metazoa > Chordata > Actinopteri > Kurtiformes > Apogonidae > Siphamia > Siphamia tubifer. Next base: position 25,354,459 of record CM035804.1, read on the forward strand.
TTGATGTGAACTAATCCTACACCATATCCAGAGCTCACCCTCACAAGACAATAGTCAGACTGAAGGCACACACATTCATTAAATTAATCCTAAATCATTTTTAGCACAAAATTCATTGACACAGATACTAAATAACTGATGGAACTGAGATAAAATCATAGTTGTTGTTCATTTTTAGCAGCGTTTGCAACATCTGGCTGCTTTGCTAGCCTCATCAGCTGATTGTCATTAAACAAATCAAAAAAGGAAGGGGAAGATGAAGGAGGGACAGATAAATACTTGGATGAGGAGGTGGTTTGAAGCTGTTTGTGTCATTCTTCTGCTGATAGTAGCTGTCGTCTCTGCTGATGTGACCTCTTTCTAAGTACAGTCAAGTGGAAGCGAGGGCATTTTCATGGTTGTTTATGGTATGGTATATTTCCAGTGCTGGGAGTATAGACCTCCACTCCAATCATTTTTTTCATCTCATTACGTAGGTTTAGTCTTGATTGCAGTCTGTCTGACTTTGATTGCTCTTGGCAACACATCGGAAATCTGCCCACTCTTCTCAATGAGGTTTCTTTAGGCTAAAGTGATCTCGCCGCTGCCACTTGTTTTTGTTCCTGTTCAGCATCTTACAGTGTTTCTCCTCAGTCCTTGTGTCATTATAGTCACATATTGTACCTGAGGTGTCCTTGTGGCTTAGTTATCTCTCCTACAGAGGGTGTCTCGAGGATGCGCTGCTATATCCACAGCTGTTATACCTTTCAAAATAGGTAAAATACAATAAGCCAAAGACAGGGAGTGGGAGTATTAAAAAGCAACGATCCTTTTTTATCTGTCACAATGTTCAAATCTCTCTGTGTTAGCCTTCTTCTGTGGAACATTCGCTCATTCTTTGATGTGCCATGTTGATTTGTGTATTTCTTTTATCTGGTACTGAGCTTTCCCCAGTTTTGTTTCATTCACACACCCACGCAGAACACGTTCACAGAAACTCAAATTGTCTCATTTCTGTCCTTTTGAAGACCTTTCATCTTATTGACCTTAAGTGAATGTAACGTCCCCTTGAAGACTTTAGGTCTTTATTTTGGGTCGTTGTGTGGCCGAGCAGGTTGTTCATCATGAGCAAGGCCGCTCAATTATGATTATGATGATGATACTTAACTTAATTTCCATCTTTGATCTCAGCGGCTTCAATTGTAACATCATAAAAAGGACAAAATTCTAACATCAAAATCACCAAAGACAATTTTCTAGGCTCTGCAAGTATACTAAGAGATTAAGGATTCACCTGTGCATAAAAGTGCACTTGAGTTTATTAATCCTTTAACCCCTCAGCCATTATTTCAATGAAACAGGCTGCTGTTAATTTGCAGATGTAATAGTGTCATAAAAGCTTCTGTGGGTATGTGTTTGTTTATTTTATTCAGTGATTTTGTTTTACTGTGTGTTTTTTAAGAGTCAAATCAGGGTGGAATACCAGAAAAATACAGAGAGGAAGTGAGGTTAAATAAGACACTCACAATGTACATCAATAAGAGATTTAGGATGTTGAACACGAACTGTGAATGAGAACAACAAGGATTTGAATTCTGACCCAGTAGGGTTTGTTTTGGGGATGGATGTTTTTTGAGACCTGGTTAAACTCCAAAAAAGTTATGCGGTCAAAAATCAGTAAACCCCCCCCCCCCCTGGGCCCCATTCCACAGGCACTGGGGGGGGGGTGCTCTGAGCATGCTCACAAGTGTATTTTAACAAGTGGAAACAAGTGTATTTTTATCACTTTTTTGTGCTACCCTGTCAATTTTTAATGTAAATGTTATTTGCATTGTCTTTTTATGAATAAATCAAATCAAATCAAAAAATACGTCTACGGAAAGAATAAGGTCTATTCTCCAAAGGCATTTTGAAATTATTCTTGTTGAGCAAATGGCTGAATTTTTGTGAATATTTAAAATAAACCCTCATCATAGACGCATCAGAGGTTAAAGGGTTGAAGTTGTAGGAACCAATATCAGAGAGAAATTACACCAGATTTTGACAATATACTCTTTCCTTCCACAGGTCTCTCGTCTCAGTCGTAATCCAAAGACTAAACATAAAACTGATGAATCTGATGCTTTTCAACTGCTCCTAATGTGTGTTCTATGTGCTAATGCTAATGCTAATGCTAGTGACTGTCTGCATCAGGGTGGCTAAAATGCAGAGCGCACATTTTCACACAGGAATAATAAAGTGCATTAACCTTTGACCTTTTTAACCTTGATTTTTATTCTATACTTGAAAAAGTGATGCCATTAGAGATGCTACTGTCTAACAGAAACCTATGTCATTTATAATTAAAGCTGTCAGTCATGTATTTAAGGCCTTCTCTGTCTGAAACATATGTTTATTAGACAGAAAAGTAGATTTAAGACAGATAAGCAGTAAAAGTAGAAGTCTCGTGTTCTTCAGACCATATTGAATATCAGATTCGAGTACACCTTCTTAAAATATATACAATATATTAAAAATAGAAAATAAATAAAAAAAAAAGAAATGCCCTAAATTTGTTCTCATTCATACCCATATAATCACAAAGCACACTGTTTTCATTATACATACACTGCCATTGAATGCATCAGGGTTCAGTATTGCACATTAACATTCCAAAAGTACATTACTGCAGTGAGTTGTGATGTGTGTTGCGTGGTGTCTGAGCAATGTGGAAGATGGTAACTGAGCTTTAATGAAGATGGAACATATTCAATTAGATTAGAAATGGCATAAACAACAATAAGACTTGAGGAATATGCAGAACAGAACATTTTATTTTATATCTTATTCATAAAATAAGAACAGAAAATACATCTCGAAATTAGAATTGTATATATATGTAATTTTTTTATTTTATTTATTTATTTATTTTTAACTCTGGTTTTGTTGTTTATGTTAATATCCCCATAATTGTCCTGTTAATGAAGAATGCAAATGTGCTGAAGCCTCTTAATACTGCTCTACTATGATGACTTGTGCTTTGTAATGTAGATTAATTTTGTCTATGGTTAAATGCTTTCACATTTTAACCATCTGCAATGACTGGGCTTTGGGTCCAAGATTTTTGAGGGAACACAACAGGATACATTCCACATTACTGGAATTCTTAAGGAGGTGAGGAACAAAAAAACCCCCCAGAAAGAACAAAGGATATGGAGCAGTGGTCACAACAGTGTGGCTGAACTTCATCAGACCCCGGTTAAGGTTGAACCTCTTCAATATGAATCACATTTGCTGGACTAGACTCTTCAAGATCAGTGTTCGTTAGAGCCAAGCAGAGAACTGGTTCCATTTAATCCAGCTCCACGGACACTAGGATCCTGTACCTATGACTAATAATGGATTTCACACTTTTCCTACGACCTCTAGTCTTTCTTTTAACCAGCTAACCTTTAAACCTTTTGCATATCTACATTTAAACAGTTAATAATTGCTTCCAGCTTGGTTTAATGCAGTTTTAATCTTATCTGTGACACACTAAGGATTGAATATTTTCAACACCTTAATGGCAGCTTTAATCACCTCAACCACCACTTATTATGAGAGGTAAATGTGACACTATAAAATACATATTCACTGAAAAAAAGACTAGATTTTCTCATGTAAAAGAAAATAACGTCTTTGTTTTGTCTTTCTACACTGCACATTTATTGTAATCATTCCAATATATCATATTATTACACACTAATACTCACATGGGCATACCCACTTGTAGTAACAGTCGGAGTCTGTTTATTCCGTTTTCTTTTCGTCACTCCGCTCAGCTACTTAGTCACAGTAATGTAAATTTGCAGAAGATATGCTAGCCTATTTGTAGTCTTTTGTAAACACAATAGAAGAGCAAGATAGAATTTCACTGTGCTGCAATCTGATGTAGAAACACTCGGTTGCAGCTGCATTTCTTTATATTATTTGTTATCGCAGTAGGTCAAACGTCCATGTGAAAGATGAAAGAACACTTGAGTTCTTTGAAATGAAAACTGTAATATGTAAGGGCACAGCCATTGTTCTGTGATTAATATTTGCAACAAAAAAAAATCTGTGTTCAAACATAATAAAATGAATATAATAATGAATTAATGTCCTAATAAATACATGTACATCAACAATGACAGAGGATTGACTATAGACATTTACAGCAAACCAACCCACACATACAAACATGTTCTTTTTCATTATTCTCACCACCCACTGGAACACAAACTGGGAGGTATCAGAACCCTAAAAAAAAATAAAAAATTAAAAAAACAATCCTACAGAGGTTGAAGGGAAAGAAGAAGGAAGATAATCAGGTTAAGGACGTACTGAAGACATGTGACTCCTCTACCTGGGACTTCCTTAAAGCCAAACCAAGCAAAGAAAAACATGGAGGAAAAGGCATCATCATTCCATATGCAGTGGGAGTTTCTACAAAAGCACTATATCCCAGTATATTCCAAACTCAACACATGAGACACCCTCTAGTCCATTTTAAGGACAAACAAAGGGAGAAGTCAAGTAACCTGGTCTATGCTGTTCAGTGTAGTGACGAATGTATGGATTCATACATAGGAGAAAGCAACCTCCCCCCCCCCACCCCACCCACCACCCACCCCTCCCCTCTGTCAAACAAACGGTTTGACAGAGGAGTGAACGTGGACAATCTTTACCTGAACAGAGGTGGTGGTCTGAGACAAATAATATGTGCAATAAACCATCTAATAGCAGTGCAATAATCTATATTCATGTGTATATTTCTGTGTGTAGGTACAGTATGTGTGTATATATATATGTATATATATATATGTCCATCCCTCGTCATCACCTGCACAACTGTATCGTCATGAGACCCAGCGATGTATGTGTCCTCTGTGGTAGACATAAGTGGGACACCTAAAAAATTAAATGTCATTTGGAAAATCTATGTCAATCTTACTTTTCCTTTAAGGGGACATCCTTGGTCTTGTTTTGATAATCCAGTTGTGGGGTTTTAGCTAACATAGCACATGTTATATATTTCCAAATTCCTAATTTTATGGATTTTTTTTGGAGATATCATGTTTCTGTTTCCCCAATTTTTTTCCTTTAATATCAGAGTGTTGATTCCAATTTAGTAAGCCTTTTTAAAATGCTCGGTAAATTTGACCTTTTCAAAATACAAAGTTGATTCAGTGCCCTTTATCCATAGATCTATATAATCCAAATGTATGTGCTTCAGTATCAAACAAATACAAATGTCAACTACAAGGAACATTTGATTAAAAAATAACTAAATATATAATGTGTTTGAAAAGTAAATATTGCAACATGATCCTTTCAACCATTTTAAATTCCCAAACACTTCAACCAAAAACCTCCCACTTTGCCTCCTGACTAAACTAGTGAAATATACTTTATTTTATTTAAATATATTTTATTTTATACTTTATTATACTTATGTGTGTTTGTTATTTATTGGTGTATGACTGCGTTTTGCTGCCAGGCACCTGAAATTCTCCCTTGGGAGATTACCTAACTACCTAATGACCCACCCACCCACCCACCTACCTACCTAATGACTGACCTACCGACCCACCCACCCACCTACATACCAACCTACCTAACGTCCGACCTACCTACCCACCCACTCTAGTGTAAATCCTGTTTTTTTTCCCCTCAGGTTCTGGGTGCCATTTGCGAGGTGGGCGACCTCCTTCAACTCAAGTATTCCCGACACAGAATACAGCCATCTCTGGTTCGACCGTTTGACGATAACGTCTATGAGGACATTGATGACTGATGACACACTCCACTTCTGAAGTGGATCAAACCAGAAAACATAAAACGGGTCAAGATGGATTAAAGTCTTCCACAAGGACCAGGATGTGCACAGGTGCCCCTTACCACTAAGCTTGCTCTTATGTAACCTCCCCAAACAAAAGAAAAAAAACCACTTAACACATAAAAACTCAGTCTCTAACTCTGCTTTGCCTTACCTGAACATGCAGAACCTGAGGGGCACATACTGAGAGATAGCAACTCTGCTTTGTTCGTGTCAGATTTAAATTTTTTTTTTTTTTTTAATGTGTGTGTTTATTTTAATTGTTAAAAGCCTTGTGGTTGTGTATATGAAATGGAAATGGATGGGTCAAATGTCTTTTGTTTTGTTCCTAATATGAATCTAATGTAAACTTAAATGGAGTGAAATAGATTTTATTTTGGGGTTTTTTTTTTTGTTTGTTATTTTTAACTCTTGTTCTATTTTTCATCCAGTAAATGCCAAAGGCTGCTTCAGAAAAGCAATGAAGCTTGTAAAGTTTGTCCAGGATTGCATGTGTCACTAGATTTTCTCACCACTGGCAAAAGCTGACGAGGTTAATGTAATGACTTTTAAGTGTTTATTAGCAAGATGGTGCAAAAAGTTAAAGTGATTTCACGGCCCAGCTAATTAATCATTCAGCTCAGAACTTTCTTCCAGTCACCATTTTGAATGATTACATGTTGGTGTTTTTAAAATAATTATAGATTAGATGATTGTTTTGTAGATCTACTCCACAGGCCGTCGATTCTGAGCTTTTCTAGATGCTCTAGAACTACAAAGATTTAGCAGGACTCATCCATAAGCATTAGGTTTTTGGTTTTTTTTGCAAACAGAGGGAGAATTCCAGTGATGGGCATTGCTTTTCAAAGTGTAGTTAAGATAAGTACACTTATTTTGATACTTGCCAGGAGCTAGATAAAAGTACATTTGAGTCTGGGTACTAAATATGACCCTGGAGCTGGAAAGTGATTGGCTTAGCTTAGCCAAGTCATAAATGTCTTTTTGTTCTTCAGCTGTCTGCCAAACCATATGAGGCAAAACATCTATCAGTTACTTCCAGTTTTTTTTATTTTTTTTATGTTCTTTAAACGAATCACCTGCTGGCTCCAGGGGAATGATGTAGATTTCGGCAAAAAAAGTGACTGATTTTATTTCTCCAAATGTAGAATTCTTCGATTAACACATAAAGGTCCAAATATCCACCATTGACTAAAACCATCTACTTTAATACATGTTGATCCTCTAATTCTATTAATACAAGCACGTAATTGGTGTAAAATGTATTTTGTCATTTTTCCCTGGACATCAGATATGACCCAGTTGAACGTTCAGAGGCTGTGAAGTGGACATGGAAACAACAGTGATTCACAAGTAAACCTACTTAATGATGTATTTGACTCAAAAGGTCATTTTCTTTGACAGTTTTCTGTTTTTCTGGGGCGCCTGTCGCTCAGTTGGTCGAGCGGGTCGTCCAATGTTCCAGGGGTCAGCGGTTTGCTTCCCTCCTCTGGCTGTCCACTTGTCAAAGTGTCCTTGAGCAAGGCACTGAACCCTAAGTTGCTCCCAGTAGGGTAGGGTAGCAGCCGTCTACTGGTGTGTGAATGTGAGGAATTGTAAAGCACTTTGGGCACCCACTGGTGTATAAAATGTGCTTTATAAGTACAGTCCATTTAGCATTTTTGATATAAAGCTTAACTTTAATGTTAGCTTTTACATTATCAATGCATGAAATATTGGAAAATACCTGATTTTCACTGGATAAAGGCTAAATTTGCTTTAAAAAAAAAAAAGGAAAAAGGATTATTTTCTAATAAATGGTGACAAATCACTTAAGAAATCTTAAATACAGAGGGAAAAAAATTATTTTGGAAGTACCACAAAGTAGCACTGGGTCTATGGGATTACTGTACGGTTAAATGTTCGCCCACTAAGAATATTAAAGCCAAAAAATATACATTGATATCAATATCATGTACTCAGGTTTGAGTTTTTAGGGGGATTTTTTTTTTTTTGTTTGTTTTATTTTTACCTTAACTAACTCTACTTCTGTCAGTACAACAGTGCCAAAATAGAAATAGATACTATAACAGAAGTTCAAGCAAGTTGAACTTAATTAATAGCCTTTCATTATTCATTTTAAAATCTACTGAAGGATATGCAGTTACCTACACAAACTGAAAAATGATGTTGAGATCATAACTGTCAATAACACTAGAGGCCCTAACTTGAAAATATTATATTACATTGACTAGTTTTAAAGGAAGAATTAAGGAAACTACTTTCTGTTGAAACTTGAATGCTCTACTTGCTAATTTTAAGCTATAAACATTGATTATATGTACATTTGATGGATCTTTTGTATGTTAAACCACCTCTGGACAGTGATCAGCTCAATGTGTATTTGTCCAGTTTAGGATATTACTAATCAGATCAATCAGTCAAAGTCAAGTTTAGAGTTTTTTTGTTTGTTTTTTTTACTGAAAGGTCAGTATCTTCTCATTTTATTATAATTTAACTACTCTGGTATTGTGCTAATGGGGCCAATATGTGATCAAGACCAAATGATATCCTGATGTTCTTGTCTATTCAACTGAAAGGAAAATACCAGTCGCTTTTCCATTGAACAAAATTTTACCAATGTTTCAAAATTGACCTATTTTGTATGAAATATATGTTAAAAGAAAATGTAGACTCAGATTTTAGATGTCATTTATTGGTGTCAGTGGGTAAATGTGTGTTCACTGACTGAACATTAAACATTAAACCATTAAAATGAACAAGACATGTAAATCATTTCCATACCATTGTAGTTGTTTTAAGCATCATGGGTAGTTCCCTCATAGCCAGTGTAGGTACAGTGTGTATTTATGTACATTACATACAGTAATATATTCAGGTCTCGGTTTTGTAAATTGAATTTTCTTTCATATTCAGAGATGACAATTAGATGTAAAGGTTTTCCGTAACTTGGATTATTCATTAGCTAAGTTGAGGTATGACTGTGTGTTGATTTACAGATGATATTACTCCTCTATCTCGTACTAAATGAAAAAAAATATTCAGTTTCCTGGTGTGTCTACACATACTGTACTGCACCATGTTTGGTTTAAAACTCTTCTTCACTTGTTATAACGTCCATCAACATCTGGTTTTTTGTTTTTTTTGTTTTTGTTTTTTATTCACACGAGTTTAATTGTGTGTGTGTGTGTGTGTGTGTGTGTGTGTGTGTGTGTGTGTGTGTGTGTGTGTGTGTGTCCATTGCACTATTGTCTGATATATCAGTTGTGCTCTGCCTGAAAAAGCACCTCTTGCCAGCACAAAAACTTTTAATAAATAAACAAGTTTGGGTAAAATTATCGCAATTTGAGGGTCAATGGAAAAGCGACTATTTTTTTTACTTTATGTGGAAAATGTCTCAATGTCTTGTGAAGAAAAAAAAAAAGAAAAAAAGAGTGCTTTCCTGTTTCTCTTTAAATATACTGTGACTCAGTCATTTTGTCTTTAATCCATGTATGAATGGCAATGGGTGGGTGTGCTTGCATGTATGGTTAAAGGTATTAACGTGTCTGTCACTGCATTTTTACCTCACCCTTGTCCGCCCCACCACCCACCCACACACACACACACACACACACACACACACACTTGTCTTTGGAAATCTTGACTTAATTTGACTTGGTGTTCTTGAGCTTTTGGATAACAATAACACTCCTGAATGAATGAAGGCAGCTTTAAAAAACAGATAAGAACAATAAATAAATACATGAATTAATTAAGTAAGAACATAGTCTGACATGCATACGTTCTCAGCTGCATGGAGGCACAGTAACCACTCACACTAATGCATGTGCAGTAGAATCCACTGACGCTGCTCAGTTATAAACACTGTTGTTCAATGTGACTCTTTTGAGTCTTGGCATAAAAATCCACTTAATTCCAGAACAAAAAAACAAACAAAAAAGAAATGTCTAACTCTCGTTAAGGACATTTAAAACTCTTTTTTTTTTATTATTTATCTGTTTCTCTAAAATGGGGAATGTTTGTGTTTTATGTGTGTCTTAATAGAGATCTGTGTCGTTTTCTAACTGTTGAAAAAGTCTTAACACTTAAATGTCAGAATTACAGATGATTGTCCATGAGCTAAAAGCTAAATATACAGTGTTGCTCATATAAATGCAGAATGTCTTTGTCAGAATGTTTTTGTTTTATTTTTATTTTTTTTATAACACACTCAGAAAAAGTCAACAAATGAATCTGAGGGATGATATTTTAATGTCAAAATACAATGAATGGGGGAAAAAAAAACTAAAACAAACCAAAAGTTGTGGTTTTTATATCAAACCTTTGTATGTACGAACTTGACATGAACATAAATATGCAGAAAGCAAAATGAAATACAAGTTCAGAAGATACCCTTAATGTTTTCTACAAACCTTCTCTCGTAACCGTTGGACAGGGTGCACCCTGGGTTTGACAGACGTCACTAATGTATGGGTGTGTGCCGATAATGGAGGCAATCATTTCAGCAATTTAGAGCAAATTACCACTTCAGATAAATGTTTCTGATACAGTGCCTTTTGAAGCAAAAGATTTACAAAGAATGATGAAAGTAAAGGTATAATTCATCTTATTAAACAACCATGTTTATCTTGTGGGTGTGTTCTCTACAGTACGTGGTTAATGGCCATGCATTTGATCCTTGAAAATGCACCCTTTTTTTTTTTGCAACATATGAGCAGATTATTCATATCATCCATGTCATTGATATCACTAGATCATTAAAACAATGGAAACAAAAAGCTGCTTTGGTTTGTGTTTATTTTTCATGATACACCACAGGTTCAAAAGTATCATTCGGATTAGATTTGGGTGCGGTTTCATACAGCTTTTAATGTATAGTTAGTCATTATTGTACTGTTACTGTGGGAGAGTCTGTACACTAAGGTGCAGCAGGAGATTTATCATATTTCATGTTCTCGTTTAGAGCACAGAGGGCTTAGGTTAAGGTTTTTCTAGTAATTGATTAAAAATAATAGTAATAATAAAAAAATATATATATATGGTGATTTGACAGAGATGATCAGAATCCATATGACATGACAAACTGAGTGTGAAATTGAAGCGCTGTGGTACTGTAGTATCTGCTTCAGACATTAAATGTGCTTAATCTTACATACTTTAATAAGATGAATCAGAAAACAGATAACAAAAGTGCTGGTTGGCTCATGTTTTTAATATATATAATGGTGTGTTATTTCACATATATGCTGGTTTATGTACATGTATACAATGGATTTGTGAATATTCCACTAGAAAGAACCTGTAAAGTGAATGGATCATAATGTGCAGACAGTGTTTGGAAGTAGATCTGAGAACAATATTCCTTTGTGTTCGATGTTTGTATAGATAAATTAAATATTTACATTTCATATTTTCTAGAATAAGTTAATTTTTGAATATTACAATCCAGTGACTGTCTGGATTAAGCACAACACCTTAACCCTTTCCTTCAAAACCATCTGAGGACCTGCTCCTGTTCATCTGAAGGACCTACAGTATTAAAGCTGGATGTTGTCAGCCAGTGAAGCCATTGAAAGATCATTTTAATGATATTCGTTGTGGTCAGTTGGGTCGTTTGTCGTTTGAAATAAACATTAAAATAACCTGGTAAATACTCTTTATTAACTGAATTTTTAACATCGTCAGTGTGCTACAGAACGGAGGGAGAGAGAGAAAGTCAAGTTAGGAGAGTGGAAGCTCCAGAAACATACAAGAGTAAGGTTTGGGACACATTCACTGAGGTTTTTAAAGAGGATGAGCGGCTCCCAGTGTTTTTTTTTTTTTTCCATGTGCAGTCATCTACAACTGGCTTTTCATTATATAAACTAAATGTCATCAAAGATTAACTTTTACTTGCATTGTCTGAACCCACTTTGCCGTCACTAGGGTCACAGGGGTCACTTGGAGCCTATCCCAGTCACTTAAGGGCTAAGTATAGTAAATTATTACAGACACAAAACCTTGTCCCGTCGCAAACACTTTACCTGATTTGCCCTTTTGCTTTTTCGCTTTAACAACAGATAAAAACATATTTTTGACATGATTTAATGGGAACTATTCAGGACCATCTCACACCTTGCCTGAAAATTTCATGGAAATTTACACAGTAGTTTTTGCATAAAGTTACAAAAAAACAAACCAAAGACAATACCCCTCTCCCCCTTTTTTTTTTTTTTTTTGGGAGGGGGGTTACAAATAGTTTTTGCAAAAAAACAGAAAAAGTCCAACTATGTTCCCTACTTTTTAGATCCAATAATGACATATTTCCTTCCAGGTTTCCTCTGAACATTCCAAAATTAATGATTTTTTTAATCCAATATTAGGGGGGAAAAATAGGACTAAAATTGGGACAGGAAAAGTTGCCTCATGAATGTGATCAGAGAAACATGTCTGTAAATGATCTTATAAACCACTATAAATAAACTATGAACATAAACCACTATGTAACTGTGTTACATTTGAGGATCTGAGTAGTTTTTCTAATCCAGACATTCAGGTTTTTAAAGAATCAGGTCTTGTTCCAGGTTTTGAATGTAAACCCAGTGTCCACTTGTGTGACATGCAGAACCTGCCCATTTAAACACAAATGAGTCACAAAATATTTTGTCTTTTTTTTTTTTTAAATGCTCCGCCTTAAATAAGTAGTTTGATTCCCCAAATATACCTGTGACAGAATAAAGATATTCAGAAAAATAGTAAGGTGTAATTTTCATGTCCTTTTTACTGTGTTTCTACAGATTTAAAAAATAATTTAAAAATGTGTTTTATCTGACAAACAGTTTGTCTTTTATGTCAGTAAACATTTAGTTTTAAATTAGACTGGAAGTGCTTTTAAACCTGTGTCATAACATTAGTCTACATCTGCCTTACATTTTTAACCCCATGTCCAGTTTCATAAAAGTATTAATTAATACTGAACATAAACTACAGCAAAGGCTCATGGGAATACAGATAGACTTTACTGATCCCAAACTGGGAAATTGTAGAGCATCCGCAGCATCAGTAGCATCAGCAGCATCAGCAGCATCAGCAGCATCAGTAGCATCCGCAGCATCCGCAGCATCAGTAGCATCAGCAGCATCAGTAGCATCAGCAGCATCAGCAGCATCAGCAGCATCAGTAGCATCAGCAGCATCAGCAGCATCAGTAGCATCAGCAACATCAGCAGCATCAGCAGCATCAGTAGCATCAGCAGCATCAGCAGTATCAGTAGCATCAGCAGTATCAGCAGCATCATGACAAATGGAAGAATAGAAATAGAATATAAGAGTAATTAAACTAACCCTTACATTATACATAATAAATGAGAAGAAGAAAAAAGAAGGGGTAGAAAATCTGCATAAAAAAGATCAAACCGTAAACTGCAACAATGAACTGTAATATGCAAAGTAAAAATATAATTTTTCACTCAAATGGAGGTGCATACATGTCAGTGAAGTGAAATATGTTTATGTATATGTTTATACATCGTCACTCATTTAATATAACTCATCTTTTTAGGACCATGTGTCACCGTATCATCATAGTCTTTAAGAAAACTTTATTTTCAAACTGAAATGAGTAATTCAATTCAATTCAATTCAATTTTATTTATAAAGCCCTAAATCACAACAAAGTCGTCTCAGAGGGCTTTACAAAAACATAATCAACTACAGAAATACATGAAAAGTCCCAGGCATCCCCTGTCCTTAGACCCTCCTTCTCGGCAAGAAAAAACTTCCAAACCCAGTGGGAAAAAGAAGAAATCTTGAGGAGAACCACATTGAAGGAGAGATCCACTCCCACGGACGGACAGGCTATAGATGAACGTCCATGTATAAATGCAGGAAGGGGGGCTGGTCCAGACGGGCAGGGGCGGTGGTCCGGGGTCACGGGTCAGCACAGGCGAGATACTCCAGATCCTGTCGTCCATGGCTCCCGTGCAGGCACTGTCAGGAGAGCCACCACTCCCCCCAAGGGGGGAGGGGGGAAAGGGGACACCAGGTGACTAGTCATGAACAGACTTGGTATGAAAGATATGTTATAAAAATTACAGAAACAGATGTGAGGAAGAGAAAGAGAAAGAGAAGAAAGAACTCAGTGTCTGTACTTCCCCCAGCATTCTAACTCCTAGGGCAGCCTAGACTGAACTGTGACTCATACATCATGTATACATGATATATGAGTCACATAATTTTTAACTAACCTGACCATAGGCTTTCTCAAACAGGAATGTTTTAAGCCTAATTTTAAATGTAGAGACTGTTTCGGCGTTTTTAATATTAAAGGGAAGCTGATTCCATAAGACAGGGGCCTGATAACTAAAGGCTCTAGCTCCTACTGTACTTTTAGAAACCCTAGGAACTTTCAGTAAACCTGCATTCTGAGAACGAAGGGTTCTATTGGGTTGGTACGGAACCAGATCATCTTTAAGATAAGAGGGGCCCATACCATTAATGGTTTTATATGTAATTGCCACCACAGATCTTCAAAGTACTCACTTTATGTACGTAAGTAGAAGTACAGCTACTGCTTCAACTCCTTTACTAAAGTAAAAGTTAAAAAAAAGTAAAATTTCAAAATTGTAATAAAGTATACAAATAAAACTGCATTTTTTTTATTGTGAAATAAAAAGTCAAAATTATGAGATAATAATGATATAACTATAATATATAAAGTCACAGTTCCTCTCTTCCACTGATTTTTCATACATTTATATTTGACAGTGTCATATATATAATTTTCATTTATTCTTTTTTTTTTTTTTTAATTATTACTCCTGACCTTATACTTCCTGATCTATCTAATATGAGTTCACAAACGAATTTTGGGAACTGTTTTGCATGCAATCATCACATGTAACTTACTGAAGATCTTACTGCATTGTTAATTTATTTACAGAATAATTCATTTTACATGGGGGGGGGGGGGGTCTCATGTAATGCAATTTTTTTCATGTTATTTGGTATTTTGAGAATATTTATTAGTTTCTGTTGATGTTGCTTATTTTTGGTTTATTTTTTCTAGGTTTTGTTTTTTTCTTTTATTATTTTTCTTCAATTGTGTTCTGTTAGTGTGTTACTTTGTTCATATTTTGTTAGTTTAATATTCATTTTTTTGTTCATTTTACCGATCACTTTGGCAGTTTTTGTTCATTTTGTTGCTTATTTTATTATTTAATGTGGAATCGTTTACATAAGTCTCAGGAATTAAAGGGTTAAATCTTTCTCAGTTTAATATTTTTCATTATATTAGAGTCACAACAGTTCATTTATTCTGTTTTCATGTGTTATCTACTGTAGATGTTTTCTATGACTTGCTTTCCCATGTGTTGACCAGGTTTGAATATTTCTTTTTTGCAACAGCATTGATTTTCTTCTCTTCTTTTTCATTGATGGCAGTCACCGAATATTAAAACACTCTCCAAGTCCCTGCCCATTAGTGTTTACGCAACTCCTTTTTTTTTTCCCAGCAGTGCAGTATTTAAACTTCAAGTCTTGACTCTCTCATCCCTGCTCTCTGATCGGTTTCATTCTTCATCCTCTTTCACTCATTGACACTTATTTTTGCTGCAAAAATGTCCACAGCTGGTAAGGTAAGATATAGTATATGACATAACATGTGAGTACTGGTATGTGTGTGTGTGTGTGTGTGTGTGTGTGTTGTGCAGGTCTATGCAAAAAATAAAAATCAGGTTTTGTTTTTTTATGTTTAATGAGTAGGAATCTAAATACTAGGAGGAACATTTTTAAAAAGATGTATGCATTTTGTATGAATAATTCCTATAAAATTGTGACCCATGTTCTATTTATATTCTTCTGAGACCCAACAATGAATATATGTCCTCTGTAGGGGACAAGAGTATGAATGTTTTACTATAAAAAAAAAAAAAAAGAGAGATTTCACTGCGAAGGAAATTTTATGGACATTCTGTATGTATGTATAATTTCAGGATATGTTTATATATTATATTTATTTATGCATATGATCCAATTATTAAACCTAATTCCTTCCTGTAAAAGGTTCAAATCCCTTTTTCCCTTCTTAGTTATAATTCACAGCCTCTCTTTTTATTTGTTGGCAGACACAGTTTTAAGCTTTCAGACAGAAATGATATTGGCAACAGTGAAAAAGTGAATAAACCGATGCTTTTCCAGTCGAACAAAACACTGCCAGCTTGAAAAAAAAAGACAAACTAAACAAATATCTAAAAAAAAAAGAAAGAAAATTCTTTTCATAATACTTTCCAGTACTGATTGTGTTAAAGCCATACGCTCTTACCATTGTGGGTTCTATTTGCTAAGCAGCCGCAGTGTGGACTTTAAACCGTTGCTTGTCCTATCAATATATTTTCCAGAAGCATTTGGCATTAAACACACTCCAGCACCTTAGTCTTTGATATTTGTCACGATAATGCCAAGTATGATCAACATTTGCCTTGTACTTACACAGCACAAATGACCATAACATTTTTATCCTCTACTTTTTATTGCTTTACCATCCTCTTTAGGGTTAGGGTTCAAAATGACTTCAACAAAATGTCAAGTTTTCAGTTTCTAATGTAATGTCATACAATATTGGAAATATCTTGACCTGTATCAGGTTCATATACAGACATTTGACTTCATAAATTCAGGTTCCTTGTGTGTGATAGGAAAAATTCTGTAATTTTATGTGATATCATCGTCTTCTAGGTCAGAGATGTCAAACTCATTTTAGTCCAGGGGCCACATTCAGCCTAATATGGTATAAAGTAATATAAAATAATAGGATATAAACATAAAAAAATGAACTGTACTTGAACATAACATGAAAAAAATTATTAACAACCTGAAAATTCTTAGGAAAAATAAGTGTAATTTTACACTTAATATTATTAGTGCTTTATACATGTGCATCACAATTTAAAGATAACAGTGGGTTTACAAATACACACATTTAGTAACATTAAAAATATTGGTAAAAATCCATATACATTTAGTTATTCACATTTTTGTAACAGCCTAGTCTTTATTTAATTAATTTTTTGGTACACTAAAACAAAGAATAAAATTAGCAGTTTTCATAGTTTCTTTATTATGATTATGGTCTGATCCATTTTAGATCGAATTGATGTCAAATGATTTTAAATTCTTTAATTATTAACATCTTCTGTGTCATTTTTGCATTTCACAAATTCATCCCAGAGGTCAGATTGGACCCTATTTAACCCCCGGGCCTTATCTTTGACACCTATGTTCTAGGTGATCAAATGCAAGGCAGCAGTTGCCTGGGAGCCCAACAAACCTCTGGTGATAGAGGAGATCGAGGTGGCGCCCCCACAGGCCAATGAGATCCGGATCAAGGTGAGAAACGTCCACAGAATTTACCTATTTGTACATAAGGAAATGGAAAAGGTTTGGACTACATGATTACTGTCCCCATTGTAGGTTGTGGCATCAGGCGTGTGCCATACGGACCTGTACCATCTTTTCGAGGGCATGCATAAAGATGGTTTCCCAGCAGTCCTAGGCCACGAAGGAGCTGGTATCGTAGAAAGTGTTGGGCCTGGAGTCACTGAATTTCAGCCAGGTTTGGTACCAGTAAAGCAGCTACATGCAGTATTTATTATTTAAAATATCGAAATATACTGTAAAATAATCAGAGTTTTAAGAAAAGAAGTGCCATTGTAAACATATTTGACCACTAGAGGGAGTAGTGAGTCAGACTACCAGTGTTCTATCCATAAATAAAGGTGAGGTCAAGTTAAGGATGAAAAACAACTAAAAGAGTAAAAGAAAATGTTTTTTAAAAAAATGTGGAGGGAAAAGTCGCATTTCTTTTACCTAATTTGATTATGAAGACGATAAAGGTTATTATGTGATGTTTTATATGCCTGTTGACCCATGATTTGGTTTGAACTGTAACAGTACTGACCTTTTTTGCCTGCAGCCAGGGATTAATTTGATCCTGAAATAACTAGATCAAAATCCAGCACCTCCAATATCAGCTGTGATTAATTATCACCAAATTTCATGTGGACATCTCCAGCCATAGACACTTTCACCTCTCCAAAAATCAAAATCAAAACCCCAATATTATGGTTGTTGTCCACATTAAGCTTAGTTTTTCAGTTCAGTTCTTTTTTACATTAAGCATTTGAGACGGTCTCTGTTACCTTTGTCCCCATTATGAGTTGTCGGATACACCCTGCCCTCTGCATTTTGAATCCTCCCACTTTATAAAAATAAATCCCTGCGTGCATGTATTGACAACACACTGTGCAAAAAATGAAGGGAATTCATATTTTTACTGCAGGTGTTTTTAGTCTAAAATTTTGGTATGGGACCAGTTCCACTTTAGTTCTACATGTCTGTAAAGCAGCTACATGCAGTATTTATACTTTAAAATATATTTTTTTAAAAATCATCTAGAACAGTTTCCCTTCAGCACTGTACCTTCTCAGTCTAAGCTAACAGAGCTGTAATGTAAACTATCAGCTCATGCAAAATATGAAAATTACAAAGTGCGATTTTCACCAACTGAGGTTCATGATGCTGTATTTACCACCCATTATTTTAGTCATACAGTCTGCCCAAACATGTGACTTCTTCCTGTTGTTAAGAATTTGGAAAACCAAATACTACATATTAGGCCTTTACAGCAAACAGATGGGTATATTCATTATTATTCTGGTATATTAATCCACATTTAAAGAATTACTGTTAATTCACAGCTAGATTTTTGTTTTCTTTCAGGAGATAAGGTGATTCCTCTGTTCATCTCCCAGTGCAAAGAGTGTCGGTTCTGCAAGAGTCCCAAAACCAACCAGTGCGAGAAAGGATGGTGAGTTCAACTGGTGTTAACCTATATATAAACTGCTTCCTCTTCATATTTTTTCATTCCTCCAGGGTGTATTCATAAGAATGTAGGCCAATTTATTGATGCATTATCTTCTTTGCTCCATACAGTAAATGGTGCATAGATACAATAAAAGAGCCAATCAGATTGATCTATGGGTTTAGTCATGCTTCATAGTCAGGGGAGGCGGGGCTAAAAGGTTGTCTTTCAAATCCCTCTGTATGCAATATGACGGTACTACAACCAATCAGTGTAATCTTTAGGATGACATAGAGCACCGGAAAGTTCACGGAGGAGTCCAGAGTAAGTTACAATTGACGAAACAAAATTGGGGATTATGGAGCTTAATGACTTCTGTAAAAAGAATGTAAAGATTACTGGTGTTTTCTGACATTTTTCACTCATCTTTGACAAAAGGAAATCACCACCCAGTTGGCATCCATCTATCATCATTGTTCTTCTTCTTCTATGGTTGTTTCCGGTTGTTTCTCTTCGAATTTGTCACATCGTCACTTTGTTACGCCCGCGCTCTGACTCTATTCTTTACCGTGATTCGTCAGACAGTTTCAGGGAAATCTAGTCAAAAGTTACATTGAGCATAATTAGACTACTACTGTAGCACATTAGATTTGCTGCTGTTAGGGAGTGTCTAGGCTAATAAATGTCTTGTTTCAGACTGAACTGTCAAATACATGATAAATTTGAAATTAATTGATTGAAATGTGACCAGTGCAACTGTGGTTAATGGGGTCTTTTAAACTTGAATCAATTAAACTGGCCTATGTTAATTTGTAATATAATGTTTACTGTAATGTTTTTTGGGGTTTGTTTTTCAGGGCTGCTGACCGCGTTGATGTGATGTCAGCTAAAGACACCAGGTTCACCTGCAAAGGGAAGAAGATTCTGCAGTTCATGGGCACCAGCACCTTCTCCGAGTACACAGTGCTTAACCAAATCGCTGTGGCTAAGATCGACCCTGCAGCTCCTCTGGATAAAGTGTGTCTCCTCGGTTGTGGCGTCTGCACAGGATATGGAGCTGCCGTTAACACCGCCCAGGTCAGTATGTTTGATTGTTGACAGTTGAGTTCATCTAGAAGAGGCTCCAACTGACCAGTGTTTGACATTGCAGGTGGAGAAGGGCTCCACATGTGCTGTGTTCGGCCTGGGAGCTGTTGGTTTGGCTGCCGTCATGGGCTGTAAGAACGCAGGAGCCAAGAGAATTATTGCTATCGACGTAAATCCAGACAAGTTTGAGAAGGCTAAGGTGTTTGGAGCCACAGACTTTGTAAACCCCAACGATCACAACAAACCCATCAGCCAAGTGCTGGCTGAGATGACCAACGGAGGAGTGGACTACTCTCTGGAATGTGTCGGCAATGTGACAGTCATGGTGAGGCACATGCAAATTTATACCCAAAAAAAAAAAAGTATGATTGAAGACAGTAAATAATAACACTTTACATCTGACACCAAATCATAAAATACACAATACAACAGAACAAAATACTATTTAAAAAAACAACAGATTAAATCAATGTGAAAAGGCTTTTCTAAAATGGAAGGTTTTCCTGTTAGTTTTTAAAAGCATCTGACATCTACAGGTGGGAAGAAGCAGTAGCCTCAAAACCCCGTTTGAGCCGAGTCCTGGGAGACCACATACAGTTCAGTTGAAAGTTTAAAGGTTTTCAAATGGTACATGTAGTGAACTTTCATTGTTAGCTATTTTTTAAAAGATTATGTATAATACTAACTGTTCAACCGTGACAGGACAGAGGGAATATTTGGTGCAGCTGAGTCTTATAGCACAGAGGTGACTTAGCATTCTGAATCCTGTCGTTGTTTCATCTGGAAATGTTTGAAGTAGTGTATGAGGTATTTATCTAAAGTCAGTGTATTAACTGTAGTTGGAACATTTTGGAGA
Organism: Siphamia tubifer; assembly: GCA_020466265.1. Taxonomy (NCBI): domain Eukaryota; kingdom Metazoa; phylum Chordata; class Actinopteri; order Kurtiformes; family Apogonidae; genus Siphamia; species Siphamia tubifer. The sequence goes on from CM035804.1 coordinate 25,375,056, forward strand.
AACAACACAAACAAAGTAATGCACTGCAGCAGAAAGGAAATGGTAGCAAAAGCAGCCTTATCTGCTTGAAGTTGGTATCCATTGACCATCAATGGATACCAACTTGGTCAGGTGTCAAGTGTAACTTCCTGGCTAAATAAAAACAAAGAAACAAACAAAACAAAAAAAAACAGGGACAATTGTTTTTGTTTTACTTTTTTTTTTTCAACAGTTCAAAGGTTGATGGTAAAATCCTGTGCTAATGGGTAACCTCTGGGTTAACTCACTAACGATATTATCCCTAGCAGCACTTCATATTTTATTGCCCTGCCCCACAGGAAGGCAAGGAGATTCCATTTTGATTCAGTTTGCTTTTTTATTTCTTTGTTATTTAAAACTTCTTAAAAATTGTTTTCTTTTTTAATTTTTGTTAATTTAAATGTTCATATATATATATATATATATATTTTTTTTTTTAAAAGAGGGATATTTTTTATTCTTTAAATCTTTTAATTTAATTTACATATTTATTTTTTAATTTAAAAGTATTTTTCATTTCCTTTTTTTTTAAAAAATTAAAATTAAAATTAAATATTTTTTAAAAAGTAAAATTATTCTTTTTTAATAAATAAATTCTTAATTACTTTTTATTAGTTTTCTTGTAAAACATGCAGGACACTGGGCCACGAGGACCAGATTCAAGAAGCACTGGTTTTGTATTATATACTATATATTTTTTCCACAGTTACTGGCCGTCTAATCCATGTCATCTCATCTTATCTAATAAATTAAATCCTGATTTCTGCACTGTCCCTCAGCGCAACGCCTTAGAGTCCACCATAAAAGGCTGGGGGGTGAGCGTGCTCGTTGGATGGACCGACATGTATGACTTTTCTGCCAGACCCATTCAGCTGATTGCCGGACGCACATGGAAGGGTTCTTTGTTCGGAGGTGAGACATCTGTCCATTTTCCTCCAGTTGTAAAAAAGCTGCATGTTTGACCCTTCAGTCTGTCCTCTGGTGAATAAAAGCCTGTGTTCTTATTGTATGATGTATAAATGGTCTTTGTTGCTCAGGCTTTAAGAGTAAAGACGGCGTCCCTGAGATGGTTAAAGATTATCTGAGCAAGAAGGTGAAGCTGGATGAGTTCGTCACTCACAAAATGACCTTGAATCAGGTCAATGATGCCATTGAACTGATGAAACATGGGAAATGGTACACTTACACTTTTATACAGTTTACAATTCAATGCAATAAAGATGATAAAACTATAAAAATGCCACTTTTTTCATTGACGTTTTGTCGTTTTTTTTTTCTCTCTGCAGCATCCGCACCATCATGAGTGTGTCTCCACAATAAGACCCAATAAACAAGGCTGTCAGAGTCTCCGTTTACATTGGGAAAAAATACAATTAAAGTTTCAAAATGTTTTTAAAGCACAATAAAAAAAAAAGGCCTCACATATGGAATAACTTGATTGTTTTGTGTTTCCTTCTTAATGTGTTGAATCATTGTGTCTGCATTCGTTACTAAATTCAATTTTGTGTTGAATTTACATGGTTTGACAGTTTAATTCGAGGTCTACTTGACTGGCTGTGTTGTTATTGTGCTGCGAAGATGGGATCCAGAATTTATCCCCAAGCGAGTGGGTTTTTTTTTTTTCTCCTCTCAGATTAATCTGAAGTTATCATATAGAAGACACTATTTCACTTTAATACCAGTCACAACACAGGATAAAACTGTAATCACAATGAAACTCTCATGACAGTTTTTTTGTTTATCCTGCCAAAACTGATCTAATTACATCCCACTCAGTCACAGTTAATGAAACAGAAGAGTTTGGGGTATTTTTCACACTGATGCTAAGACTATTATTTCTCAATCCGTCTGAATATTCCATTTTTGGGTGTTTCAGAGACACATTGGAGGTGTGTGTGTGTGTGTGTGGGGGGGGGGGGGGGGGGGGGGGGGGTAATGAACATTTTACACTGCGTAACCCTAACAAATACACACCAAACCTGTTCGTTGTACATGAGACCCCCCAGGAAGGTCAGTTACTTAATGTTATGACATCAAGAAGAAATTATTAAATCTTCGCCAGTTGAATATTTTTCATCATGTTAAAGTCACAACAGTTTATTTATTCTATTTTCATTTGTTATCTAGAGATGGGTGTACGGACGGACGCATACTTTTTGAATCCTTTTTCAAGGAAATTGCTTTTGTTACAGCAGCAGAAATAAAAGTCTTCTATGACTTGCTTTCCCACATGTTGACCAGGATTGAATATTTATTGGCCGGAGCTGCATGGATTTCTTTTCTCCTTTTTTTATTGGTGCTATTGATGGCAGTCACTGAATACTACAGTATAAATAAGGGGGGGGGGAAACTATCCATGTCTCTGTCCATTAGTGTTTGTGCAACTCCTTTTTTCCCCAGCTGTGCAGTATTTAAACTTCAAGCCTCGACTCTCTCTGATCCGTTTCATTCTTCATCCTCTTTCACGCATTGACACTAATTTTTGCTGCAAAAATGTCCACTGCTGGTAAGGTAAGATATAGTATATGACATAACATGTGAATACTGATATGTATGTGTGTGTGTTATGCAGGTTTATGCAAAAAATAACAGTCAGGTTTTGTTGTTTTATGTTTAATGAGTAGGAATCTTAATACTAGGAGGGAAATAATAAAAAAAAGACTTAAACATGATATATACATTGTGTACTGCATGAATAATTCTTATATGACTGTGATCCATGTTCGATTTATATTCTCCTGAGACCCAACAGTGGATGTATGTCCTCTGTAGGGGACAAGAGTATCAATGTTTTACTTAAGAAATAAAACACTCCATTGCAGAGGACATTCCGTTTTAAAATTGCTGAAGATATGAACAGATATTTCCTTTACAAAAAGGTACAAATCCATTTTTTCCTTCTAACTTTTAATTCAGAGCCTCTTTTTTTCATTTTTTGGCAGACACAGTTTTAAGCTTTCAGACAGAGTTGATATTGGCAGCAGTTAACAGTGAGAAAGCCAAGAAAGATATGGTGAAAAACTAAATAAACCAATGCTGTTCTGCTGTCGAACAAAACACCACCAGTTGAGGGAAAAAAAATAAAGCAAACTCATTCATTCATCTAGAGAGAAAAATATAGATTTAGTTGTTATAATACTTTTCAGTACTGGTTATATTAAAGCCAGTTGTTATGTTTTCCAGCCAGCCTCAGTGTGGACTTTCAACTGCTGCTCATACTATGAATGTATTTTCCAGGAGGAGCTGATATTACAACACTATTTATGTGTTGGAAAGTAACAGTCAGAACGTCTGTACAGTGATAGAAAGAAAAGGTTTTAGAAGCTCCATGTAATTGTACTATATTACATTAAGAATCCTTCTGCAGTCATTGAACTGGAGCAGATACTGGTCCATTCCCCAAACCCACATGCTCCCTTCTGCACGTGCACTGTTCTATCATTGTCAAAACTGGATGTTTCAGTAAAAATAATGAAACACATACAGGACATGACTTGTTGAAATTGTCAAAAATTGTCGTCATTTTTTTCTTATTAACAATTTAAAAACTGCATGTGTTTGTGTCTGTCTGATGCAGCCACACCTTTTGAAACACAAAAATATTTTTCCACAAATATTTCAGACTGCAAAAATGTTAAGGGTGTCTGAAACCTTGTTTCTACTACTGTATTTTCTGACAGAAAAGGTGTCTCTCTGTGTATTTTTCTGATGCAGGGGGCTCTATTAAAACTGATACAAACCCAGTGGCTCTAATATTTGATGTTCAGAGTGGCCTTCCTGCCATACATTCATTTCAGTGTTTATTCTGACATTTTAAAATGATGATGAAAGCAGCACTGCACACCACAGAGAGACCACCTCATTAATGGGTTGATTTTAGGATCATCAATATTTGTGTTGTGCTGTTTGATCCTGGCAAACACTGACTTTTTGCTCAGTAAACAATTTCTGCAGGTACTACTGTAACACTACTAACCATTGTTAATGAGACCAGGCACATCATTACATGTAACTTGCAAATATTTAAAAAAATAAATTTATATATATACACATACATACATATATTAAATAATATATTTAAAATAAAGAAATAAACATTTTAAAATTAAAAAATGAATAGAAAAGAAAAAAGAAAATACATTTTTGTTTGTGCCAAGTAAAACAAACCTCACCCCTCACGAACGATTTACCCCATCTCTTTAGCCTAGCCATGCTATCCCTATTCACTACATATGTAGGTTGAGGAACACTTCATAGTCAGGGGAGGCGGGGCCAAAAGGTTGTCTTTCAAATCCTCTGTATGCAATGGGACGGAACTACAACCAATCAGCGTAATCTTTAGGATGACGTAGTTAGACACCGGAATGTTCAGGGAGGAGTCTGAAGAAAGTGAGGAATGACTAAACAAAATTGGTGGATTATGGAGCTTAACGACTGTTGTTACTTCTGGAAAAAGAATTTAAAGATTGTTGATGTTTTCTCACATTCTTCACTCATCTTTGACAAGAGGCAATTGCCACCTGTTGTTCATCTGTGGTTGTTTCCGGTTGTTTCTCTCCGAATCATCGCAGCATCACTTTGTTAGGCCCGCCCTCTGACTATTCTTCACTGTGATTCGTCGGCCAGTTTCAGGGAAATCTATCCAAGAGTTACAATGAGCATAACTAGACTACTACTGTAGCACATTACATTAGCTGCTGCTAGAAGTTCTAGCACGGCTAAGCTACAATCTCTTATCAATGCAAAAATAAGGAAAAAAAAAAATCTCACACCTTTCCTGAAAAACTCATGTACATTGATCCAGTAGTTTTTGTGTAAAGTTGATGACAAACAGAAATACCCCTTGCCTCCCCTTCGGGTGGTGGGGTAATAAAGCAATATAAAATAAGTCAGATAAAAATGAAGATCCAGCCAGTACCAGGTCATATCTGACTGGTACCAGGTGTGAACTGGGTGGTACCAGGTCTGACGCAGTTTGTACTAGGAGAGGGGAGGAGAGGAGAGGAGAGGAGAGGAGAGGAGAGGAGAGGAGAGGAGAGGAGAGGAGAGGAGAGGAGAGGAGAGGAGAGGAGAGGTGAGGTGAGGTTCAGGGTCCAAAGGTGGCTTCACCAGAACCAAACAAACCCCCATGAATTTTCCTTAAATCTTCTAGTGACACCATTTGACACTCCTAAAATCAGCCCATTAATGAGGTGGTCTCCCTGAGGTGAACAATACTGCTTTTGTCATCATTTTTAAATCTCTGAATTAACTGAACATCAAATATTGCAGCCACTGGGTTTGTATCAGTTGTGATAGAGAGCCCCCTGCGTCAGAATGACACCTTTTGCGTCAGTATATGACATACAGTGGTCCTGACCAAGCATCAGTTCTTGACACACAAGGAGTGAGACTGTGTTGGACATTAAACACACTCCAACACCCTAGTCCTTGATATTTGTCACAATAATGTCAAGTATGATGAGCATTTGCTTTTAACTTAAATCACACATGACCATAACGTTTTATCCTCTACTTTTTATTGCTTTACTATCCTCTTCTTTTTTCATCTTTTTTACTCAGAGAGGATAAAGGCTATCTTCAAAATGAGTTCAACAAACTGTCAAGTTTTCTGTTTCTAATGTAATGCCATCCCGAATATGATATTGGAAATATCTTGACCAGTGCCAGGTTCATATAGGGGCCCTTGACTTTATAGTAAATGGTACATGGAGTGCACTTATATAGCGCTTTTATCCAAAGTGCTTTACATTAGCCTCACATTCACCCAGCCACACATACACACACACACACACACACACACACATATAAATAGGTGCTGCTGCCACGCAAGTTGCTCAAGGTGCTGCCAGGCCCACCGGGATTTTGATATGTGAACAGCCAGAGCCAGGGTGCGAATCACCAACCCTTCAGTTATTGGATGACCTACTCTACCAATTGAGCCACAGCCGCCCTTATTATAAATTCAGCCTTTGTGTGATAGGTAAAATTCTGTAATTTTATGTGGTATCCTTATCTTCTAGGTGATCAAATGCAAGGCAGCAGTTGCCTGGGAGCCCAACACACCTCTGGTGATAGAGGAGATCGAGGTAGCGCCCCCACAGGCCAATGAGATCCGGATCAAGGTGAGAAACTGCCACAGAATTTACCCTTTTGTACATAAGGAAATGGAAAAGGTTTGGACTACATGATTACTGTGCCCATTGTAGGTTGTGGCAACAGGGGTGTGCCATACGGACCTGTACCATCTTTTCGAAGGCATGCATAAAGACGGTTTCCCAGTCGTCCTAGGCCACGAAGGAGCTGGTATTGTAGAAAGTGTCGGGCCTGGAGTCACTGAATTTCAGCCAGGTTTGGCACCAGTTCCACTTTAGTTCTTCGTGCCTGTAAATCAGAAAATATATGTATTGTACATCATATCAATAAAATAAAATACATTAAACTAAAAAAAATAAGATAATGTACTCACCAGGAGCTGAACACTTTATGTGGTCTAAAATATAGGCTTTGCCCTGAATAATAGTCACCATGGTTGACTGACTGATTTTGATTATTTCCATTGTGATGACTTTTCTCTTGGCTGGACCAACATCACTAGAAATTCCTGACTTCTTTTTGAGACAATGGTGCGAGGAGCACAAGAGCATACACAACACAATGGGACAAATGGTGATAAAATGGCAAAATGAGACTCAGGTGTCATAAAGTTGAAACAGCGCAAGTTGAGTACTGTGTAACCCGAGACCTCCTGTACTTTAAAATATAAAAAAATAATCAAAAACACTTTCCCAGCAGCACTGTACCTTTTCAGCTATGCAAAATATGAAAATTTTAAAATACAGAGCAATTTTGAACAGCTGAATGTTTTGTCTGAAGAGGAAAAGTTCACAATGCTGCATTTACCACCCATTATCTTAGGGATACAGTCTGTCAAAACATAATGTTCTCGGTTATGTCACCATGAGTCTGCTCTGATATATGATTTCTTCCTGTTAAGAATTTAGAAAGCCAAATACTAGATATTAGGCCTTTATTGCAAACAGATGGGCTCATTCTGGTATATTAATCCACATTTGGAGAAGTTTCAAATCACAGCCAGATGGAAACACTTAGTTTCTCTTTCAGGAGATAAGGTGATTCCTCTGGTTATCTCCCAGTGCAAAGAGTGTCGGTTCTGCAAGAGTCCCAAAACCAACCAGTGTGAGAAAGGATGGTGAGTTCAACAGGTGTTCACCTATATGTAATCGGCTTCCTCTTCATATTTTTCATTCCTCCAGGATGTATTCATGGGAATGTAGGCCAATTTGTTGGGTTAGTTGATGCATTATCATCTTTGCTCCATATAGTAAATGGTGCATAGATACAATAAAGGATCCAATCAGATTGAGGCTCTGTCTAACACACCATTCTGCAGTTCAGAAGTTTGCTTTTTATTCTTGCCCATTTGTGCAATGAATGTTTTTTTGTTGCAGATTTTATTTGTCAAACTTCAGATAAATGTTTTATTTCAGACTGAACTGTAAAATACATGGTCATTTTGAAGTGAATTGATTGAAATATGACCGCTGCAACTGTGGTTCATGGGGTTCTTTTAAACCTCAAACTGGCTTGTGTTCATTTTTAACACAAGGTCTACTGTAATGTTTTGCTTGTTTCAGGGCTGCTGACCGCTTTGATGTGATGTCAGCTAAAGACACCAGGTTCACCTGCAAAGGGAAGAAGATTCTGCAGTTTATAGAAACCAGCACCTTCTCCGAGTACACAGTGGTTAACCAAATCGCTGTGGCTAAGATCGACCCTGCAGCTCCTCTGGATAAAGTGTGTCTCCTTGCCTGTGGTGTCTCTACAGGATATGGAGCTGCCGTTAACACCGCCCAGGTCAGTATGTTTGATTGTTGACAGTTGAGTTCATCTAGAAGAGGCTTCAACTGACGAGTGTTTGACATTGCAGGTGGAGAAGGGCTCCACATGTGCTGTGTTCGGCCTGGGAGCTGTTGGTTTGGCTGCCGTCATGGGCTGTAAGAACGCAGGAGCCAAGAGAATTATTGCTATCGACGTAAATCCAGACAAGTTTGAGAAGGCTAAGGTGTTTGGAGCCAATGAATGTGTGAACCCCAACGATCACAATAAACCCATCAGCCAAGTGCTGGCTGAGATGACCAATGGAGGAGTGGACTACTCCCTGGAATGTGTTGGCAAAGTGGAAGTCATGGTGAGGCACATGCAAATTTTACACAAAAAAGCATGATTGGAAATGTGTGAAGTGGTTCACAATTACATTATGTTCATTACATTGCTTTTATACAAATTGACTTACAATAGAGGACATAATATACAACCTGTCGCACTAGCAGTTACATGGTTGACAGGAAATATACAGAACAATAAGTGCCAATGCTATGTGGGGTTAGTAAGTCGTCCAGCACAAATCGGCCGGTCCGGGCAGTTGATGCAATGTCGTTCGAGAGTGATAGATGGTCATCGACCATGACGCCAAGGTTTCTGACAACTTTGTTTGGGGTTACAGTGGTAGACTCCACCCTGAGGTTGATGTTATGACAGATTGACTCTTTAGCTGAAATCATTAGTAATTCAGTCTTGGACAGGTTCAGTTTTAGATGGTGTTCCTTCATCCATGTTGACAGGTCAGTGAGGCGGGCTGAGATTTGTGCAGCAACTGTGGTGTTATCTGGCTGGAAGGATAGGTACACCTGGGTGTCATCAGTATAGCAATGATAGGATAACTCATGTCTTTTAATGACAAGACCTAGGGAGGTGGTGTATACCACGAACAGAAGGGACCCCAGCACCGTTCCTTAGGGTACGCCTTTGGTGAGAGTGTGAGTTTAGGATAGTTTTCTTTGCCATGACACCTTGAAGGAGCGACCGGAGAGGTAGTAATTGAACCATGAGTGGACAGCTTCAGTGATTCTCATGGTTTTGAGTATCCTGAGAAGTATCTTGTGGTTGACTGTGTCAAAGGTAGCTGATAGATCTAGTACACAGGTGTCAAACATAAGGCCCAGGGACCAAATCCGGCCCACCAAAAGGACTGATGTGGCCCTTGGGATCAATTTGTGACATGCAAAAATGACAAGATAGTGTCATAATCACTTTAGTTCAGGTTCAACATACAGTGGATCAGACCAGTAAAGTATTGGCATGATAACCAATAAATAATTAAAACTGATAATGTGAGCAGTGACTTGAATGTAGAAAACACAGGTGGCGAAGGGGGCTGGTAGTAATCGTAGAATTGATCTCATTACATCTTGGTGCATGTAGGTATTTTGTTTTATATACGCCATATACTTATATACTCCATATTTTCCACAGTTACTGGCCGCCTGATCCATATCTTCTTGGCCTATCTAATAAATTAAATTCTGATTTCTGCACTGTGTCTCTTCACAGCGCAACGCCTTGGAGTCCACCATAAAAGGCTGGGGGGTCAGTGTGATCGTTGGAACTAACAACATCTATGACCTTTCTGCCAGGCCCATTCAGCTGATTGCTGGACGCACATGGAAGGGTTCTTTGTTCGGAGGTGAGACATCTGTCCATTAGCCTCAACTTTCCTCCAGCTTTGAATAAAAGCTTTTGTTTTTATTGTATGATTTATACATGGTCTTTGTTACTCAGGCTTTAAGAGTAAAGATGGAGTCCCTGAGATGGTTAAAGATTATCTGAACAAGAAGGTGAAGCTGGATGACTTCATCACTCACAAAATGACCTTGAATGAGGTCAATGATGCTATTGAACTGATGAAACATGGGAAATGGTACACTTTTATACTTTTTACAACTCAATACAGTGAAGAGGATATAATGATAAAATTGCCAATTTTGTCATTCCTTATTTTGTTTTTTCCCCTGCAGCATCCGGACCATCCTGAACATTTCTTCATCATAAGACCCAATAAAAAACAAAAATGGCCTTCATTTACATTGGGAAAAACAAAAGTTAAGGATTGAAAATGTTTAAAACACAATAAAAAAAAAATCCTGATGGCATAACTGGATTGTTTTGTGTTCCAATCTTATTGTGTCGAATAATTAATCTGTCTGCGTTTGTTAATGTAGCCCCTGTAATTCCCACTACTGTTAGGGAAGGGTCAGCAAGTTCTTAAATGCTAATGTGTAACTACCTATCTAATTAATCCCCAATAGCCCCTTTAAGTAACACCTTTTCTGAAGGAAGTTGGACAGACACCAGGATGTACATTTGAAAAAGTGTTTTTAGTTATGAAATGGTTAGGGAACACAGAAAATAATATTTCTAAATTGGCTTATTTTTCTTCACATTTACAAATGCTCATAACAACCCACCCATCTCAGTGTAACAATATGAACCTTTAAATTGGCATACACATGTGAATATACCTTATCAAAACAGTGATTACACTCTTAAATACACCTGGCCAGGGCAACTCCAAATATAAATGCACTTGACATCAAATACTACACATTTGTTGTGGACACTTAACCCGGCACCTAATGAAAATAAACTAATAAAAACCGTTGCAGGCCTGTCATTTGTCCTCCATGAGTAGCATCCTCGTCCAGAAATGTTACTCACAACTCCCAGTGAACATCAGAGACGGTGACGCTACGTGCTGCCAAGGCTCCACTCACGAGTCGGTTTCCTTATCTCCGGTCCACGGTCATAGTGCCGAACTGGCTCCGCCAAATAACTCCACACTTTCCGCTGAAGTTCCACTGCGTCCGTCCTCGCTCTCAAAGAACAGCTACATGCTGCGCTAGCACCCACCGAGGTCTGGCTAGCTGTAGCTAACTAGCCGCTACACGTTGCACCGCAAACCACAGCTGGTGGACTCAGGACGGCACTAACATACTGTCAGTCTCCTTGGTGACTTGCCGTCACCGTTAACAGCAATAATATTTGTATTCACCTGTTTGTCACGAGGGTCCACACACTTAATTGTTGTCTTTTATCACCGCTCGTCTTCTCCCTACCGTCACCTCCCGTCTCCGTTCGCTCTCTCCACACTTCGTTATTTACTTCCTCCCACCTGACTGAATACTCCCTTCTCATTGGCTCCTACCCCCCTTCTACGGCAAGTCCACAGGTTCATAAAGTATAACCACTTAATACATCAACACACCAAGGCCCCGTCCCATTTGTCCCCCTTAAAACTTCCACTTGGTTTTAAGTGCCCTAAAAAGTAAATTCCACTCATCAAGGGGAAATAATTCCCCCTGAAAATGGGACACCACTCGCGAAGTGAACATAACAAACGTGCTCACGTCACACGCTGACAAGTCTACCCCGCCAAATATGAAACCACCCCTCCGCGAGACTGACAGCAGCTGACTACTATTTACACGGAGGACAAATGCCGGTCCCAGCTGTGTTGCCTGTTGTGTTGGTTCTGTTTATTTACCTTCGGGATGCGCAGAGAAGAAATGCGGCAAAACAGAAGACGCATTCGCCGTCTACTTTGCCTTTCAGTCTTGTCTCAGGTATGTTGATTTATTTAAATATTTTGATGTATTTTTTCTTCAATAGTTGGCGATTTATAACATTAACGTTAGCATTACCGCTAGCTTGACAAGGTAACATTACCGGTCATAGAAATACCGGTCAGAAATCAGTCGGCTCGCTGAGCTCGCAGTGCATCATGGGTAATTTCATCTTCCACTCAAAACTAAAGTCCGCAACCAACCTCACTACATTTTGAGGGTTGATTTTAAGGGCAAAATCGCACTCCCACTTGCTCCCCTAGGTAATGGGACACCCTACCCCTACACATGAACGCGCAAAATCTAGGGTTAGGGGGAGAAATGGGACAGGGCCCAAGCATACAATAATAATAGGGTCACATTGACAAATTCCGTTTTGTGTTGAATTTAGTTTGACAGTTTAATTTGAGGTCAACACAGACCACCCTGGTTTACTTGACTGGCTGTGTTATTGTGCTGCGTCACATCCAGGTTCACTAAGAGTCCCTCGTGTGTTCAGGTCCAGATTCGCCAACAGTCCCTCGTGAGTTTGGAAACAGCTCTGTCACCAGGTCTTCAGATATTTTTCTTACATTTTTCCATACTTGTCCTTGCTGGGGTTGAAAGTTGCAAAGAAAATTGATGGTTTTTGGTGGGTATAAAGTTGCTTCCACGAGTATGATGTTTACATTGCGCAACAAAAAATTTGTGAAAAATGTATTTGATTAATATTTTAATATTTCAAGATAACAATTTAGGACTAAAATAATAAAAAAAAAAGGACTAACACATGTAAAATACACTTCAATTAAATACTATTATTAATTCTTATCCCAATCTGATGATTAACCCCCTGAGTCACCAGAGGACTTCCCTGTTCATAACTTCAGTTGAAACAGTGTGACCCGCTGCACATTGGGCTCATGGTGCTGTTCACCCAAGGGTTCACAGTTCCTTTTTGTGTCTGCACTGCGGGTACTCCTAACAACAGGTTATGACAGTAACGTGTACAGAAAATGTTTAAGAGTCATATTTCTAAGGTCATTATCAGGATAGGATTTTTCAAACAGTGTAGTAAAAGCATTTAAAGCCAATGTTCTGACCCACTGTAGATTGTCTGGCTCCAGACTGAAACCACTTACTCACAAATGTTATTATCACATAAACTTGCAAATAAGAGCCCATTATTTCAAGTACTCATTTGTCCATCGGGGATTAATTTGTCCAAGTCCTTGGGTTCAGGACAAAGCTGCGATGTGATGAGTGAGGCCAAAATTTTCATCAGAGATTTATAAGTACCCCTGCTGCATCAGAAATATATTTGAAGGATTGGAAATGCAATATCCATCGTTTCATTTCAATTTGTTCCAGATGGAGAACACATACTGCAGAAACAAAACAGAATCATAATTCACTAACTGAGGATCTAATTTTAAACCTTCTACAAGAAAACAAAATATACCAGCAAAGGTTTACAGATTTGACCAGAGGTGGCAAAAGTACTCATTCTGTACTTGAGTAGAAATACAGCCAAGTGTGTGGGGAAAAATAGAAATAGAAATACTGAAAACTTTTAATCCATCTACTCCTTTACTTAAAATGTTTTTGTTTTTTTTTAGTTTTTTGCCATGAATGATAATATTTAACCAAGCAAAACCGTAAAAGTTTCCATTTTCTACTGGTACTGACCAGAGATCTGCACTGAGTCTAACACAGGTAATCCACAGAAACATGTGGGGGTGGGTTCAAAATAAAAAAAAAAAAATTCCACAGGTAAAATTAAATTAAATGTGAGCATGAAATTGCAAAAATAAAACAAGAAGTTTGTAAAAAATAAATAAATAAATAAAAAAAATGCAAGATTCTGTGCTCTTTCCATCTCACACTGATTTTCCTCTGCAACCACTTATTTTACATTTAGTTTGAAAAAGTAACCAACCTGTGGAGTATAAAAGTACACATTAAAATGGGAGTAAAAGTCAATTGACAGAAAAATAAATGCTCAATAGATACCTCAAAAAAAAAAAAAATCTATGATCTCTGACTATGTGTCCATTGCCTCAGGACAGAGGTGGGGGCTCCTAGCTGAGCAGGTCTTCCCCCTCCAGCAAAACAGCTCCTCAGCATACAGTGAACTGTTCCATCTCTACACCCTCCAGTCCATCCTTCAGTTCAGTCTCTTCCCAGCTGGCATCTGACACCCTACCTATTTTCTAAACCAGGTTTCTTTAGTAGGGTCAAATCAGATTTAGAAATTGTCAATGTACAACAGGTTTCAGGTGCTCCTCATACAGCCCCAGCAGCCACGTGCAAAGAAGTTAGGTCAAAGGTCATGCAGACACACAGCAAGCAAAGTTCATACCAACTGACATTAACAACCACCGGGACAACAGTAAAAGTCCATAAAACCCCCTTCCCACCTCACACTACAGCATTACCACCTCATATAACAGATGCTGTGTTGCATTTCCTGTGGGGTCTTTGAGCAGCTGCTTTATATGATGTTTGCTTTTCCAAGATATTAAATCCATTCAACTCTGTTATTGTCTTCTTGAAAGAAAACATAGTAAATATTCACATTTATTCATGACTTAAATATTACTCCATCAACTTGGTCTAATGCAAATGTAATCACACCGAGGAGCGTGTATTGCTTCTGTCCAGATTAGACTGATATGTGATGTTACAAAGAATATTTACCATATTTTAACAAGGATCAATGTGTTGGAGACTTTGCTGGTAGTCAACTATCATGACAAAATACACCAAACACATTTACATTTAGATTTCACTGAACTAACATGCCAATAAGTCATGATGATGAATTGAAATTTTCATAACTCATAATGTGAAATGGAAGTAAATTATTGAAAGAATTTATGATAACTCATTGAGCTAATGAGTTTTAATCTGAGGATTTTCTGATATGCTTCTTCTACTACAGTTACTAATTAGCAGTGAATGTCCAAGTTCGTTGATAAAACACTCAGGTCTTTTTGACTCCTCCCACTGTTGTATCCTGTTGTATCCTGCTGTTCCCTCTACATCCTCTCTCACTTCTTCTTACTGAACTTTGGAGCAAAAATGTCCACAGCTGGTAAGGTCAGTATGTTACAACTGCAGAACATGTGCGATTTCTAGTAGTTTGCCGTGTGATTTGTGTTTTATTGTGCATGAGAGTTATGTACGTACACAGCAGCAAAGTCAGAAAACACTAAATGAATGGAGAGATTATTTCAATATTGTAAAAAAAAAAAAAGGCATTAAGGTGAGTCTAATACTTGTAAAAACTAAAGTTAAAAATTGAACAAGTTCTTATTGTGAATTGACTTTATAATGTAATTAATGTATAACAGACCGTGGGGTTAGGAGAAGATCAGTGTACTACTGTTATGTAACAGTGGCTTTGTGACCTTAAACTGCCTGTTCTTTCTTCCTCACCTTATCTTTTTCCCTGCTTTGCCTCTGTGGAATATCACATGTTCTGATTCGATACAGAGAACTAAACTATCCAGACCATGTGTATCAAATGCTGACTTTGGCAAAGTTCACAGACTAGTTGAAGAAGAGGACAAGAATTTAGTGGGAAAATATTGGAGGCGTACTGTGAAGGCAACATAATATTATTGTTAACCCTGTGTAAGGACACTATGTTTTAGGTCATGGTTCCTTTGTGTTATGTTTTTATCTTCAAATTAAAAATGAAAAAATATGTTATGTAAGGTTTCTTTTTTTTTTTTTTTTGTGGCTGATATTGTGACACTGCAAAACATCTATTAAGGGGAGAATAAAACCCACAGATAAACCACGAATGCTTTGTGAAGCAAAAATAGACAATTCACTACAGACAAATAAGCTGATGTGAAATATGAACTCCATCAAACCCTTTAGCCATTTATTACCACAACAGTGTAAATAAGACCTAAAGAGATGTTTTTTTTTAAAAAACTGTGTTAAATGTAGCGTTAGAACAGCATTCATCTGTCAGCTCATAATCTGTGTTTGAGTTTTTCACAACTACATTCTCCCTCATGTGGCTGTTTAGAAAGAAATTACAGTAAAGCAACAGAAGATATTCTATAGAGTACAGCACTAGTTTTTAATCCAGCTGCTACTGGTAGAAATGCATGCAGTATTTCCACTCAAAATAATCATATTTATTAAAAAATGAAAGGTCAAAGTCAGGTTTATTTCTAGAGCACATTTAAAACAACATAAAGTGTCTAAAGTGCTGTACAAGAATATAAGTAAAAATACAGAATATAATAAAACAAATAAAATGTATGAATATGAAAGACAGGCTAAAACGGATAAAGCAGGCACAGAATAATAAAATACAAGCAGATAATAACACAAATTAAAATCTATGGGGTATTCACTTTTTCTGGTTGTAGAAATAGTTATTGAATGGGTTTGTTTTGAAATCCATCCAAGTCAGACTACATGGAAACAGGTTGCACACACACACACACACACACACACACACACACACACACACACACACACACACAAAATCACTGCTCTTGTTTGTTTTTCCCAAATTGTGGTGTCATTTCCCGTTAGGTTATCAAATGCAAGGCTGCGGTAGCCTGGGAGCCCAACAAGCCTGTGGTGATTGAGGATATTGAGGTAGCCCCTCCTGAGGCTGATGAGGTTCGGATCAAGGTGAGGAATGGTGACGGGTTAGCCAAACTGAGCACACATTCAGTCCTGTTTATTGCAGCTTGATCCACTTATGGTTCATTGTGTTTATGGGATGCTCTTTGTTTTCTGTCCAGATTGCGGCGACCTCAGTGTGCCATACGGACCTGTACCACCTTTTTGAGGGTATGCATAAAGATGGTTTCCCAGTTGTTCTTGGCCATGAGGCTGCCGGCATCGTAGAAAGCATTGGATCTGAGGTCACCGAATGTCAGCCAGGTCAGATTCCTTGGAAATATTGTCCGATCATTACTTTATGTAATGTAGCAAGTAATGTAAATACACACATACACTGTAGAATTTGCAGTGCTAATTTGGAGACAATGGGACCAAATACACTCTAGAAGAAGTTAAATAAACTCTCTAAGTGTTGATTTAACACTGCAAAATTTACTGTGTATTGTTTAAAATGTTTATTACCTGCTGTTTTTGGGTTAGGGTCTGTTTATCTGCACGTTTATGCAAAATTTCCATGACATTTTCAGGAAAAGTGCAAGGTGGTCCAGAACTAGATCCCATTAAATGTTGGTGAATGTACATTAAAGGTCAGGGTCACACTCACCAAAAATGTGTTTTCACAATGATAAGAGAGAGAGGAAATCAGGTCAAATGTTTGTGATGGGGGTGGAGTTTGTTGTGCCTGGCATCACTTGTCTGTTTTGATAAGTGTTGTTCTGGTCATTTCCTGCTGAAATATGTAAATGCAGGTTGAAGTTAATCAGTGCTTCTCAGATCCAGTCCTTGTGGCCCAGTGTACTGCATGTTTTAACTATTTCTTCAATCACACCTAGTTCAATTATTGATCAGCTCTTCAGTAGCCTGACAATGATGTAATGGCCTCCAGGTGTGATGGAACAGGGAGATTTTTTAAATTTATTTATATATTTATTATTTTTTTGTATCATGTTTAATCATTTTGTAATAATTTTTAATTAAAAAAATATTTGTTATTCTTTAAACAATTATTAATTTTTTTTTAAATGATTTTTTTATTTAAAGAAAAAATAAGGAGATATCTAAAACATGGAGGACACTGGGCCACGAGGACTGGATTTGAGAATCACTGAAGTAAATAGATGGGGTAATTGTGAGAAAAATATACCTACTTCTTATCTTTTATCTTGGTTCTAGGTGCCCAGGCCCTTTAAGAAGGTCTGAGAGGGATAAGAGTTTTTTTATGGGAAAGTGTATTAAATATAAGGCTTGTTTTAAAAGTATGTGTTTTATAGTATTAATATGTATGTATGTTTGGAGTGTATTTAGGTCCATATGGAAAGGCTATGTGATAAACCACCCTATAAAAGGCTGTTATTTTTCAGTGTGAGGGAGACTTGGGGACTGGACTTTAACATGTTTTTATTATCGAGTTGTATATTTTTCATTGTAGCTGTATGCTTGTACATAGGTTTTCCTGCATTTTTAGTGGAAGACATAATAAACTTCACTGTGGTCTGTATTGGACATACTGCCTCAGTTCTACTTTGTTTCTCCAGGCTGCTAAACATTAGGTCAAGTTGAAACCTTATAAGAAGATCCAGAGTTCTGGAAGATTAAAAAAATGGTTTAACACAAAGAGACTTATGAAGTAAAGACAATAATGTTCATTTTATAAATGTCAGCAGGTGTACGCAGGGCTGCCAATTATGGGCTCCATAGAAGTGTAATTGGGGGGGTGGGGTTGGGGTGGCGGGTGGGTCTTCGTGCCCCGGGCCGTCTGGGTCGGCCTTGGTGTGCTGGGGGGGTTTGTAGCTGCTCCCTCTTGCTCCCCGGGTTTGCGTCGTTCACGGTGGCCCCGGCGGCTCTCTGGGGGCGGCACCCTGTGGCTCCTACGACCCGGGATGGGGGGTGCCCTGTTAGCTTGGCCCTGCCTTGCCGTGATTGCTGTTCTGGGCTTCGGGGTCCTTCGCACTTGCATGTTTGATCGGGTCTTGCCAGCTACTGCTGAGTTCCATTTCAGTGAATGATGGGACCCGCCAGAATGTGCTGAGAATCTCTCCAGGATTTCTACCCTAAACTCATTCTCTTCTTGCACTGGTGTCCCCCTCTGGCTTGTTCTGTTCTATTCTATTGCATTCTATTTTACACTATCAAGTCATCCACAACTATGATGCTCAGTACCGTTTTTGTTTAATTATTTATTTATTGACTCTCTTTTTCTTTTGTGCTGTTTTGGTTTTCTTCTCTTTTTTTCAATTTATTTATTTTTATTGATGGACAGTTAAAAGTTGGGAATAACACACCACCTTTCAATCTTTTAACTGCAATAGCACCGCCTATTAACTTCTTTCCCTGTTCGTCCTGTCTGTCCTGTCCAGTCTTTGTTTCCCCCACACATCACTGAGGTGTAGCACTGCCCTCCCTGGCTTATAATAGAGAGTTCTAATAAAGATGTCTGCTCAGCTTTCAGGGAGGACCGGTGATGGTCACACACATGCACTAAATATTAAAATATTTGGCTGCAAGACTGAAAAATGCATGGATCTCAAACAATGTTGACACCCTCTCTGTGGTGTTAAACAATGAGAAAAAATGCAGACAAAAAAAAAAAAAAAAGAAGTGTAATTGTTGTGGACCCTAAAGAAATGTATTATCTCCTCAACCTGTTGAACTAAGGGGGTTTCCACTACTCTATGCCTCCCCCCGACACAAACTTTGGGTCCTTGAATTTGTCATATTTACCACCCTTATCTAGGGTGACCATTTGTCCAGATTTTGTCTGGACAGACGGCTCTAAAACCGGACTGTCACGCGTCCTCACTTTTTACATTTCATCCTGAGGACGTAAGGACAGTCCGATTTTACATAACCTGGACATATAGTCACCCTACCCTTATAACCCCCCCAGGGTATACATGACTTTTACTATATTTCTTAAAATCCCCTTAATTAAACACTCAAACACAGCCCATTGAGAATGATTGAACAGTGATCTATCTATGAAAGTCAACTGCTTGGCACACTCCTACAGGAAACAAAGCCAGAACTCGGCTATTTAAGCTATATTAAGATACAAAGTTCACTGGAAAACTGTTTTATCATTAAAACTACCACAAGAGCACTCAGAAAGTGCATCAATCATTAGCCTAAGATTAGAACAAAAAAAAGTCCAACTTCTTATGTAATATAGTAATGAACAGGCACACATGCAGACTAGAGAAACATACTAATCTGCCGGGGGTGGGCATGTACTTGGGAAGTATTATGCGTTCTGGTACTCTGGAGGCGTGGCTTCAGGTGAAATCCAAAGAAAAGGGTTTGGACTTTTGAATTGTGTAGTATTTTCAAAATGTAGGTTGCTTGAACCCTTTTTCCAGGATCTCCTACTCCACTTTTAAGTGGCCTCAGATTAAACATAACTTGACCCACTTCTGTTTTTCTAGCAAAAAATGTATTTGTCTCCTGATGTTGCAAACATTTACTAATCACAGGCATTTTTCCGACAAGTGGGAAGGTTAAATCCATGATGGGCAGATACAACCACGAATCACTGTTTAGGTCCAGGTATGACTCCATTGTTCTATTCTGCATGTCAGCAGAAAAACAGCTTTCTCTTTTCAACAGTGGTGTGAAATGTTAGGTTGACTACATTCGTAATTAGTTTTTTTAATCTGGACTCTGAGGAAAGAACTGTGGAAGGAAGTTTGTATCTTAAAATTCTGGCAATTTCAGCAAATTCCTGATTTTGGCTCCTGTAGGTTTCAGGATGCAGGGCAATATTTATTTGGTTTAGTAAAAAGTCTGGGCCAAATGACAATGTACAAAAAAATGTAATTTCAAAATCACTTCATAGCCTTTAATTCGATCTTTCAGGAGACAAAGTGATTCCCCTGTTTCTTGCCCAGTGCAGAGAATGTCGATTCTGCAAGAGTCCTAAGACCAACCAGTGTGAGAAAGCATGGTCAGTCTAAGTCACATTCATCTTTATTTATTTTACTGTCAGGCATCTTCATATGTGTTGACTGTACCTTTACTTCAAATTATTATTTCCCTTAGGGGCGAGCATCGTCCAAATGCAATGTCACCATTAAGGTCCAGATTAACCTGCAAAGGGAAGAAAGTGTACCAGTTTTCAGGAATCAGTACCTTCTCTGAGTACACTGTGGTCAAGCAGATGAATGTATCCAAGATCGACCCGGATGCTCCGCTGGATAAAGTGTGTTTGTTCGGCTGTGGGATCTGCACAGGATATGGAGCAGCGGTTAATACTGCTAAGGTAGATGTTGGAATGTCAAGGACCGTTCGACTGTTTAGATTGAGTCAAACTTACCTAGAAAAATGTTTGATCATTTGAACTGAAGCATACTCAAAGCTTCAAAGTATTCGTAGAAAATGAATATAGCTTTGATGTGGTTTAAATCGTATTCAGTTTTAGACAGATGGACTTAAAAGTGTCCTACCACACAAAATCATTTTTACCATTTTATTTTCTTGAAATAAAGGTGTTCATGTCATGTAGTGAATTTGAAAATGAACCACTACCTCCTTTGTCTACTATCACCAGTCAGTACGTTTACATGCACTTAAAGAAATTTGAATCATTGCCTTACTCCGATTAAAATGTAAGTTTTAAAAGCCATGTATACACCTTAATCAGAATGGAACCGAATCGAACTGGAGTTTTAGAAGTAGGACTAATTGAATAATGCATTTGTAACAGAATTTCTCCATATATGTAAACACCATCCAACCTTCGCTCAATTAAGGCTGGCCTGGACACGCCCTCTTCAGGAAGTGACCAGAGACATAGCATGACAACATGACCATTACATGTAATAAATGTGCAGTTTGTACGAAACATACTGAGCTGCTGCATTGTTGTTTTCTGGGTGTTGTTGTCCCCCTTCCACTACATCTGATTCAAGTCTGCTGCTTTTGTTTAGTTATTCTTCTTCTATCGTACCAAAACAGAAGCATGCTAATGTAAAAGGGTGTCTAACGCCAGCTAGTTTTGGGGAGTCCAACATACCTCACTCAATAATTTGAATTTCTCCGGTGCATGTAAACTCAGACTTCTGGGAAACTCCAGTTAAGTCCTTAATTAGAGTAAGGTAATTATTTGTGCATGTAAATGTACTGACTGAAAAGGAATAAGTGCAGAAATCAGGTCAATTAGAAAAGCTAGTTAGTGTGACATGTCAATACATGAGCTCATTATTATTCATGAGACAATGCCCAGTGGTAAGTGACCGTTTTTATATTTACAGAAATTTGGGCACCGCAAAATTGGATAAACATGACAAAGTCATAGTGCCCAGTGTTTCCAGGTGTGTAGTGCAGTGTTTCCCAACCCTAGTCCTCGAGGCACACTGTCCTGCATGTTTTAGATGTTACCCTCTCTGAACACACCTGACAGTCATTATCAGTCTTCTGCAGAGCTGGATGATAGGCTGATTATTTGAATTAGATGTGGTTGGAGAGAGAAACATCTAAAACATCCAGGACAGTGTGCCTTGAGGACCAGGGTTGGGAAACACTGGTCTAGTGGACACAGGTTAGAAGTTCTGGGTAAGGTCTACCATACAAGAGAGGCATAAACCAGGAGTCACAGTATGTCAACTTTCACTTTCAGTTTCCACCACTTCTTCTACTTGTTGTTGTTAGCTAGCTGTTAGCCAATTAGAGTCAAGCAGATTAACGCGTTGAATATTTGTGCAAATGGAGACTTCCAGCAGGATTTTTATATCACATTAAAATGAATGGAAGATGTGGTTCAATAAAACTCACAATAAAGACAGTAGTCATATACATTATGAAGTTTCCCTTGGCAAAGCAAATTTGCTCAGCACCAAAAGGTAGCCAGACTGCCATTCTGCTGTTAGGATGCTGGACAAGACCGTTTAAAAAAAAAGAATGGATGAAAATCAAGTAACCAAAGTCTTTTATCCACCAAAAAATGTCACATAGTCCATGGCAGAACTGCAGATATTACCACAAAAGTAATAAAATGTGTGATATGTCACTTTTAAAGGCTGGTATCAACACTCACGGAGAAGTTTTGACCTATATGGAGCATACGTCACTGTCAGGTGGAAACCTCTTATGTGCAAAATGGTTATTTTTCCCGAAATTGGAAAAGACAAAGTATATTCTAAATATATATAATATTGGTTAAATACATTTAAATCTGTCAGGCCAAAATGAGAAGTGACCAATAGAATCCTTTTATGACAAAAAAAAAAAAAAAGATCAAATATTTGTAACTTGTATGGTATCGACCCGACAGTGACATGTTGAAAAATATGAATGAGACAACTGATGTAAAGTACTGTATCATTCCATAAAGAATTAGCTGTTACCAACATTTTCCACATTGTAGGTGGAGGAGGGCTCCACATGTGCAGTGTTTGGCCTGGGAGCTATCGGTTTGGCTGCCGTCATGGGCTGTAAGAACGCAGGGGCCAAGAGGATTATAGCTGTCGACATTAATCCAGACAAGTTTGAGAAGGGTAAGGTGTTTGGAGCCACTGACTTTGTGAACCCCAACGATCACAACAAGCCTATCAGCCAAGTGCTGGCTGAGATGACCAATGGAGGAGTGGACTACTCCCTGGAATGTGTCGGCAACGTGGGCGTCATGGTGAGCTTGATGTGAACTGGGTTGTCTACCTGATTACAGGGTTCCCACAGATCCTTGAAAAGTCTTAAAATGTATTGAATTCATTGTTCTAAAAATCTAAATTTTGAAATTGAATTCTAAAAATGTGGACACGTAATTAAGATTTATATTAGTTTGAAATAAAAAAGTATTTGGTAACATTTAGACTATTAGAAAATGAGGGCGCATCATTCTGTGGGTGCAGTATTCCTTTAACTATACTTGTTTTTTTGCAAGTGTGTGTTTATATTGTGTGTGTCTGTGTGTGTTATATATTCCAAATTTCAAAGTTATGCTTCTTGATGCAAATGGTTCATGAATGTAGCAGCAACTGGACCAAAAAGTTATGTTCTATTTAAAACTGCCCCCAGGTAATTCATGTGGTGTTTTTTTTTTTTTTTTTTTTAAATTTTGGTTCATTGTCAGCTTGGTGTTAAATTTAATTTCAAACTGCATTAAAAAAGTCGTGAATTTAACTTGCCCTGAGCTGTAGGAACCCTGTAATTATGATTCCTCAATGTCTTACTCGCTGTTCTAAAGTATTAACCCTTTAACTTCTGATACATTAGTTCAGTGAAATGAGCTGCTTGGAATGTGCAGCAGAAGAGGGATTATAAAAACTTGTTTAACAGAAAAAGACAAAGGTTTTTTGCTAAATAAGACACTTTGAATTTACATCAACAACACATGTATTTCCTGTTCAGTTTCATTTGAATATATGTTAAATATTAATGTTAAATATTTGTTTTTTTATGCTTTTTCATGTGGATGACAGCTCAAAATGATACCCGGCTATGTGTGGACGGGGTCTAAATCCACTACTAACATAGCAGGGTATGACTGGACACAATAACATTTAGAGGTAGTTATTGTTGTACAGTAAATGTAGGGTTTTAGTACAAATATAGTCAATAGGTAGTGCTCCTCCTGCCAGGTCGGTGTTCCTTTTGGCTGGGGTTGATAGTGGGGAGGGGAGAGGGTTCAGCAGCCTCATGGCCTGGTGGATGAAGCCGTTAATGAGTCTGGTGATGTGGGAACAGAGATTCCTGTACCTGTTTGTAGAGGGCAGGAGGGGTGAACAGACTGTGTGCAGGGTAACTTGCATCATTGATGATTGTGATGGTTTTGCTGGTGAAGCAGGTGGTGTATACTGTAGGTCTTTCAGGGAGGGGAGTGGTACACCAATTAACCTCTCAGCTGTTCTCATGGTGCATTGTAGAGCCTTCCTGTTGTTGTCAGTGCAACTCCCACCCCACACAGTGATGCAGATGGTAAGGATGCTCTTAATGGAACTCCAAAAAGTTGTTACAGTACACGGTCAAAACTAAGTAGAAACACAGTTTTAAAAAAAACAAAAAAACAAGGAACATCACAACAACGTTGAAAACAATAGTTAAAAACAACAAATTGACAAGATGTAAGGTAGAAGCTGAAAATCTTTATTTTTATAGTAAGTTGCACTCAATGATCTGTGTTTTGTGGCCCATTACACAGGTGGTGGTGGTGGTGGTCTTGGGTGGGGGGTGTTCAGCATGCTCAGATATCTATGGAAAGCATGTCTATCCTATCAGCACATTTTGAAAATGTCCCTATTGTGCAAATAATTGATTTTTTCTGAATACTTAAAAAAAATCTTACATTCAGAACAATCACCACAGACACATCAGGGGTTAAAGCAGGGGTGTCAAACTCATTTTAGTTCAGGGGCCACATTTAGCTAAATTTGATCAGAAGTGGGCTGGACCAGTAAAATAAAAACACAAAAATGTATAAATAATAAATCAACCTCAAACTGCTGTCCATGTTTTAGAGGAGGAAAAAAAGTCAATTTACATTATGAAAATGTTTACATGTACAAACCATTCTTTCAAACAATGTGAAAAGCATGAACAAACTGAACTGAATGTGTAATTTTAACATTATTAAGCTTCAGTTTGTCACTTGTTAATAGGTGGAATGTTATCGTACATACTTAAGACATTTCAGGTTGTTCATATTTGTTCTGGTTATACAGATTTTTGCAAAATTATGCAGCGTTTTAGTGTCACTAAATGAAAACATTTACAGATAAAATTATTTACTTATTTATATGTTATTATAAGGTTGAATTAGCCTGAATATGGAACATCAAATAAAATGATTAATATGTTAGTGTAATTTTTACATTTCACTAATTCATCCAAAGGGACCCTTTGACGGTCACATGTTTGACACCTGTGGGGTAAAGGGTCAAAGTCCAACAGTGAAGGTAACTGAGTGTATATTGTGTGTCGATGTGTAGCGCAGTGCGTTGGAGTCCACGATTCCAGCCTGGGGAGTCAGTGTGATCGTTGGCTGGACAACCTTACATGAGTTTTCTGCCCCGCCTGCTGAGCTCATTGCTGGACGCACATGGAAGGGGGCCCTGTTTGGAGGTAAAACACTTCACGTACAATTCAGACTCTTATTGTTTGATGTACATGATGTTTATGTGCTGTTTTCTGCACAGGTTTTAAGAGTAAGGATGGTGTAGCTGAGATGGTTAACGCCTACATGAACAAGAAGCTGATGGTGGATGAGTTCATCACTAATAACATGACCTTTGACCAGATCAATGATGCCATTGAAATGTTGAAAACTGGGAAATGGTACATTTTCACTTTTTTATTTCATCTAGTTTCAGTGCTAAACAATAAAATGTATATTTTTTTTAATTTTACTTTTTTTTTTTCTCCACAGCATCCGCACTATCCTGACTTTTACTAAATAAATCAGTGTCTTCAGTGACCTGCAAATGGATCATACATATTCTCATAACAGTCTTTATACTGTACACGAGAAGATCAACTATTACATCAACAGCTTACAACAATTAATGTCACTTAAATAATTCACTATCGTATCGAAGACAATGTTAAAACATATATACATCACTTAAATTCTTATAACAAATGTTTTAGATCTAAGACTTCACATTAACACAAGAAAACATAGGTTTTACCTTTTATTAATATAAATGACACATGTATATAGAATTAATTCTACAGTGTGTTATGTTTGAGAGTAATTATAATAATAATGGATTAGATTTCTATAGCGTTTTTCGAGGCACCCATTATTAAGTCACTCTCACATGCTCCCTCTGGTGGTGGTAAACTACATATGTAGGGGCAGATTGACAGAAGCGTGGCAGCCATTTCACGCCTATGGCCCCTCTGACCACCACCAAATATTCATACGTATTCATACAGCAGTGTGAGTGACACTGGAGGTAAGGGGGTAAAGTGTCTTGCTCAAGGAGACAACAGACTGACTCGGGCAGAGTGGGAATCAAACCACCACCCCTTCGGTTAATGGACAACCCGCTCTACCAAATGAGCCACGGCCGCCTCAGTTATAAATACTAGATTATTAAATTCATGAGCTGCTGGATCACTGATTCCAGATAACATTTTAAAGACCTTTTAGATGACATTGGTCACGTGTCGCAAGATTCACATCCGGATTGATGCATCCAGAGCTGATCAGAGATATGTTTTCCTAAACATCACACATCAAACCCTAACATTAGAATACTGAATGCACATTTGTAATCACAGCGCGAACATCACACACAGCATTATTTCTTGTTTGCTCTGAAAATATTCGCATCATGTTTAACATCACAGACTTTTCATTCTGATACTCTGTACATCATATTGAAATTGACTGTACTGTCTTTAAGAGTTATTTTAGTTTTTACATTCACAAAAACTATTAGATCTGAGTTACATGTGAATAAAAAGATCAGAACAGGATCACTTTTCTCTCTTTATTGCAAACATAAGTTATGTTACAGCCACATTCAGACAGCAGGTCTCAAGCACAATTCAGATTTTTGTGGCTTCTACATGTTACACATCAAACGTAACTTCTATCAGTTAAGAACTGAGTGTGACCTTAAAGTGACCTGCATGCTCAAAAGAGGTCCTGACATAACATGTGTTGATGTAGACACACACTGTGTTTACAGAAGTAACTAGAAAAGCACTCAGCCCCCCACCCCCCCTTCACTTCTGTGAGCAGCTGTCTGCCCTGACCAACGGAATGTCCCACACACACACACACACACACACACACACACACACACACACATCTGCACCAATCATCACCAAAATGTAATGATTTGTTCCTAGTACCAGTATAATTTCAGCCAAATCTGCTAAAAGACATATGAATAAATGCTGGCTAAAACATAACTCTGCCATTCCTTGGTGGTATCAATATGTTATTCCCACATAGACTCCTATTTTGGGGGGCATTTCACCTGAGGGTAGGGGCAGAATCAGCTTATTAATATTTATTTATTTATTTTTAGAGCTGTTGGGATTCTCATACATCCACTTCAAATTCACATATGTCAACTTCCTTTTTGTGTGTTTTTAGATCACACACACACACACACACACACACACACACACACACACACACACACACACACACACACACACACACATATAGATAGATAGATAGATAGATAGATAGATAGATAGATAGATAGATAGATAGATAGATAGATAGATAGATAGATAGATAGATAGATATACACACATAATCAGTAAGCTCATTAAAAGAGTTTTCTTTTTACAGGTTGTTCTTTCTGTATTTTCTAAATGGCCAAGCAGTAATGCATTCTGTTCCTTCAGTCTGAACATTCATGAGCTCTGACTGAGGTGACGTTAGTTAAACCTATGAGGGTTTTAATAATTACACTGTGGAAATTGAGATTTGTTGAGCAGACACATGTCTCAATTAATTGGAGTGTTGCAGCTGTTGGCAGGCAAGTTTTTTTAACTCTTATAATAACCTTTTCCGTTGTAAACATTCTGAATTTTAAGACAGAAAATACAGTTGTTATCAATATCATTAAAACTTATCAAAGTGTTACCAACCATTAACGATATCTACAAAAAAGACACTATTTTGAAAAATAGATAAAAACTAACTCACACAACAAATGAAATAGGGACATTTCAGAAAACATATGAAGGGAAGAAATGCAGAACAATCTGAGCTTTATACAAAGATTTGATGTTATGTAGAAATAGTTCCTCTTTATATCAAACAGAAATTGGAAAAAAAATAACTGAAGAGTGCACCTCCAGGATATGGAGAGTGTTGAATTGGAAACATTTCAGCTGATATTTATTTCTAAAATCAGGAGGGTAGTGGTAACAATCTAGCATCTATGTTGGAGATAATGCAGAGTCATGGATGGAGACCACATGCATATATTTTGTACTTGCCAAATTATAAAACTGTATTCGGACAAAATAATAACAGACCTTAAAAAATATCCAAACCTTGTACTATACTTGGTAGTGTAGTACAAAAGGAGAATCAGTATCTAATTAAAATATTGTTGCCTGCAAGTAAAAAAAAAAATCCATCAAGATTGTGGTACAAATTAACACCCCTGACATTAGATCAGTGGACGTGCACTGTTGAGATTTATTTCTGACTACAAGAGTCACAATTCAAAAACATATCGGAAACATAGACAAATTACAGAAGACAGGAAGTGGCCACCACCACCATTTCCTCTCCTACCGGACATTAAGGATATAATGATTCATTGCAATGTTCAATACTCAACAATGTGTTTCATCTTTCCTCTGTAATGGTTCAAGACATCTTTATAAATATAAGTCAAATAAATAAATAAAAAGTTATCAGATCATGTGCTTGTGCATACTGATTGGGTAAAGGCCCATGTGTAAAACTAAATAGAACTGTCATTGTTAATGTTATCAGGAATATCTCTGCTGTGTAATTCTACATATACTCTAGACAACACAGTATACAGTTGGACTCTCCGACACTAGGTGGCGCTACACACCCTTTCACATTTGCATGCTTCCATAGAAGAAGAACAATAACAAAATAAAAGCAACAGATTTGGAACAATCATAGTATGAGGAATCCAGGATGTCTTTCGTATCACCACCAAAATGTAATCAGTTGTTCTTTGTGACACTCTCAACAAATCCAGAACATTTCATAAAAATCCATCCATAAGTTTTTGAGTTATCTTGCTAACTAACAGACAGACAGACAGACAAACGAGCAGAAACATAACCTCCTTGGTGGACCTCTCTTCATTCGAAGGAGGGAGGTCTACCTTGGCGGAGGTTTGCGCCCTCAGAGTGCTTCTCTAGTTAGTGACTGTGACTTTGACCTTTGACCTACATTCACCAATATCTAATAGGATCTATTCTGGACCAACTCAAACCTTTCCTGAAACTTTCATGGAAATCGGTTCAGTAGGTTTTGCATAAAGTTGGTGACAGACAAAATAGAAAGAAAGAAAAGAACTAAAAATCAATACTCAATGTGGTGCATTTATGTTAATTTGTTTGGTTTTTTGTGGCTCTCTTGCTTCTGAGTAAAACACAAAACACAGGTAATGCTGTAAGTTTAACCACTACAGGTACACTTTAACAGATTTTTTTTAAAAAAGAATAAATCTTGCATCTTTTTCACTGTCATGAAATGTTAAAGTGTGACAGTTAAGGTTGTCTTTTCTCATTCAGCACAGTGCATTGGAGCCCACTGTACAAGGCTGGGGAGTCAGTGTGATTGTTAGCTGGAACACCACATGGAACATTTCAAGGCACTTAAATCTCACACAAAACATGTTGGAGCCAGAATACATTTTCATTTGTTTATTCCTGTCTTTTGTTTTGACCTTAACTTAATAATTATTTAGTGGGTGTAATGATTACCACAAGTGCTTGGTATGGGTGTGGCAAAGTTACTGTGTGTATAAGGATAGCCCCAACAACCCTCTGACTGTGAGCCATAGCATGAATTTAGTGTTCACCATTTATAGTGTTTTTACATTAAGTAACACATTTTGTTAATGTATAGAGAATATTTTAATCGCAATTGTGTCATATGGTTGTATTCTGAAAAGCCTAACAAAAATAATATGGAATCAAATTGAATGTAATACAAACACGACTGTAAACACAACTGTATAAAAACAGGTGTTAGAGGTCTTCAAACAGTGCAAGATAACACACAATAAATATATCTAACCAAGACTTTTGAAGTCTAAACCTTGTAAACACATGTTGCATAAAAGTGAAATGAGCATTTGCTGTAGAAATGTTTTGTTGCTTCTATGGAAAATGGGAAATAGTGATTGTATGAACAGCAAGAGTGAACAGGGCCTCTGGCAGTGGAATACTAATTACAACTGCAAACAGTCGCAAAGGCCTTCTGACAACACAACACAACACAACACAACACAACACAACATGTCTGATCAGACTCCCTCCCTGACTCATGGTTCCCTTCTCTGAGGAAACCATCATATAAAAGCAGCACATACATCAGCAAATATGGTAGTGTTAAATATTCAGTGTTAAATAGAGGGTGTTGGTGTTGTATTAACACCATATTGATTTAAAACAACACTACATGATGGTGCTTTCGGTAAATTAATGCTGTTAAATCAGGGTGTTTGTTAATATTATTTAGCTTTTTTGTTCATCATTATATGTGACCCACCACCACGAAACCAGGCATAAGTGTCTGGAAATCAAAACTGAGTTATCTGTGTAGCTTGGTAGAGTGGAAACTAAGGTTTAAGATGGTGTAAAAATTATGTTTCTATCATAAGTAGAACCAAAGTTTTGGCCATTTTAATATCCACAGTTGGACCTATTATGCAATTTGCATATTTTTAGATATCGTCCGTTAAAGTTTTGGACTGTTTTGGGGTAGGAAGTCCTTAGCAATGCATAATAATTCGTATCCGATTGACAAAAAATATTCACAGATGTTAAAGGACACTCTGATGGACATGTCACAGAAGTTCTATATATTGTAATAATAGGACAGAATTGCAACGTATTATAATCATTTGGCTTACGCCATTGGACAAGAGCATTCAATATAAGCTTTTACCTCGTACCGAACACTTGGATGTTTACGCACGGAACGGAGATCGGTTTGTTCGGCGAAAAGAGGTGGAAGTCGGCTTTGTCTTTCCTCAGCAATACCTGAACTTTTGTCGCCGCTTAAATAATTGACCCAATAAACACCTTTATTGATTGGATTTCAATGTAATGACCACAGGAACTGAACATAGAGGTGTTATGGTACTGTTTTTTGATAAGGTGTAAACACAAATAACAAATCACCTTCCAGCCTAAATTTGGCTGTAGCTCTGAACGGCTCAGCGCAACTTATGCCTGGTTTCGTGGTGGCGGGTCACATATGAGGAAAACATGTACAGAGTAACTTCACTAGGGTGTGATCTGGCCTAATACAAACTATTTCACTTTTTCTAGAGGGCGTTGTAGACACATTTCTTTACTGACTTTTATGAAACCTATAAATACTTGCAATTGGAAAATTTTGTGAGTTTTCATACATGTTCAGGGGGTCAAATTAGAGTTCAAAGGGCAGAATTAGAACAAACTGCAAGCAGTATCAATTGGCCTTGTGCCCGACGTGGTACGTGGCGAAGGTCTAATTAGATGCGTGTGAAGTACTTCTGATAGCTACCACCCCCCTGTCGATTTCCATGTGCTTTGGCTGGCTATTTTGGCTGAATGGGGCGTGCTCTCACCTCTGAATAGACACACAAGCACTGGGTGAATAAGTAAAACTATAGTGATATATTAGGTGTAGCCTGGGGGGCTGTAGAAAGTACAGAAGATTTATTTTCACTCTCTCTCTCTCTCTCTCTCTCTCTCTCTCTCTCTCTCTCTCTCTCTCTATATATATATATATATATATATATATATATATATATATATATATATATATATATATATATATATATATATTTATTTTTATTTTTTTTAACATTTATTTATTTATTTTTTAAACTACATGGTGTCACTTATATGTTTGAATGACAAAAACTCACAGTTACAAATGTGTTTTTGGAGATGTGTCCAAGTGTCCACCGGTGGGCACTTGGAGTCAAGAGGTAAGGATGGTGTAACTGAGATAGTTCAGGCCTACATCAATAAGAAGGTGATGGAGGATGATTCACCCACAAGCTGACCTTGGAACAGATCAATGATGCCATTGAAATGATGAAACACTGAAATGCGTACTTTCTTTGTCTGTTACTTCATACAGATCTTCAGATTTTTTTAGCCAGTACAGATAATGAGATCTGATTTCTGTTTAATGTGTTTGCACCACACCATCTGGACAGTCCTGAGTGTTTTTACCAGAATAAATCTGTGTTCAGTGACAAACAGCTGGAATAGAGTAAAGAACCTTCTGCAGTGTCCCTGTAAACAAACTGTTATCAGAGTGCAGTTTTATTTAAAGGGGATATATAATGCAAAATTCACTTTTTTTTTTTTACTGTTTTTACAACACAGATATCTGTTGTCTGTGTGTGAAGAAACCCTTAAATTGTGAAAAAAAACATCCACTCTCCTTTTCTCCTGATCCATTTCTTGTTGGAGGGGGATAAAAACGTTCCATTTTGGATTTTCTATGCTTCGTACGTCACATGCATAGATTCATTTGAATACTCCACCAGCTCACATAACTCCACCTACTGCTTGGACTCTGTGATCTGCCATTTTTCTCTATCAGACCCGAACATACAAGTGGACTGTTAATGGACAGTGCCCCCCCCCCCACCCCCACCACCAATTTATTCCTTGTTCTTATATCAGCATTTCCTGAAATTTCAGCCATATCCATCCATAACTTTTTGAGTTATATTGCTAAGAAACAGACAGAGAGACAAACTAACAAACCCCAATGATGACATAACCTCTACCATTCCTTGGCGGAGTAACAATTCAAACAAACCAAAAACATTACTTCTTGCCTACCCTTCAGGCACTGGGGGTAAAATACCTACAAAGTGTCAAGGCAGCATGTCAATGACTTGAATTGAAGAACAGTTTCTGTCATAGCTCTATGATCTCGGAGATCAAAATGTTTAAGATTAACTGGAGGACAAGACAGGACAGGTCACATTACCCTGTTCCCTGGACAGTTTGTCTAATCCTTAATATTTTATCTGTGGAAAAAGTTTCAAAGTCATTGCAGAACTTGTTAAAAAGCAGCTCAGAAAAGACTGGGGTTATGGGTTTGTATGTTTACCTACAATAGAACAACAATGTGCAGGTGTTATTACTCTGTCTACTGGGAGGTTTGTAGAAAAAAATATGTATTTGAATTTTTCCATTTTTCTGGTTACAATATACACATGTGAAGGTTCTTGTTCTATATGGTAAAAAATGTTTTTTTAAAAAAGTAAAAAAAAAAATAAAATAAAATAAAAAAGTTTTCATACACCCTTAAAATTTTACAGTTTCCAAAATTATTATGAAATATTTTTTAAAAAAATGGTATTTCAAAAGGTGTGTCTGCATCAGACAAATGCAAATGATTATTATTCTTACTATTAATAATGATATAATATTTTTGTCAAACACTTTATATCTGAAATCAAATCTCAAAATGAACAAGTTGTTGTTTTTTATTGTTTATAAAAAATAAAACCAAAAAAAAAAACCTAAACTAAAAGCAGCAGCATGTTATGTCCTTGATGTTTTTCTGCTGAAAAATCCAGTTTTGACCTCAACAGAACAGAGCATGTGCAGAAGGAGGTTTGGAGAAGGGAACAATATTGGTCAGATTTCAATGACTTAAGAATGATTTTTAATGCAATATATCACAAAGACCTTTTTCCACTACTGTATGTCACAAATGAACCTTGGTCACAAATGAACTGATCAATAACAACCACAATTGTGGAACTATACTGGAACTATACTGATACAGTATTACTGAGAACAGGTTCTCCACAATGGTGTGTTCTGAGTCCCCTCCTCTTTACTCTGATGAACCACAACTGTTGTGCAAAATTCAGTACAAATCACATCATTAAGTACATGGATGACACAACTGTGGTGGGTCTCATTCAGAAGGATGAGGAGGAAGACCACAGACAGTAAGTGAAGTCCCTTTTGAAATGGTGCGGTGAGAACAACTTGATTTTAAATGCTGAAAAAACAAAGGTATTGGTGATTAATTTTAGGAAAAAAAATCACCCCACTCACACCTCAGTTTTTATAGAAATAGTACACCAAATTCCTGGGAGTGCATGTAGCAAATAACCTCACCTGGTCTCTGCACACCTCCTCCATTGCCAAGAAGGCTCATCATCAGTGCCTGATCTTCCTGAGGATGTTGAAAAGAGCCCCCCCCCAAGAAAACAGTCCTCACCACTTTCTTCAGAGGGACTATAGAGAGTGTTGTAACCAGCAGCAGCTCTCTGTAGTTGTAGTTGTAGTGTTGCTGACTGGAAGGCACTGAGGAGAGTGGTGAGGGCTGCAGAAAAGATCATCTGTGTCTCGCTGCCTCCACTGAGGGACTTAGCGGAAAAATACTGCCTAGCCAGAGCTCTGTAGATCACAAAAGACCCCTCCCACCCTGCCTGTGGACTGTTTTCCCTCCTGTCCTCAGGCAGAAGGTATCGCAGCCTTAAGTGTAAAACTGCCAGGTTTAGGAAGAGCTTTTTTGCTTCCGCCTTTTCCTTCTTATAAATAATATCATAAATTAACATTTTGATTAAATTATTTATTTAATATTTATTTATTTGAATTAGGACAGTGCATATTCATCAACATGCCAGCAGAAAGCATCAATGTAAACATGCCAGAGTAAGGAAAAAAAAAACTAATTTACATCTGTTGTCCTAAGGCAGATAAGAATAGGAAACAGAAAAAAGAAAAATACAATAGAATGATAGACTAGACAAAGGTAACATAAAATGGCATATATATAACACAAGGAACAGTCATGAGGAGACTAATCAGTCATGTACTCACATTTATTTTAATTAATCCTCACTGATTTTTTTTTTTTTTTTTTTACTTATTTTTATCTCAGGTATTTTTACCTATGTGTTTTTAAATGTTGCCCGTGCATCGTTTTTTTCATTCTGCAGTGCATCTTTGATGTAAGTGTGCTGAATGACAAATAAACTGATTCTGATTCAGAACTAAAATTATTTCCAAGGTCTTCAACAGCAGCTGGTGAATACTGAATAATAGTGAATAATGTGCAGGTTTTATCACAACTACAGCTTTGCTGTGTGTGTTCTGCCTAGTATGGGGTGTAGCGTTCTACTCCAGCCATGTTTTTATCTACAGAGGTGAGATTATCTGTCTTACTAAATTACTAAATTACAATATTAATAAAAAGGTGGCAGATGTGGGCAACCATGAGCCTGAGTCCAGTGGTCAACAGATAATACTTATCCCATGTGAATAGGTCTACAACTGAAACAGCAGTTACTAGGTCCTGGGCCAAACATAAAGCAGAGGTACTTAATGAGCCTGAAACCACTGATGAGAAATAAAAAGGTTCCCCGGCTGCAGGATGTTTTGATGGGGTGAGGTCCTTGCATTGACAAGAGGGATCAACTGTCAGGTCCACTTCAGAAAAAAAATCCTATTTCCTCCAGTATGTAATCTGCAGTAATAGATGGCTCCAAAGCTGTCAAAATATGTTGGTACATGGTGGTTAAACAAATGAATAACCTGAATAAATGAACAAAATGAATGAATAAAACACAAAGATGAAGGTATAAAGGGACCGTCGTGTCAAAACAGTCTGAAATAGAGTGAAAATATTAAGATGGAGGGACCACTCAATAAAAAAAACAATCAGGGCTTCACAGGGGGTAGCAAAAGCTGTACTTTAAGGAAAAGGAGGGCTTCGTACTTTACAAAGTGTCTTGAATCTCATGTCCTGGTGTACCTGTGCCAGCTGATCTTCAAACTGTTGTAATTCACACACATTTCAAACATTATGACCAAGCATCAGTTCAAAACATCCTGTTTTGTCTCACTACATTAACCAGGTGGTATCAAGACCAAATGTGAAGAATGTGAGAATAGAGCTGTATCCAGGGGCGTCCAGAAACAAACTCTGGGTGCCGTGGTTAGCAATCATGCCTCACAGCAAAAAAGTCCCTGGTTCAATTCCCACACCAGATCTTTCTGTGTGGAGTTTGTACAGCCGAGGCAGGGGCCAGGCCCTGCGACTCAGGCTCAAGGTTGCCAGTGTTGGAATAATTTTATATAGCATATATTTTTGTTGTGTTTTTCCTTATGATGTATTACCACAGCGAGCCCCGGGGCAAATGGGGAAACCATGAGCCACAGTAACACTGCAAAACACCAGAGGGCCCTGGGCCCACAGTAAGCTTAACCTGCCCCACTCTGGGGTATGTGAACTGCGTCACATTCACACCTGTTGGTAACCACTAGAGTAAGCACCAGAGTACTTGAACAAAACCCATGCAGTCACAGAGAGAACTATAGGATGAAATTTCTGTCAAAACCTCACGAACACAAAAAACGGTGTTTTATTCACAGCCAATGATTCACAAATCACTGTGTTTTGCAAAAGCAAATTGTCATTCACAAATACTGCAAGTTGTTGAAACAATTGGCTCCTCGCTGTCACGTGACTTTTTGCAGTAACCTTGTACCTTACTGATGAGGCAGTCACCAATGGAGGCGGTTGCGAGGGATGACGAAGGCCTTTGACACTGCTTGCAGTTAAAAAATGTTTTCTTACTGGTTGAATACTGGTCCACTAACCTAGCACCCACCCACCTGGAAAAGTCCTGGTACTCCTGATGGTCAGTCCACCCCTGTATACACTAGAAACTACATCTGACGTGCTCTGTACAGTGGTGTCAAGCTAGCTGTGCCCGTGTTGCATTTTTAACCCAGTTATTTTGACATCACATTCATTACTTTTTAATATTTCATTTCCATGGAAAGGCAAAGTTGATGCATCTATATTTAACTGAATCTAAAGATAAATTCAATCTCTATTGCAGGAAATTATATTTTTCTTCAGGTATTGGATTAGTGTGTTGTCTATAATACACATATTGCTGCTTACCTTTCACATGTAATTTAATTGCATTATTATGTCAACAGCTGACAAAAAGAGACAGTATTTCCCTTAGAAATGACATTTAATAATATTTTTATTAAAATAATGTAACCCTCAAGAGTAACACAGTACACGTAGAAGAGAAATAAAAGTGTCAGTTCATGGGGAAAATGTTTAATTTCTTTAATATGGAAGATGTTGTACAGAATATTTCTTTCTCTCTCTGCTGATGAATGGATCACTAATTAATTATTCCATGGTCCGTGTGTTACAGTGGATCATGAATTTATTTTATCTGTCAACCTCGCCTATCAAAGTCAGTGGAGGATTTTAACACTGACACTAACACCTTCCCCTACACATCAAGTCAAGGCAAATATACTACAGATAAAGGATTTTCAACATATTCCAATACACTAGGTGGCGCTATTAACCTCTGTGTATGTCTGAGTACTTCAGTAAACAAAATGTATTGGCAACTGCTAAAAATCTAGACTAAAATCGTTCTGCCACAATCAATGTAGTTGATTTGATTAAATTCATGTTAGCCCCGCCCACCTACTTTGATGGGTGAGGTTGACAGATCAAATAAATTCATGATCCACTAAAATAATGAAACAATTAATTAGTGAAATAATAATGTATGTTTTTTTTTTTTACCTCAAATTAATTGGTATTTTAATGACCCATTTAATAACTAATTTATCCCATTTTAATTAACTAATGACACATTTAATTATTTAATGACATATGTATTTAATTTGGACACTTTTAGCCCTAAATTAACATCTTGTAATAAAAAAAAAAACAAAAAAAAAAAAACGTTTGGTGTGTAATGAGCACTGTCAAAGTAGGAGGAAGTGTTTAGAGTGGACAGCCCACAGAGGGAGGGCTCCTCTTTATGATTGGTCTAAACTTTTGATAAGAGATCCCTTCTAACCTTGTGTGTGCGACTTTGAAACAACATGGCAACTGTCGGAAAGGTAAGCACTGTCCCTTTAGGTATGTAATGATGTTAAACTTCTGTACATGGTTCAGTGAATTTCAGTCACTGCACCACTTCCTGTCCTAGGTTTTATCCTCTGTTCAGTGTTTATACAGTGGAAGGCATGTTTACAGCACAAAAGGGTGGGGTAGAGTCTGCTTTATGTAACATACATTACACAACAACCCCAGTCATTTCTTAATGTATAATGGACAGAAGCAGACACTGGAACATTAACTGTGTCTGGAGTTTAAAGTACAACATTAGACCTCCTGTTATAGCAGTAAAAGATAGGAGTTTAAAATAAATAGGTTTTTTTTTTTTCTCACCCAAGAGACACTTCCTGAATGAAATATATACTTTCAGCCTCGAGCC
This sequence comes from Siphamia tubifer, assembly GCA_020466265.1. Lineage (NCBI taxonomy): Eukaryota > Metazoa > Chordata > Actinopteri > Kurtiformes > Apogonidae > Siphamia > Siphamia tubifer. The sequence continues at coordinate 25,413,121 of CM035804.1, forward strand.
TTTCTTTAAAAAAAAAAACAAAAAAACTTTCCTTGCTTTGAACTGGTTAAATGTTGATTTTTATGTACTGTCTGTGTATTCTTTAAGTGTTGTGAAAGCTGATTTTTGTCTTGTTTTTGTAGGTGATCACATGCAAAGCTGCAGTAGCATGGGAGGCTGGGAAACCTCTTGTGATGGAGGAGGTGCAAGTGGCACCTCCAAAAGCTGGAGAAGTTCGCCTCAAGGTATGTATTCACTGTGGATAGTACTTTGAAAAGTAAAACTGTGGGGGGGGGAAATACAGTAAAAACCAAAATGTAAATGTTCCAAGTCAACTTACATCCTGTCAGTTAAATCTAAAGATCTGAAGCATCTCCTGATTGAACATGTTTAATAACTTCTGAACCGCTACTATATTGAAATAATACATTTTCTCAGCTTTTCACAGTCATTAAATATAACCCATTTGGATCTTCACGTCTTCCTATAGTGAACACGGAAACACCATTATTATCTACAAGGTTGCTTTCCTCATAAAACCCATGTAGTATGACAAATCAGTGGCTGTAGACTTTTGTTTTTATGTTCAATTAATGTTGTATTTTAGTGAAAAAGTACCTTTTCTTCAGTTTTGTCTGTTCTGATATAACCTTTGAATCTACATATGTCAATGAAATACAGAAAAATAGCTGATTTTCATTAATGCAGAAGATAACAGTGATATCTCACATAGCAGAGTATTTAACGCTTTAAAATCTACCATTTGAACTCTATATAAATAGGGTGTGTTATCGCTGACACACCCTGCACGTATGCAGTTTGAATGACTATAACTTACACTGGAAAATTCCAATGCTTTCTGAAACCTGAGATGTTGCCCTTAATTATCTTTATTGAACTATTAAGATCATTTCATTCATAAATGCACTAGAAGCCAAAAAAATAAGCCATTTTATCAGTATTATATAAAATGCAGTACATTCTAATGATTGCTAGATTTTGACAGATCTGGGGGATAAAAAGTATTCTGGAAAAATGGACAAGTGGACTCACTCCTACCATATATTATAAGCTTTTAATTTGACAAAATAAGAAAAGAAAAAAGGCCAAGCTGACCATTTTAGAACTTGGGGTTTAAAGGGTTAAGATCCTACATGTTTCTAACCTATACCATACAAAGACAATCCCCTTACATGTGACTATTGACTATAGTTAGACTATTTATAGACTCTACTAATTACCTACAATGTACTTTGCACCTTCCGCCATTTGCACTCTAATATGTTTTAGAAGGTTGCTGTATATCACCAAGACTACCTCTATGTAAAGAAAGTGTTCATATCTGTCTAAAAGTCTTAATTAACGGCACTTCTGGCAAGTTGCACAATCAAAGGCAGGTGTGCTACCAATGTTATTTATTGAACTGAACTGAATTGACCATATTTAACACATAAATACCCGGAGCTATTTTTGTAACAGTTCCCAAAGGACTTCTTCTCTCTCTTTAATGATTCTTATGGTATTAATCACCACTTATTATAATAATCCCTATATAATACCCTATTTATAGACACCTTTCAGGACATGCAAGTACAGGTGAGGTGTTAAAATACAATAAGTTTTATTTTATTTTGCATTATTTCAGTGAAAATTGTGGGGGGGGTTTTCCCCCAATCCCTATTACCGATTATTTCGAACATGCAAAGAAACAACATTTAAAAGAGGAAAAACAAGACAAAAACAGAATAAAATTAAAATGAATAGAATCTATCTTGAACTATAATGTGCAAGAGTCTGTAATTTGCCTGGTTGAGAAGGATTAGTAAGTTGAGAGTTATACTAAAAACAGAGAAAACTAAGGAAAGTGTCTTTTTCAGTCCAATCTCTCATGAACTGAACATAAACCCATTATCTCCATCCACTGTCATTGATTCAACTCCATGGGTTTTACTGATGAATCATTGTTGCAGAAGATGGCGATGTTTCCATGGTAACTACGGAGCCTCTGAACATCCAAATGGGCCATATCTGATTACCATGAAACTGTATTTTACACCAATTATTCCCTTATATTGATAGGATTCGTGCATCAGTAGTTTAGATCAGTAGACGGTTTAGGTTAAATGTGGATATTTGGTTCTTTATGGGTGAAGCAGGTACTCATCATCAAAGATAATTCACTACATAACATTCATTTCAGATTATGGCCACAGGCATCTGTCACACAGACTCCTATACTCTGAGTGGCTCTGACCCTGAGGGGGTTTTCCCTGTGGTGCTGGGCCATGAGGGAGCTGGCATCGTGGAAAGTGTTGGAGAGGGAGTCACCAGGTTTCAACCAGGTCTCTATATTTGATTTTTTTCCCCATTTTTCCTCCATTTCATCGGTTTTCTTTATATATATATATATATATATATATATATATATATATATATATATATATATATATATATATATATATATATATATATATATATATATATATATATATATATATATATATATATATATATATATATATATATATATATATATATATATATATATATATATATATATATATATATATATATATATATATAGTGGTGGGAAAAGATTTTGGATACCACATGGATACTGCATTCAAATCATTCTTAAGTCACTGAAATCTGCCAAGTATTGCTCCCTTCTCCAAACTCCCTTCTGTTCTGTTGAGGTAAAAACTGGATTTTTTTTTAAAAGCAGAAAATAATCCAGTACATAACCTATAGAAATTGTCAGTAACTTCGTTTTGTTATAGCAAATATTTCACGATAATATTGGAAATTTTAAATTTTTGAGGGTGTTTGAAAACTTTTTTTCCACTACTGTATACCATCATCTCTATTTGTGTTTTTAGGAGACACAGTCATACCCTTGTATGTCCCACAATGTGGAGAGTGCAAATTCTGTAAGAATCCCAAAACCAACTTGTGCCAGAAGATCAGGTAACGTCAACAACCTTTGGATTAAAACACAGTCAACATGAACTCCTTTATTTAACAGCATCTGACATCTGCAGCGCATGTCTTATTCTCCAGGATCACTCAGGGAAGAGGTTTAATGCCAGATGGGACGAGTCGTTTCTCCTGCAAAGGCAAGAGTCTGTTCCACTTCATGGGTTGCAGTACATTCTCTGAGTACACTGTGGTGGCAGATATATCTCTGGCCAAAGTGGACAACAGGGCTCCTCTGGACAAGGTGTGTCTGCTGGGCTGTGGCATCTCCACTGGATATGGAGCAGCTCTCAACACCGCTAAGGTGGGTCAACCTCACCTGTTTGTGGGATGAAGGTGGAAATTTGTGCTGCCTTAACTTCCTACAACTAAGATATGGGTTAGTTCATCTGCTCAACATTGGTTGGGTGAGATTCATGCTCAATGAATACTTAAGATATCACTGTGAAATGACATGGGCATATACCTATAGCTAATGCACATCAGATGTAATGATCCATTTGAGTAAAGGTCAAAGGTCAAGGGCAAAACTAACTAAAAGTTCAAAATCACATTATCAGTTATAACTCATGAACGTAGAGTCACAGAACTTTCAGAGTGGTACCAAACGATGCAGAATGAAGATTTCTACAATTCTCATATTGGTGTTATTACCTACGACCAATAGTTTTTAAGATCTCTGAAGGTCAAAAAGGACATGTTGCAAAATTAACTTCTGCTTGTCTGTGTGTGTGTGTGTGTGTGTGTGTGTGTGTGTGTGTGTGTGTGTGTGTGTGTGTGTGTGTGTGTGTCAATTTATTCTCCATTTACCATAATGTAAAATTTCAAAGTGATCCAGAATGTAGGATCTCTTCCAGTTCATCACCAAAATCGAATCATTTGTTCTTTGTGACACCCCCAACACGTCATGAAATTTTCATCAAGATCTGTCCATAACTTATTATCTAGCTAACAGACAGACAGACAAAGAGACAAACAAATGCCGGCAAAAACATAACCTCCTTGGCAGAGGTAATAATATAAAGGATAATGTAACGTAACTGATGGTGTGAATCGGGAATGTTTCTTCCTGTAGGCAAACTATGCAAACATTTGCCTTTATCTGTAGCTATCTCATGTGTTTATTATGTCACTTTTATCCTTAAAAAAATAAATGTTGGATACAAATAAAATAAAATGCAATAATAAGCTATAGCTGGTGTGGTATTGGTGGTATTATTAGGTCATATTTGTCACATAGTTAATGACATAATGGTACAAAAACAGATATGGTGGGAATGATTGACAGCTACCCACTTATTATTATTGTTAACGTGAATATTAAATAAAATAAACCCCATAATGACATCAAAAATAATTTATCTCAGTGGTTGTTGTATTTTCTTATTGAAAGTAAACATTTTTAATCAGCACTCAAAATTTGTTTATTTATTGATTGTTATTTTCCTTCTATTATGGTATTTATCACTTTAACTTGCCTGAGGGGCTCAACTTAAAATGCTTAATTTTAAGTGTCACCTTTTTTGATCATGAAGTCTAATATCCAACTAGGGGCCCCCAAACAGGATCTTGCCCAGGGCCCCCACAAAGCTAGAAACAGTCCTGGTGTGAATTCTGGTACTCTGTAAACTGCATTTTCATAACATAATTGTTCAGTATTCCAGTTCTCCTAAATGTATTTCTATTCAGTATTGTCTTAACAATCCTCTCTTCCATTCTGTTAGTTGACATGCAGGTGTGATGGGCTTGGTCTAATTACTGTTGTGTCATTCAACGTCTGTTTTCCATGTACTTGTCCTTCTAACATCACCAAATCCTTTCATCCAGATGACAGAGGACCTTTTACCTGTATTAGCCATGACACATATCACACATCACCATTAATCCAAGAGTCGACATTTCATTTGCATCACGTTGTGGGTGAAAAAAAAAAAAAAAATCAAAGAGTCACAATCACTCAGCAAAATAAATGGGACTGTGCTAGTTTCCTCTGTTACCACTGCAAATTAGGTTATGTGATCTGTCAGCAGAATTACACACACACACACACACACAAACACACTGATTTTCATGAAAGAAATATGGATATGTGGATGGATCGATCAATAAAAAGAGAGTAGTAACAGTAGAAAGCACATGGTGGACGAAGAAGAGAATAGGGTCATTACACCAGTTATAAAAATAAATTACGGACGGTCTCTGCCAGCAACAGTGCACACAAAGGATATATATATATATATATATATATATATATATATATATATATATATATATATATATATATATATATATATATATATATATATATATATATATATATATATATATATATATATATATATATATGTGTGTGTGTGTGTAAAACCATAGAAAATGATAGATATCACCTCTGAAATTAAAGTGTTATAATGATAACAACAAGAACTCCATCATATTTGTCCAAACAGATGTACTTTTAGTTATACCAGGCATTAAAATGAACAAGACATTGAAGTAATTGAAGGTGGTCTACTAATATTTTCCATTGATGTAACATTGTTATCTGCCTTCACAGAGGTTAGTTCAGTCTCAGTCTACTTCCTACATTTGCGTTCACATTTGTGTTGAGGAATAATCTGTACCTGAATATGCTGTTATATATACGATGGGAAAAATGTTTTGGACACCCCATGCATCTGTAATATATTACTACATTCAGAATCACTGTTAAGTCACGGTCACACTTCTGCATGTGCTCTGCTCTGTCAAAGTTAAAACTAAATGTTTCAGTGAAATAATCAAACACATCCAGGGAAAGGATTTAGTTTTATCTTTTCATGCTAACAAAAAATGGAAAAAACATTTTATCACTGTCCGTCTGACGCACAAAAAGACTTTCATATATTCAGATTGTGTGAAGTTTTACAGTGGTCTTAAAACATTTTTTCCCCACTACTGTATGTTTGCATCATAGATACCCCAGGCCCCGAAGGAGAGACGGGTATTGTGATGAGTCGATTTGTTGGTCTGTCTGTCTGTCTGTCTGTCTGTCTGTCTGTCTGTCTGTCTGTCTGTCTGTCTGTCTGTCTGTCTGTCTGTCTGTCTGTCTGTCTGTTCTAAGCAGGTTTATGCAAACACTTCCAGACTAATTTCTAGGAAATTTTCAGGAAAGGTGCAAGATGGTCCAGAACAGGTCCCACCACATTTTGGTGAATGTAGGTCAAAGGTCACAGTCACCAAAAATGTGTTTTCACAATGATAAGAGATAGGATAAAATGTGTGTGAGGGGGGCGGGGTTTGTTGTGCCAGACACCACTTGTTTATGCTGATAATGGACTGGATGTCCAGGTGGAGGCCGGTTCGACCTGTGCAGTATTCGGTTTGGGGGCACTGGGCCTGGCAGCCATCATGGGCTGTAAAACAGCTGGAGCGGCCAGGATTATAGGAATTGACCTCAACCCTGACAAGTTTAAAACTGCCCGAGAGTTCGGAGCCACCGACATGGTGAACCCCAAGGACCACAGCAAACCCATCCAAGAGGTCCTGGTGGAGATGACGGACGGAGGCGTGGACTACTCCTTCGAATGTGTGGGAAATGTGGCGATCATGGTGAGGAAGCAAAGATTTTTGATTTACTCACTTAACCCTGGGAATCGTGATCATCTTTAGTGACTAAATGTTGAACTCTTTTCTGTGACATGCTGTGGTGTGTTTGTAGAGAGCCGCCCTGGAGGCCTGTCATAAAGGATGGGGCACCAGTGTCATCATTGGGGTGGCAGCGGCCGGGCAGGAGATTTCCACCAGGCCCTTCCAGCTGGTGACTGGGCGCACATGGAAAGGCACTGCCTTTGGAGGTAAGACATGTTTTTTTTTTTTTTTTTTTTTTTTTTATAAATACTGAGGAGATGATGCAGTATAACACTAGTTGCTTTTCCATTGATTCTCAAATATAACTTGCACATTAAAATTGACCAATAATGCTTAAGTTTAAATCACCCATCAGTTTTAGATGCAGTCAAGTGTGTACACATTATGAAAGTTCATCTACAGGTCATACTTCCCTATATGATCTAAATGTCAAGTATGTTAACCACAAAAAGTCCTCCATGCATCTGCACAGGAAACATCTTAGATTTGTTTACACAGACTTGAACTTATTGACCCCTTAGAAATATGAGGTTTTTTTCACTGGTTTTGAATATTTCATATCTCTCATCAAAAAAAGTGTTTGCCTTGACTTACATGGGTTTTTTTTTTTCTTTTCAGCACAACCTCCCCTGTGTGATTGTACAAATGTTCCACCCCATTCAATATGCTGTTTTAACACACAACCTAAAATCAAACAAAAACCATGAAATCCTAGTAGTAAAAAAATGTTTAAGTGTTTTTCACAAAAAACATGAATGAACCATTTTCATAATTTAGAATGAACATATAAATAGAGAAGTTCAAAACTACAAATTTATATTTAGTGAATAACAAAGACTTATGCTAATATTTAAATGAAAGGACATTATATTCTAGTATTTAAAAAAATGATCTGTGGTCACGATATGATGGAATAAACATGTTCAATGAACCATTTTCAGAAAGATGCTTATTTTGTGCTTTATATAATGCATTGAAATTGTTTATTACAAATGTGGCTTTATTAGCCCTTATCAAGTGGCGGCCATCTTGAAGGCTTGGGTAGGTAAGTACAGAAAAGGTTGTAAGGTTGTAACACACAACAGAGAGGTATTGTCTGACATTTAACAGACACACAACTTTGAGAAAAAAAGGATATTGTAACATAATTGAAGGATATATTCACAAAAATAAAAGCAAGGACATGAGAAAAGGCAAATAGTTTGTGTTAACTAATGATTAGTTGGTTGTACTAGTGCGACATTTACATCATGGTACGAATTAAATTAATTTCCCTGTAAACTATATGTCATACTAAGTGTTTTCCTGATTTAATGTCAGTCACTAGCAAACATTAGGTTGCTACAAGTTAGCTTTAGCACAACTAAATTCATATTGCATCTGCACTTGCAGGTGAATAAAACACATACTAGTATTTCTCTGCAGAGTCTATACCACATCTCCTCATCAATGCTTATAAGCTCAAAATGCAGTTTTGAGGTGTTGCCATGAGTACACTCCTTATTAATGATAAAATAATGTATTGATTGTTTAGATAAGTAATCATTGCATGTCCTTCCCTCCAGGTTACAAGAGTGTGGAGAGCGTTCCCAAATTGGTGGAGGACTATATGAACAAGAAGCTGAAAGTGGATGAATTTGTGACTCACACTCTGCCCTTTGAGAAGATCACTGATGGTTTTGATCTAATGCATGCTGGGAAATGGTAAGCCTTGTTTTCAGATCCAGTTTGAAGTTGTTTGTTATGTTAATGCATGTAGTGCTGCAGAGTCCCTGCGGCTTTCGTCTGTCAAAGGCCTTACAATGCGTTGCTGCTGCTGCCCTCTGTTGAGGACAAAGCTGCCATGTGATGAGAAACAGGGTTATTTAATTTTCCTCATGAGAGGCTGTGTTATATCTGTCCGTACTTGATTTTTAAACGCTGAAAAATGAAATCTCACTTCTTCTCTTTCAGCATTCGAGTTGTCCTCAAGTTCTAGAAGCAAGAAACTATGTTCTCGCTTTGTGTTTGTTCTGCTCAGTTTAATAAATAATCTTTCAATTCCCAGTTTGTGTGTGTTTTATTTGAACAATGCACAGTCAGACACCCCTTTGATGCGCACTTCCCTCCCCAGAAACAACCCAGAACAAGTTAGAGAGGAAAAATAAAGGAACCAAAACAAGATGATTCAGAAATATTCTAGAATATTCTTTGATGTAATCTACATGCATAATACAGTTTGAAGTGCAAAATAAAAGCAACAAATAAAGTCAGTTTTGAAAGGTTGTTGAGGTTTTCTGAGTAATGTTCGTGTTTTAAGACACTGCAGATCAAGTCTAGTCTCCTTTAAAGTCTTTCCAGACCGTCCTCTGCTGATCCTCCCTCTAGGATTTCAGAAGAAGGCTGGTTTATGTTGTTTAAAAAAAAAGAAAAAGAAATTGATTCAAAAGGTTTAGACCCACTTTTGCAGGAAATTTGAGCATCATAAAGTGTTTGTAATATTCTTTCATTTCCAAAATGTTGCCTCTAACTGTGACATAAAAAAAAAAAAACAGATCAACTTTAATTCAGATAATGATGGGAATACAACGATGAAATGAATTGTTTTTATTATTCAACAGCAAACTAACCTTCAAAATGTCTCATTCATCATCTAGTAATCTGCTATTTATCCAAGACTAGAATACTATAGCCATGACTCCTCCTGCAGGACAATCTCACAACTGCCCAACCTTAAGAAATTTCTAATTTTATATGCAAGGCTGGAAAACAGCTTTTACTGGCTGATTAAAGTCTACTTTAATAATAGAATGATCAAAGGGTTTGGGGGTTTTATTTGTGCAAGAAAATGCTCAAATCTGATGGAAGAGCTGCACTCACAACCACATTTACTGTTAATGTGTAACATACATGAGGCAAAAACACACTCAAGGTCAAAACAAGTGACAAAATAACAAACAGGTTACATTATCTACTATCCAAAAAGTGAGGAGTTTAGTGCACTAAAATACAATACTAATTACTGGTGAAAGTAGTACATTTCCAAAGCTAATCAGTTTAAAAAATAATGCATTGGAATTATTTTGTGACCTCTTAAGGAACAAGTTTTATAAGAGTTCAAAATTTAAGAAATAAAGGTACCAATATTATTTCATGAACATTTTCTTGAAATTAAGAATTTTCAAAGTATTTTTTAATGCATCCTCTTCAATCTGAGCAATAGTCCATTGGATGTGTTTTGTGACCTCTTATGGAAAATATTTTATAAGGGTTCAAAGGTTAAGATATGAACTCACTGATATTTCATAGATTTTTGCCTTGAAATTAATCACTTTCAGTACATTAAAAAAAAAAAAAAAAAAAAAAGTAGAACTGTTCTAAATCTCCATTATCCATGATCCCTTGGTATCTACAGGAATATGTAACATGAGGATTACTTTGTTCACTTATGACAATGAAGTGTATTATGCTATAAACATCTAACATTACATTTAAAAAAAGAAAGAAAAAAAAAGAAAAAAAAAAGAAAAAGCAAAGCTACTTGTTGACATCTTTGAGGCAGACTCACACTGAGCCAAAGATGAAGCTACATTTTTTTTTTTTCAAAATGTATTAACATAAATATTAAACTAAGTAGCTTTGGCTTGGCATCTAACCTGAGTTAATATTGAAAATGAGTTTAAATTACATCAGTTAAAATTGACAAGCACTTAAAACTGAAATTCAAGTACTTTTCAGACCTTCAAAATACATTAAAATTCAAACATTTTCAAGGACTTCAACCATCAAACCCTGAATAAAAGAATCCAATAATCTGTAAACCTTTCATATTTTGAAAGCAACCTTCCTGACAGAGGCAAACATATAAATTGATTAATTATTCATTGGTATATAGTCAGTGATAATAAAGCTCTGTTGTTGGTAATGGTTTAAATGTCTACCTTGTCAGTATCATTGTACTCTGATGATATCACAGCCATTAAAACTGACAAGCAACCAGTCATTTATAGTAATTAATGGCTGGTAAATTAAGCCATATTTAAGATTTTGATCACAAGTCAATGTATTCAAGGACAAACTCACCCACACACAACTACAGAAGAGTCATTTATTACTCCACTAGAAGAAATACAAAGATGGCAGAGAAACTGTGATCACATTAGTCCTCTGAAAATCTAGAAATAATGAATGCTTGTCACACCACAACACCCCACCCCCCCACCCCCCACCCCCCACCCCTGTCCTCCTCCCTATATGAAGGTAAATGGTGACTGTTGAGATAAGAATACATTTGGGGGAGTGTGGAGTCTTGAGGATACAGTGTGGTTTGAAATCTTAAGATTCTCACATTAAGGCTCGTTTTGCTACACCAAAGTTATTTCAAACATCAGACACAGGAAGGGGGACGTCCACAGAGCAGGCTGAACAAGAGCAGAACAAGAGCTCGGTAGTAGTGTTCTCATGCTGGAAATCTGTGTAGAAGTTTCTGAAAACCGGTACAACACTAATAATAGTCATATTCATTTTTGTTAACAATTAAGGTTGACATGCTCCTCATGTGACATCTTAAATATCACAGAGGTCAGCAGGCTGGAGTTGAACCCTGACGCTGTGATGAGCTGGTGTTCATATGAAGCTGTAAGGAAACTGGACTGTAATTTGGCCAAAGTTTGAGCCTGTGAGACTTGTTCACCCTGTGTTCTGTGTCCTATATTGCTGGTTGGTATCGGTCTTATCTCTGGTCAATTTCTAGAAAGTCCGATAAAGCAGAGGCTGAGAGAAAAGAAGCTAAGTGTAGCGCATTAGCGGAACTTGCTCTGAGCTCCAACAAACCTCAGACGAAAACTAACCAGCGATTAAAAGCTCACAATGAGGGGTCGGAGGTCAAAACAGGCCTGATGTCGAGCCTGATGACAAAGCATAAATACTTTCACATATTTCCTTCAGAGGATACAGTTTTCACTAATAAAGCAATCCACATTTGATATAAGACACTTTCAAGTACTTCCATTTCATTTGAGGAACCAATATTTAATTCAAAGCACAAGCAGAGCTGCTAACACGGAGCTCTACAAACGGCGCCTCTTGTCTGATGTGTCAGCGTGTATGTGTGAGACCCAAAGGTGCTGGGTGTCATTTTTGCCTGGAGAGTCCAGTCCATGGTGCGTTCCAGTCCGGCCTACATTTGGCTCAGGAAATGGGCATTGCCGTTATCCTCCATGCGGCGGGTGAGGATCTCGCAGCCGGTCTCTGTCACCAGTAGGGTGTGTTCGAACTGAGCTGACCGTTTCCCGTCTCTGGTCACCGCCGTCCAGCCGTCCGGCCACGTCTCGTCTTGCCAGCCACCTGAGACAGGACGCAGAGGAATACGCAGCTTTGGCTTACAGGAGCATCAATTAAACACACACGGAAACAAACATTGGACACCTCTACTATGTCAAAGTTCACACAAACGCCGTAACACACACCTTCGCATATCATGGGCTCGATGGTGAACACATGACCGGGCTTCATGACGCCCACTGCTTTGTTTTCTGTAGAATGAACGAATACACAAATCAACCTGCTGCAGCGTGAGACAAATACGACATGTCAAATATAGAGGGTGACAATTATGCAACTACTCACTGGCATAGTGCGGCACGTTGGGAGCTGTGTGGAAAAGTCTGTGGATCCCGTGGCCGCAGTAGCTCCGCACCACAGAGAATCCATTGGCCTGAGCATGCTTCTGGATGATGTTACCTAGTTCTCTGTAGCGGATGCCAGGCTTTACTGTAAGACAACAAAACATTGAATATAATCGATATCTGAAACTGAAATGTCACAGTTTCTATCAAAATTAAATCTAACCATTTCCTGTTATTTTATTAAATAGAAGTTTAGTTTAACGCTCAAGGTTTCTGTTTTACCTGGTGTAAACTACATGTTCAAGACTATGTCCACAAAGCTCTTCTGACATCAAAGTGTTACCAGGTCACTTGAAGAGCTGGAATGAAGCCCTTGTACTGCAGGTTGTTTTTGTTTCTATGACAACATATCAGGAATAGCTTACAACGCACGGGGTGACAAAAGCATAGTATACACACCAGTGTCACTCAGAATCTGACATACCTAAGTCAACTACTGGGCTTTGCCGTTTCTGTCTATAGTGAAAATTCCTGAGCTGTGTACAGATGGATACGAACAGAAACCTTTTTTTGGTGCTATAGTTTTGAATTGTTGTCTGAAAAGGTGCACTGGTGACAAAACTGACTCTTTTCTATCAAGTTGTGAGATATTTAACTGAAAGAACACCCAGCAGCTGTAAAAAAAACAAACAAAAAAAAACAACCTTAAGAGCCTTTAAAAACACCATGTGTTCACTCCTCATTAGGATCAATAGGAAAAAACAAAAGATGTTGGTGCCCAAGAAAAAAAACAACAACTATGAGAACACAGTCTGGGACGGTTCAACTGCAGTGATGATAAAAGTTGGAAACCTCAGTAACTGTCAATCAAAGTTTAATTTAATTAAGTGCAGGGACTCACATGTAACCACCACATATTGATTATGCAGCACACCTGCAATACATAGATAATGATAAAGTGAAGCTGCAGCTCCTACCAGAATCAATGGCTTGCATAAGGCATTCGTATGTGGTCTGAACCAGTTTCTTTGCTCCTTCCTCCACCTCGCCGACATAGAAGGTTTCGTTGAGGTCACCATGGAAACCATTGTGGTAGACGGTGATATCCACTGTACAGGAGTAAGGAGACATGCATATATCAGAGCCTTTGTATCACATGACAAACAGTCTTCTACAGAGTTTCAACTACAAAGAAGGTGGTGAATAATCTGCCTCTGACACATTTACAGACAGTAGTGGGTCCTCACTGACTTATGAGAGATCGACCCATTTGCAAGGCCAAAGAAAATGTCCTCCTTTTAAAATTGTTGATAAAATTGGAATTGCCAGTAGGCAAACTGCACCTTCTCCTACTTAAGGAGAAATATAGACAGAAGCAAATCTTGACTAGAAAAGCCCCACTGGTAAAGGTTAATGAAACTATTTGTCTTGTCGGACCACGCAGCGAGAGATGAGTTACTGGCAAGTACTCAATCAGACACTCTGGGGGGAGTGGTGGATGGAAGACGTCGCCCAAGCAGACATATTCATAAAGAGGCTAAAATTGGCTGAACTCCTGCTGTTACCATTTCAGGATGCTAGTACAACCATTCATCATGAGAAATTTTTTCTCTAACACTCTTTAATAAAACATTTTCCAACATAGAAACTTTGCTGCAATATTTGTAGACTTTGGAGTGGAGCATTTGTCAAGTGGTTATGGTTCTTTCCTCAAAAACGACTATATAACCATTAAGTCAAACACACCTTTTCATTTAGTTTAATATATTTTGTGTTCATAAGGATGGAGATGGTCCAGATGTAAGTGACAGGTACAAGTGACTTCCTAAAACCCTAACAGAGCAGTAGGGGTATTGTACAGGACGTGTGCTGTATGTGATATGAGTATACGGTACCGTTCAGGATATCTCCTTCCTGTAGTGGTCTTCTATCTGGGATACCATGACAGATAACTTCATTGACAGATGTGCAGCAGGATTTGGGGAAGTTGTAATAGTTAAGAGGGGAAGGGTAGCAGTTCCTTGCTGTACAAGCCTGGAAAGAAGAAGTTCAAGAGTTAATGGAGACAGCGTGACAGCAGTTTGTGTGCGAGTCAAACATTATCGAGTAAAGCACACGTCATTGTGTGTGAAAATGTAAATGCGGGTGAATTAATGTTCTATAGCAGGGGCTCTGTTTACATGCAACTCTTTTTTTTGTGTATTATTATTATTGATTAGCTTTGCCTGCTTCACAGTAATTACCAGGTCAATATGTATGACAATGTGTGGCCAGGTCTCCAAGGCTTACAAAGTTCTTACAACATTTTAACGATCAAACAAAATTACACAATATTATTGTTCATGATGTAGGTGTGCTTATACCAGATGAACAGTGTGGTCGATTTCTTCGGTTGTAACACCTGGTTTCACCATCATGGCTGCGATATCCAGGACTTCTCGTGCCAGCTGCAAAAAGTATATATTTTTCAATAGTAGATAGACAACCAAAAACTATAAATTATTGAAATGTTGTTCTTTTCAAAACACAAAAAAGTGCAGCATGCGTTTATTTTTTTTTTTACCTTGCATACCACACGCATCCCTTCAATGTCGTCTGCAGAAAGGATCTTGATCTGCGATGTCCCCTTCAAAAACTGCTCTGACTCCGACATCCCTGTGAGACAGAAACAAGGACAGACAACTGGCATCATTCACTTGTCACTGCTCAGTGATGGTGATGAGCTGATTTAAATAATACCCTGCAAAGTGGCTGCCGTCTGTCTGTCAATGGTCAACAGTTCACTCTGTATAGCAATTTTGAGTTTGCATGAAAAGTGACAGCTTAACAAGAGATCTGTTGTAAGATATGAGGTATTATCTATACTACAGTGGCACAACATACTCAGTGTAGAGCTGCTAGACAGCACCATGTTTATATTTAGAGGGCTTATACCATGTCAGTGGCTTCTATCACACATATTAAATCTGAGACAAAACACTCTAGACTGTGTCTATCCATCAGTTTTTACCTGCTGCAGTGTCTGACTCCTGGCACCTTCAACATATCAAACAGACATTTAAATCAACTCCAGACTATAAGCATGAGTGTCAGGTTTATACAAGTCTTTTACGTCAGTGAAAAATAACTGTTTGGCTGTGAAGCAAAGAAAGCTGCATTTAGAGTCTATGGCAAAGCAGGGGTTCTTTTTTAATAACATAATACATACTCCTGTTCTTCTTTAAAGTTTTCTAAATGGGATAACAGAGAAAATTACTAGTAACAATTAGGCAAAACTGAGGATGACAGAAGTGGCAGTACTACAGAAAGGAACTCTGTCCAAGATGTCAGCTACTGAGCACCTGTGAATCTTCTCTCAGAGTATGTGCATTTTGTATTCTGCATCGAACATCTACTTCAAAACCATAGACGCATCTTGCACTGCTTTAAATAGCTTGCTACTCCTGCAGAGACAACACTAGTTTCAGCATCTGAGCAGAAGCAGACTATAGTGACACTCACACCATTGTCTCAGGAGGACACGGCAGGACTGTTATTTGAAATACTGTAGAAATATCAGGGAAGTCTTTTAGTGCAGCAACAGAGAATTCAATGAGTGTGTCTGCATAAAAACATTACATTATTAATAGGCTGTGAAGCAAAAAATATATATTGGCTAAATCACTTGAGTAATGAACAATCCGCTAATCTATAATTTAGTAACTCAACAAGATGGTTATTGGATGAACATGAACAGTTGCCTAGCAACATGAACAGCTTTGTGTGACCATGCTCAAATAAAGCCCTTCTGACCTGCCCTACAGTGTGAGTGCATCAATCAATTCTATTTACTTGCGGTTTGATACACCTGCTCGAGAAAACAGATTAAAATTAAAGACATACTTATGCATTCTTCATGTCAAAAATAACTTACAGGTTAAATTGAGGTGATAATTAATATTTGATGTATATATGTGGTGTTGTTTTTTTTACTCAACATTGGATTTCACCACTCAGGGTTACATTGAAAACACAACCCTGGAACAACTGTGGTTTAGTCCCTGGACAGGCATCACATGAGAATGAAAGGAGCCTGTAACCATGACTACCTGAGCACAGATCTACGCAGCCAGATGACAAGGATGTAGGGGTTGCCATGGTTGCAAAACGAATGACTTGCCCCAAGACTTAGATTTAAATAAGCCAGGTTATGATTATATATGCCTGATAATTAAGACAACAGAAAGCACACAGGACGATATAGTGTGACAGCTCATCCATTCTCAGCAATTAATCTTTGACAAATTAAGGAAGAGACTTGATAGACTGATTAAAAGAGTGAACTTGATTTAGAACATTCAATTATTCTTCTGTGTTTTCCTGAAGAGGAAATTTAATTGGTCCTTATCCTGACAGCAAAACACACATTTTTTGGCACTACCATAACACTGGTCTTATTTAATATTGCCTACTGCGTATGTATTTTTATTCATTCATATGGTATAGAATAAGGTAACGGTGACCCAATATAATTAGTGAAAACACATTGATAAGCAAAGGTTACCTCGAGGATGATCAGCATAGTCAGGTTTTTGGATATCACCAGGCACTGGCCTCATGGGAGTCTACAGCAATGATAGCAATGATAAAGAAGAAGAAGAAGAAGAAAGGCTTCATCACATTATTCATACACATTAACATATAAACAAGATATGATTTGAAATTAAATACACTATATTGATCCCTTACAGGAAATTAATTTGTTACAACAGCATAGGATAGTTGAAGTAACATCCTGGCCTCAACAGGCACCAGGGCACATGATGTAATTTTCATAACACAACATCAGTCACTGGCAACAAATCTTAAATCCTGCTTCCTTGTCAAAATACAATAATTATATCTAATAATGAATAATTTGCAGCCTTTTGAAATATTGCACTGTTATTTAATCTATTAATCATTATGGGGCCATATATATGGAAAATCTAGTCTAGCTTGCTGGAAGGACTGTCAGAATAAGGGTGAATATTTCTTTCATACAGTGACAGGACTGTCATTCTTCCTTTCACTATCTGTACATTATCACCTTGGAGGTCTCACTTGCCATGTGAAATAACAACCTCTGAGCTGCAGGTGCACCTTGAATATGGCGAGTTTTGACAGACATGCATTTTTTTTTTTTATGTGCACTTGTCTTTTGAGGATTTCTTATTATTTTAATCTAATGTCAGTCTACCTCATGCAGACATGTTCCACCAAAACAGTTTCTCTCCCTCAACACTATTCCGCAAATGCACTGTCAGAGTATCATGCCTCCAAAGAACTATACCACCAACCCAGATGACTTTTACCTATTCCAGAACAGAGGACAGAACCCATCTATGCCATCAGCACAGTGCTACCAAACTGCAGTGATAGGTCTGACTAATCAAGGCTACGGTATGGGAAACTGAGATCAGTATACGCAAGCACTACTCTCACATTTATATGTCTGCTATTTTCCTCATTTTCTATTGGAGTCTGTTGTGCTCTTTTGGCTATCACCTTTGCTTGATCTGTCTTCCTTTTATGACACAATATTAAAAAAAACATTAATAACATGCCAAATGTTCCCAGTTTATACAAGTTTCAGTGGTGCTTCATAAAAACTTGCTGCGTCTACTTAATATCTATTCTGGAATGGGTTCAAGCACCATTGATCTTTTTCAATTCAAACCCATCTATGTGGGACACTTAGTATTCTGCCAAAATGTAGCCTAGTTTGCATCATAATAGGTCAGTTGCCTCAAAAAATGAAAAAGGTCCAACAATAACAAAATTATTGTTTATTAAAGCCTTTTCTTTTCAGTCTCTGCAACATACAATGTTATAAATGCAACAAATAAAAGAGTGACAAAATACAAAGCAAGATAAGTGGATAGCATTGAGGACACCCAATTGGAAATAAGAGTTGGTATTGTTAAGCACAATTACATATAAAAAAGCTCTTTAGACAACAAAGAACTTACCAGTGGATAATGAGGTCGTAGTTTTCCCGTGTAGCGGTAACCTGGCCATGGGTCTGTGTTTGTGTCCTTCTCAACACAGTTTTTGAGTTCATTCTGGTTCTTATCTTCCTCTAAAACACACACATACAAACATATCTCAAATATACAGCACCAACATGAGGTGAGGTAAATAAGCTACAGCACTGGCACTTGAAAAGCAGGCTTTTAATTTAATGTAAGATTCAATTAATTCATTGTTTGAATCTCAACATTCATACATATCCTATGACATAACTCACCAAGTTACTTGTGTATAGACTAAACATAACCATCTTGCAACTCTAACATGCATAGTATACATACTCAAATCAATCAATCAAATCAATAATACATACTTGCTTTTTTATGCAGCAACTTGTGAGAAGTCCAGCTCCCTTTGAAACATTCCTAAAAAAGAAAACATGAAAATAACCTTTAAATAGGGCTGCATGAATACAGACACACAGTCATGTTTGTCCCCGACAAGCATAAACACCACTCCTACACTCAGCAGTTTCAGGCATCTAAATTAAATATTATACAGTAGTCCTTTGACTTTATGAGATGTGCACTTGTTTCCAAGTAATTAAAGCTGAGCATCATAAGAAGTATCATTCATGCATCAGCAACAAATACAAATAGATACATTACTACATTTTAACAGCATACATGACAAGACAGTGAACACGAGTGATGTTAACTGTAGAGAGGGTCAAGTTACACAAAAACTGCAGACACAGCAGAGGTCTCTAGGGTCAAATACCATTCCACTTGGGATAGTTTAGCACTAGGTTTGTTGGCAGAGGCATTATTCAGAGTATGAGTGCCAGATGCAAGGCAGACTGCCCACACATTCCATGACACACTTAGTCTTACAATAAGCAAGAGTAATCTAAAAGTTTCTTATGAATCAGTCCACAAAAACAGAGTTGTCATTCCATTTCATGAGATGCAGCTATTCCGCTGCATGCCTTTATATAGTATGTTGACTTGCAATATTCACTTTTGTGAATGGAATTTTGCAGGACAAGATTCTGAGGTTAACCATCATGGCATCGAGTGGTCTATCACGCAGGTTTGACTATGTAGCGATTTGAAGCTCAACCAATGCTAGATACAACATATTACTACAGATGTGCCATGTAGGAAAGGTCCCTTTCCACTTTGTTTGTGGTTGCCTATAACGTTGCTGGACTTGGAAGTGTATTTCATTTACAACAAACCCGTTTACCACTCACTTAAGCTAACTACCTAAGTTAGCTAGCTAAGCTAAACGATTTTTGCCGGCCTGCGGTTATGATTACAAAAACAACATAAGTTATTACCACCGTCAGTCGTATTCATCCTCAGTAATCTGGTTAGAATTGCAAACTCAGTCAGTAAAAGTCAAATGTCACCAGACAAGTTATTAACATTTAACCAAGCATCTACACATGTCTAAGGTAGCTTGACAGTTAGCTGCCTCGTGATATGAGGCAAGGCCCAGGTATGCATCATCAGTCGCCATTAAAACAGAATGACTCGGGAAAACAGCAGTACCTGCGAGCAGAAATAGGAGCCTTGAATCCCAAGCTTGATACATGTGGGACACTGAAGTTTGGCGTCCTTGCTGCAACCCTCTGTTTCACACTCCCTTCTAGCCTCGGTGCTCGCCATGCCTTCGTCTGGTGGAGGGGTGGAGCCGCGGAGAAGCAGCCGGTCGGTTGCATTGCGCATGCGCGCAGCGGCGTCGTCACGTTGTATGGCTCGGTCCAATCAACATATACTTTCCAAACACAGATTTGTAAGATGGCGACTGCCGAACCGGTGAGTACTTTCTGTGAAGAACATATCACAACATTCGGCGTTGTTCTCAGATAATTTACGGGACAAAATCATAGCCAAAGTTTGTGAAGAGCAGTAAATACAAGTGTTCAATTGGAAGTGAGTCGTTGTTACAACCAAATCATGTGTTTAAAGTTGTTTCAAGTTTGGCTTCTTGTGCCACGACCTAAGCGTAAAAGAGGAATGCTGGTGTGTGGAGATCCCAACTTTAAGGCTGACGCTATAGCTAACTGACGAGCCGTTCACGATTGAAAAGACAAGTCCTTTACAGAATCCCCCACCCCTTTATTGTTTATTTCGGTGCTTGTTAGAACGTGTAGAGATGTCGGAAAACTCCGATTCAGCACCCGTTATGCTTTTAATTGATTATCTGTAAAATTTGGCATGAATGACAATCAACTAAAACAAACTAAATGTTTAAACTAAACGACTAAATGTCAGCTGAATTGAGACCGCTGACTGTTGACCTCTACGATGCAACGTTAGCTATTTTAGTACCAATGGGTAACGAGAGCGTTACTTTAGACTTATATGAATTGTATAAAAAAAACACTGCCTAGCTTAACATTTGCTCAACACGCTGTGGTGTTTACTCATTCCAGGATGACGTATTTGATACAGGGCACAATGGTAAATAGTGGTTAAAGGGATGCTACACACTATATGATGATGATGATGATGATGGTATATTTATTCTGTTGCAACATAAATAAATACACACGGTCTTAAGTAAAAAATAAAGTTACTTGTCGCCAATCGTGGGTAGTGTTAGCAGAGGGGTTAGCTTAAAACGTCACGGTGAAATGTGAAGCAGATGTTCATTGAGTTATATTTAATGAACTGTCGTCACTGAATTTATTTAAACGATGTCATATGTATTTAGGAGATTACTAATCTCATTTTAATTGATTTATACCGAATAATGGCTTGGTAAATATCATCTTGTTAATTTGTGTGAAAAACAACTAACGTGTTAAATGAGGTATCTATATTGCATATTTTTTTTAAACATCAGATATTTACATGTCAATTGAAATTGAGGAAAGAAGAATGTGTTGTTAATAGCTTATATTTGTAAGAGTCATCTTGTGTCTTTTGCCATTCCCACAGCAGAAAACACTATGTTGACAGTCTGGTGATTATATCTGAAGCTCAGAATTTAGCTCTGTCTCTCTGATTTTTAGGAAACTAACCCCAGTCCTTCCCAGCCTGATGAAGATGGAGCTGAGGAGACTGGACAGGAGATTGTGAGCCCAGAGGCCTACATCAAGCACCCCCTGCAGAACAAGTTTGTGCCTGCTTTTCTCCCTCTGGGCACAATGTAATATTTAGTTGAGGCAGTCTGTGTCCTCAAATACATGTTTAACCAAGTTGAACTCTAAAGACAGTAATTTTTTATCTGACATTTGGAATGTTTATGGTTTTATAGCATAGTAGTCACAAAGTCATTATTAGAATGCAATAATTTCACTTAGTATACAAGGAATGCAGTAATCACTGCACTTTTTGTAGTTGGGCTTTAATTATCTAACTTTCATGTCATTACTGTTATTTAATATCATAATATAAATTTTGCCTGTTTCAGCCTTTTTATTCAGTGGGGTACAGTAGAGAGGCATTATCACTTTAACTGGGAATCAAAGTAGATGTTGTTGTCCGTATTTGCTGCCACGTGACTACTCGGTTTCAGTTTAGTATTCTATCAAATTTATCATTAAGTAATTTTCTTATACAATAACTATATTTTGATTGGAGATCTGCACAGTATATTCGTGGCTTTAAGTCTACACAATTATGTTTGATTTGGCCTCATAGAAAAAGCTGTGTCTCATCTACATAGTAATGGGAATTTTTGCATTTACAAATTATTTTCATCCATGAAGGACACATTTATAAAATTGAAAATATTGAGCTATAACATGAACAATAATGATGACAATTACACCCAAAAATGCTTCTCCTTCATCCACTGTTAGTGAATGTAGTCTTGGCCAGGAAGACTTGGTGGTATCTAATGATCATTGGCCTGGGACCCCACCTTTCTGGATAGTGGTGTCAATATACCCATTCTCAGTCATGTATGAGGTCATGGAAAAGAAGATTTTGCATTCTACACTTAACAGTGAGATTGCTCCAAATTGGTTTATTGCTGAGGATTTCCCTTCTTTTGGCACAAAACAGCCTTCTGCCTTTTTCCAGCTTGATGAAATGATGCCCAGCTTCCATAGCCTCTGGAGGAGCATTGGGCACCTTTTGTGTACCTTGTAGGGTATGCCAGTTGGTCAGGGATAGATCCTGTTCTGGCCTTCTTCACCACCTGTTGAACTTCCTTCCAGGATGGTTTGGCTCTCTGGGGAGGTATTCAAAGACAGAAAAAAGCTTGTGTTGGATGTTATGACCCTCATTCCAAATTGTAACCATATTACTAAACAGAGGAAAAGAAACTAACCAGGATTCCCTCAGTAGCGGCAAGGGAAGAGCCCAGCATCGAATCCCTGTCCCAGGTGTGTGTGTGTGTGTGTGTGTGTGTATATATATATATATATATATATATATATATATATATATATATATATATATATATATATATATATATATATATATATATATATATATATATATATATATATATATATATATATATATATATTCTTGGTTTCCTCTGTTGGTTGATAATGTGTGAATTCAAGTATCTTTCCATGCTTGGCAGAATTTCTCTAAACTACAAGAAAATGTAATAACAGTAATGTGTTACATAATATTTGATATGAAATAGTTATGGCTGCATATTTAAGATACTATTGAAAAAAAAATTTAATATGAAGTGGTAATCCTCTTTGTTTAATGGACTGTCTGTAGACATGCATTTCTTCAGTTGAGTTGAATGGGCTATGATTGAACCAGGATGGATCAGCATCAGAATAAAAATGCTATCATTTCATTGTTTTACCAGGCTGTTTGCCAACAAAAAATAGAAATATACATGTGTCAGTGACATCAAAGTAAACACATCAGACAAATCAGTCGATCTTCAGGCAAAGTTTGTGGGTAAAAATGACTCTCCTATACATGAGTTAATGGATGGTTCTAAGAGAAGTGAGGGCGACACATGAATCAATCATTCACTGAAAACAATGAATTCTGTGTTCACCAAGAGATGGCTGACATTAGCGAAATTGATTCTGCACAGCTCAGTATTCAACCAGCAACACGTCAAAACTCTCAATTGAAAATGCAGTGTTTTTTCTTACAATGTAAAGAAACTTGTACATATATTTAATTTATTTGAATCTCCATTAGCTTTAGCTTAGGGCATTGCTATTTTTTTTTTCATGGAGTCCACTCCCATCACAATTGTCTTCATACTGCAGTACACAAATGACAGAGAACACGCCCCAGGACTCTCCCCAGAAATTCTGAGCCAGGTGGTGCACTGGACCATCACGCCCCCACCCCCAGGGCCTCCTGACAATTCCTGGGGGTGAATTTCACATGGAAAGTGGTCTTTTAGATGCTGGTATAACATCACTATTTTCACCAATGACAACTCTTTATTTTGGCTGATGGCACTCGTGACACTTCACTACCACGACACCAGCAGTGGCAAGGAGGCACTGCGTCTCTGTGCTTCCATCTCAGGAGATCTGTGCCCCGTACAAAAACAAAACAACTCAACCGGCAGCTAAAAAGCATTCACCAGAATTACAAAATAAAAGCAAGATACATAAATATAATATAGTTAAATATAATACAATTAACAACGTACCTCCCAAGAATGTGTTTTTAGCATGATTTGTAAATGGTCAGGTGTATTATATCAATGTAATGTCAATCCACTAAACATTAGTGGACACCGAGGATTGTTTTGCAAATAAATAATCTTAAGTAATTCTTAGAATCAATATTTATTTTCTTAAATGATTTGTCCCTGTGGATCATTCTATATCACCATGGCTCTATATATCACAGCACTTTTTATTTGATTTGTTTTCAATTTACGTATATTAAATCTACCTTCTATAACATGTAACATATATTAAGTAGTGCTACTCATTGGGTCAGTTGTTACTGGAGGAACTGGGTTTGTGTGTTTGAGGTGGATTTCTTGCTACTGTCTTTACACATTCAGTGTGTTGGATTGGAGACTGTTTTTGATATCCTCACAGTAAGACTGAGATTGCAATGGTCTGGTGACCCTTCCAGAGTGTTTCACTGTTTTATGTCCAGCCAATTCAGATAGGTGCTGGCACCCAGTTGTGCTGAATACGAATAAGCGCCAAATGAAAATTTCATATACATTTGAATTCCACAAAGATATTTATTTTGATATGGGTCAAATAAAAAGGCGAACTGAGCAGAGAAGTAGACAGATAAAGTAAAAGTTGTGTCCCAAACACTGAAATATTTTTACAGCTCTATGGTGTCTCGTATAGACTAGGTAGAGGATCACTGGCCACATTGTTTATTGACATTATTCCCTAATGATAAAGATGACCTAAGATCCTACATGTTTCTTTTTTGTGAGACTATGCAGAGCCCTATAAAGACATACTATAATGTCACCACTCCAGTAATCATGTGGTTCTTGTATGTTCCAATAGTTCCAAATGAACTGGGCACTGCCATGTTATTCTATGGGACAAATAGCAGTGACCATGGTAAATCTCAAAATAAACCACACTCGATCATTGTGTCACTACTGAATGTATTGAGGGTATTGTTTTTTGGCTCTTTTTGGTTTGTCTGAGCTGCTCTCCAGATAACATAGACAATAATGGCATTAACCAGTGGATAGTATAGCAACTAACTTGGCATGCTTTAGCACCCATGCTAACATGCATGGGTGCTAAAACTAATTAAAAACTCAAAATTGGCAAACCCAAAACTCAATAGAATTCTTATAGGATGAGTTTGATCTTACAAATGCCTAGTTACAGAGGTTTCTCCTCCTTTAACACATAAATAACTAGAAAAACACTCTGAGAGCACAGACCTCCACCAAGGTAGACACCCCCCCTGCCCCCCCCACCCGATCTAATTATTTCCAGATCTCACCATTACCAACCTACCCTGAAAATTTCCTCAAAATCTGTCCATAAGTTTTTGAGTTATCTTGTACACAAACAAACCAACCAACAAACATACCAATGAACACCGGCAAAAACATAACCTCCTTTGGCGGAGGTAATAATTTTAATTAACTTCAATTATCAGATTCACAACAACTCCCCCTCCTAAAAAGTACGTGACATCAGCTGACAAACTGAACCAAACACCACCAGGTTCAGCAAAACAACTACAATAACACCCAGTTTGACAGCATTTGTGCTAATGCTACCACCTTATCTTAAAAACTGCACAGTTTGTGGTTATGGTGGTTAAATCTCAACAGCTGGCCAAGTCAAGGGTTACACCTGAAAATCCAACATAACAGCTATTTAAGGTATACATTTATGCAAGCACTAACGCATCCCAAAGAAAACAGAATTTATAACATCTGGGCTCTCGGCTAACTTTTTGCAGTGGTTGCACCGCGCACCTAACTTTTTTTCTTTGGTGCACCAGCACAAAAGTTAGGTGCACCCAACATTTTCAACCACATTGCGTTTAACGCTGCAGTTTTACTGTTTACTTTTTTCTTTTCTTTTTTTTTTTTTAATCCTTGTCCATACAGACAATTTTGACTTGTAAATGATTAATCAACAATTTTAATAACATAATGTTCTTTATTTGGAGCACAATCTTTCTACAAGAAAGATTTGAACTTACTGAAAAGTGCTTTTCCTTAACATGCTTCACTGAGCTGGTCAACATTCTCACAATTGTTATATAGATAGAGATGGATTTAATTTCATACAAAAGTAGAAAAATAAATTCCAGATTTATAAGAACACCATAATATAGAGAAATAAATCAGCCCCAAAAAGGAAACAAATGTATAACTTTTTAGCTGTGTCTCTTAAACAATACTTAGTTTCAAATGGAGTAGGAAGAAACCAAGCTTTGATTGTCCTACTCCAGTTTGACATGATGTGACAATTCGGCTAATGTGTACAGGTCAATGGGACCTGTACACATTAGCCGTACAGGTCAATGGGACCTAACTTGTACAGGTCAATGGGAATAGTGTGTTCTCCCCATGGAAAGTGGTTTCCTTCACTTTCTTACACCCTGACAAACTGGTTAAACTAAATACACAGGTTATATTTTCCTGCTGGGGAAACGGTTAGCTTTGTCCCACCATGCTTTAGAAGTCAAAGTGGATCTGCCTCCGATTATGGCTTGTAATCGAACAGTGCATGTACAACAAAACATTTAAATGGATTTAAAGACACAAACATGCCTATGACAGAAGATGTCTTAGTGTTTCTTATCAGACATTATGCACTGCATGCTGGGAAAATGTATCTACTAGTTGACTCAGTTTTTTCCTGACATTGATAAAAGCCGTTTTCCTACTAAGAGAAAAGCCACATTTAGTGTTTTGTTTTTTTTCTTCTACTTCAGATAACTATACTTTCTCTTTATAATTTTTCATCCAAAAGAGCTTAAGGCAAGACCGTAAGAGGATTTGGCAATGAATGAGTATGACACACCGTCGCAATTAATTGGACCACAAGAGTAATGGCTTGATGTAGTGAACAGTTTGTCTGCAGCATGCAGGTGCATCCATACGTCCCTCATTTGCTCTGAAGCTCAATGGCTTTTGGTTCCTTTTGTTTACCTCGTGTTTTAATTAGGTGCTTGTTACATTTATGCAAATTTCCTTTTCTGTTTTTGCCCAACAGATGGTCTCTCTGGTTCTTCAAGAATGACAAGAGCAAAACATGGCAGGCCAACCTGCGACTCATCTCTAAATTTGACACAGTGGAAGATTTCTGGGCGTAAGATGCAATAAATCTCTCTCCTTTTGTCTTTTTACATTCCTGTACTTTTATGGGGTGACTTAAGCAGTTAAATGTCTTAACTTTTGATTGTGCCTTTTGAAATACTGTTAGATGTGCAAACTGAATGACTGGAGGTTGTCTTTTGTTTTTTCCCCAATTTCAGTCTCTACAACCATATCCAATTGTCAAGCAACCTCATGTCAGGTTGTGATTATTCCCTTTTCAAGGTATGTTGCATTTGTGGAGAGATGAGTTCAAATATTGGTAGAACTGAAAATGTTTGGTTTATTTTACTTATTACTATGAAACTTATTTTATGTTTAACACAGCTACAGTTTCTTTGTTTTGTATCAAAAGTATAAATAATGCCAAATGCTTTCTTCCTGCTCAGTTTCATTAGTTAGTTATGTCAGATGTATGCAAGAAAAAGAAAGGTCTGAGCCTCCATACTACAACTGAACTGTTCATATTCAGAAGAAGAGTCAGAAATGTCACATTTAGGGTGTTGATTGATAAGTAACACTCTGAACGTGGTTGCCAAATGTTCAGTGCATTTTCATCTGTGAAAAATTTTAAAATGTAATGCAAATGTCAATCATGATTTAAAAGTAAACATTAAAGTGACACTTTAAGTTAATGTATCCAAGTACAGTTGCTTAAAATTTTAAATTCTGACATCACATTAAACATAAAATATTAATAAGATATTTGATTTGAGGCAAAAACAAATGCCAGCGATTGTGGATTTTTCTCTAAATGATATTTTTCTGGCTCAGAGCTCACCAGCAAACATCTCATGTAACCCGACATGATGGCAGAAAATGAGAAGTGTAGGTGCAAGTTTAGTCATTTGAATGTCGAGAGGCAGCAGCTACTAATTACACAGAATTTCAGACAGGTCATTAAAATAAATAGAAAAAGGAGTTATTAAATATGACTGCAGGCTTTGATCATTGAGCTTTTATTGAATCCATTAGTGAGATCCCCCAGTAACTGGTGAGCTACAGCAAGAATACTGGAGTTATTCTTACAAAATAAGTCTTTTTTTTTTTTCTTTTTAATCAACCAGTGCCGTGTGAATCAGACTATTAAGGTGGAATATGTAGAGAAAAGCAGCTTTAGAAAAGGACACCAACCATATATTACCCACCACTAGCTCCTTTGATCCTTTCGTTAGTATTCTATCTCATCTACAGTCCTGTAATCAGATTCCAAGAATACGCACTGTGATTATGGAAAGTTGAAGAAATATATTTTCTGCGCGCGAGCTTGAAACCTGCGTCTGAACACGATTTTAAAGGTTATTTTGATGCAGCAGCTCTGGATGTGTAATGACCATGTGAACCCTCACTGCAGGATGGCATTGAACCCATGTGGGAGGATGAGAGGAACAAGCGTGGAGGGCGCTGGCTGATCACACTCACCAAGCAGCAGAGGAGATTAGACTTGGACCGCTTCTGGCTGGAAACTGTAGGTTTGGCTGTGGCGACTGCGCTTTGTGTCACGTGCAGAGCAGTAATTCCAATAAGTGAAACTATAAATCATTTCTTGAGTCTCGTCTCAAGGGTGGTAACAGCATGCGTGCATCCCCTCTGCCAATACGCCATGTTAGAGCTTATAGTTAAAAGTCAGGCTGTTAAATAACCTTTGTTTCTGTCTGTCATTGACACCAGCTCCTATGCCTAGTCGGAGAGGCCTTCGACGATTACAGCGACGACGTCTGCGGAGCCGTGGTTAATATCCGCACAAAGGGAGATAAAATAGCCGTGTGGACATCGGACTACGAGAACCGGGAAGCTGTAACACACATAGGGTAAGACAAGTCACCAATGTTTTCATTTTAATCATTGGTACGTGTCCAGCTGCAATAAGTATACAATGTTAATACGAGATTTAGCAAAACTGGACCATAGGTATGCATACCATATACAGACTATTCTATTCTGGTGAGTTGCAGGATGTTATTTTTTTGGTCCGACCGCCACCGCAGGTTGTCCTTCGTGTTAACGTAACAACTTGAAAGATAATCGGTTTAGAAGTTCCCTGTCAATATGATGAGGAAGAACTGATTAGATTTTAGACGATTTACTATTTCTAGATTGTCCACAAGAGGGGCTCAAAAATGAAAAATCATAAAAGCTCTTTCGTTCATATCTCCCGAACCATTTGTCTGACTTCAGATAAATGCAAATGAAAGGTCATGACCCGAGGATGCCTCCTGCCATAACATCATAGCTGTCTAATTAACGATGGTTAAGCATTGGAGGTGTTCGTTGATATACCCTTAGCTGTTGCTTCCGATGGCTAGTTTTTCTAGTTTACTTTACTCTATTCTTTACAAGGGGGTTTTCACCACATGACGAGGGAGCGAAGTGACTCACTCCCTTCCATGATGCGAGATCTTTGAAAATTTTAAGGGTTAATGGGGCACTCTGAGGCTATCTAGCCTCTAGCAATTTGAATGTTTTTGGACTAATAATGACGTTCAAGGTTCATTTGCCCAGTTGGCAAGAGGGCACTCACCTATTGTATGAGGGTGTGGCGTCCTTATTACCTCGTTCAGAACAAACCCTGCTTTAGTATTCTATTCTGTTCTACTGTATGCTATTCAGTTTTTACCTTTGTATTCTGTTCTATTATTTACTGTTCTGTCCCCTTTTATTATGTTCTATTCATTATGTTCTATTATATTTTTTATTCCTTACTATTTCTATTCTCTTAATGTGCCATTTTTTTGGTCAACAGGAGAGTTTACAAGGAGCGTTTGGGACTTCCCATGAAGATGACGATTGGCTACCAGTCCCACGCAGACACAGCTACCAAAAGCGGCTCAACCACCAAGAACAAATTTGTTGTTTAAAAAATGCCCGATGTGCCTCTTTCATTATTCTTGTCTTATTTGTTGTTGGTGCATATGTTTACTAATTGCTGCAAAGACTGTGCGGAATGCAATCTGGAAGAAAAAGGAAAAACTCCAAATCTACAGTGCTCAGCTCAGAAAAGTCAAGACTACAGTTTGCCAAATGTTTCCATAACCTGCCCAGGACTTGAACCACAACAAACCCCATGGAAGACTGATGAAGATGAATCTTCCAAAACACTAAGAGGTATTAATAGTAGATTTCATTTAGAGTGCCACATATTCCTCTAAAGAAATTTGTATTGATTTTTATTTTTTAATGGCAGGGATTCCTAAAATGTATATTTTCTCTCCCATTTTCTACAGCATTGGTGATTTGCTGTAAACCCATGTTAAACCCTTTTAATTTATTACACTAATTTGCCTGCATTTTCTTAGATTGTTAGATCTTTTTTTGTTTTATGCTTCTTCTTTTTTTGCCTTGAACTATTGCACGTAATCAACTTTTATGACTTTTCATGATAATTTGAGTGTTAATATAATTAAAACATTGGTTTTGCAATTACTAGCTAAGTTGTGTAATGCTTTTTTTTTAACATGTAACCAGAGCATTCCTCAATATGAATCACTTATTTGATTGTAGACAATAACTGCAGTATAAAAAGGTCTAAATCATTTTAATTTGACTTGTGTTTTGTAGACTTTAATGTAGATACTAATGTAGTTTGACTATATTTGACCTGTAATCCAAATGTGGGATCTAGACTTAACATGTATTGCACATTAAGAGTGAGAGGAGCATATACAGATGGAAAAAATATAAATGTAAATGTTTTAAGAAGTGAGGTTTGGGGTAATTACAAGGCAACCAAAGCATAATACACACTATATACCCCTTTAAACTCTCCAAAGGCGATACAAGAATCTTTTTAAACATATATTCATCTTGACTGTACTAATAAAATAAGATGTAATTTTCAAGCATTAACCAAAGCTGGTGCAAAAATTGCCAAAATACGACCCCCCCCCCTCATCCCCACTCCCATCACAGACAAGTCCTCTTCAAATGTCAAAATAAAAAGCACTTTGAAACAAAAGGTTGCTTTGGGCAGCATGATTTCCTTTTTCAGTTCATTGCTACCAGGGCACTTTTAAAAATGTCACCTCGACATGACAAATGTCATCACAGTCTCTGAGATCAGCATTCTTTAAGCCAGCAGGCAAAGCATCTACAAGGAGATCTTTCTTGATCTGATGATGAAGTGGCAAATGACTGCAAACTTTATTAGGTGGTTGCTGAAGTTGTGACATGGTTATAGTAACCTTTAAAGGTCAGCTGATCTCCTGGAATCACTTACGGGACACAACAATGTCCTTGAATCTTAATGAGTTTTTTTTATTTTTTATTTTTTTCTTTAATAAAACACATTCTACAGCTGTTAATATTAACGAAAACTGATCCAAAAATATTAACGTTAATAACACCTGCATTCGTTCAAGTCTAGTCACGGTGTAGAAACAAACAAATAAAAAAAAAAAAAACACAAAGAAGATCGAGAAAATTCCTGACTGCACACACCCATGTACAAAACCTGTTGAAATCTTAAAAAAAAAATAAAGGAAATCAACAAAACAGTAGTTTGCCTTCTGTGTCTATTGAATACTTCACCCCAAC
Source organism: Siphamia tubifer (assembly GCA_020466265.1). Lineage (NCBI taxonomy): Eukaryota > Metazoa > Chordata > Actinopteri > Kurtiformes > Apogonidae > Siphamia > Siphamia tubifer. Next base: position 25,444,563 of record CM035804.1, read on the forward strand.
ATAGATTACAATCGAATGAGATATTGATTCTTTTTAGTGTGCGTGTGAAAATTAGCCAAACTCACAGTGCAGTCTGAGCCCAGGTAAACATGAGGCCAGGGGACGGTCAGTTTATTAAATGGGGTTAGACACCAACCTTGGCAGCAGTGAATGCAATCAATGTAGTAAATTGAACTAAGTGCAGTTTCCCAGTCTCCAGTCAGGCCCTAATGCCTCCAGGCCTTCCTTGTATTCCATCATAGGCACTTATAAAAATCCCCTACCTCCAATGTGTGACAATAGGTCAAATCAATCATGGAGATGAACATAATCCACTGTGAGACTAAGAAACAGAGGCTAAAATCAGAGGAGACTCACTGTACAGATAGAATAATACAACTTCGTCAATCTATGTTAAAGCCGTCTCTTGTAGAATAACAAAAGAGAGCTGAAAGATAAGTGTTATTACAGCAGAATATTTATCCTGTTGACTCATTTAAAGGTCGGTACTGGATATTTCTATTGATTTTTGTTGCTGGAGGCAGGATTTAAAAGCTAATCATTCCACTGCTGTCCATCACTTTACACTGGAGGGAGCTGCAACCCCATTTAACTTTTTACTGGTACGTGTTGGGCCAGTGGGCAGTGCATTTGTAGCCGTGTTTCCCACCTTAAAAGGCAGTGATTTTGGCTTATGTGTGTCATCTGGATTGCACTCTCTATGTTTGGGTATTTCCTGTGTGGGGCTTTGACAGCAGCAACCACAATACATTGGGGGAAAAAATGAAGTTAGGCAGCAGCGGAGGCAGAAAAATCTATTGTGTTTGCAGAGGTGACATGGGAATTTCAGACTAGCCAACATAAAGCTTTTTTCTTTCTTTTTTTTTTCCTGTGTGTGTGTGTGTTTCAGAGATGCTATACATATATGAATCTCTTCTTCTATAGTGGATGGCTTAATGCATGCTTGAACCCAATCCACAATGGGAATAAGCACACACAAAGAATTGAGTATTATGTATAGTGTATGTTGCCAGCAGCTATAATTAGAACATTATATAGAGTAATACCCTTACAAGTGAAGGATCTAAGCCTGAGCCATTTGTGAAGCTTAGTGCTTTATCAGCGATCATTCTGTAGATGGCTGATCAATTTCCCCAGAGTCCATCAGGCCTCTTATTTCTCTCCCAGTAGTGTAAGGATCAATGGCAGGATTTGTTAACCCAGATTAAATGAATGAAGAGGTAATCAGATAGGCAGTTAGCCTACTCTTAGACCCTCTCATCCAGACGAGGTGGATTACATTTAAAGCCTGGACACATATAGTTAACAAATATACAGCAGGGCCCCTGAGACACCATCACCACAAACACAGCGGGGGGAATCACATTTGGGAAAGCAGTCACAGCACACATCATGTAGTGAGATATTGATCTGTTCTCCCTGTCCATCAGTTAGAGTCTGTACTGTAAATAAAACCAGGCAGTTGGCAGCCAACTAAGAAGAAACGGAAAATTATTCCAATTTCAGCTTCATGTGAACATTTTATTGATCACCTCTGGTACATCTTAAGAGGTTTTTTTTTTTTTTTTTTTTTTACCTCATTATTTCTCATCTCTTTCAAATTGTGTTGAAATTGTGGGAACCGAAGTGAAGCATTTGTATCTCTGGAGATACTTTCCAATAGCTCAAATAGTGTGAAATCTGGACTTAAGCTCTGAAATCCATGTAATAGAAGAAGGAAAATGGAGGGTTAGCCAAGAGCACTCCAAATCTAAAACCAAACACGATTCACTGAAGAGGGATTTGATGTTTCACTGTGACTTTACGAGACTAGCAGTAGATCCTTTGCCATTGATTCCAATGGAAGAAGTGAAGGTTTACAGATTTCAACTGGTTCTTTCATCTGAAGTAAATATTGGACCTATTCTTCAAATGCACCTTATCTTCACAGTCTACATAAAAGCAACATGTAGGAAATATGCCTGTCTCTACTTTAATACGCAGCAGCACAAACCTCATTTAAAGGAGAGAAAAATAATAATTGAGTAATTCTTGTTAGATTAGTGACATTAGTGTAATATTGTTTTATTTAAGCCTTATGAATTTATGAGGGATGCCAAAATTAATTCATTTATACAGATGAATCCATCATCATAATTAATCTAGTGAAACATTTTAACACAACCAATCAGCAGAATGACTCCAACCATGTATTTTGGGCTGTTTGTTCAAGCGGAGTTAACATTGCACATGTGCAAGTGGGCAGTTGATCCAGTAGTGACAGGCAGCAGAACCATCCCATAAATATGGAAGATGCTAAACAACACATTGCCCTGTGGATGGAAATATAAGTAGAAAGACTGAACAGTTGTTTCACGTGGTTTTGTTGAAACTGTCAAAGGTGTTTAATTAACATGTTACGTGCATATATGTGTGTGTGTGTGTGTGTATATATATATATATATATATATATATAAATATATTCCCTTCTTTCTTGAGTCTGATTGCTCATGCAAAATATAATGTGAATAATATAGATTTAAAATGAATGATACTTATTTGTGATTAATAGAAATTAATCTACAGCAACCCTTTGATTAATCTGATTCAAATGTGAATTTGTATTTATTCATTTCCCCTGACACTCTTAATTCTTGAAGGTCAAACAAGAAGTAAACTATGTATAGATTGTAAAATAAGACTATTTCTTTTTAGCATATTTATGTCTCCATGCAGTTTCAGGAATATTATGTTTTTGGTTTCACCTCTGCTACTGGATGTCCTTTGTGTTGAGAGACATTTGGTTTAGAAATTCCATATATTCCAAATCAATCAATATGATGGAGAGGAAGAACTGATTATATTTTGGACATTTTAACATTTCTAAATTGCCCAGGGGGTGCTCAAAAACTTGAAATCATTAAACACCTTTTTGTTCAGATCTCTGGAACTATTTGTTTGATTGACTTCATATCAAGTGCAAGTGAAAGGTCATACTCCGGAGATAAGATAAAATAGGACTTTATTGTCATCATACAATGGAATAAAAAATTGTCGTCTGCATTTAACCCATCCTTCTAAGGAGCAGTGGACAACCACGGACGACACTCAGGGACACATCTCCAGACGTGGAGCCAGGATCATGGTCAGTTATCTAGCTGGAGGATTTTTACCCTAACAAACATTTTTCTGGGTGATGTGGGAAACCGGAGCAAACCCATCCAGACACTGGGAGAGAAACATGCAAACTGCACACAGAAAGGCCCACATGGTCTGGGAATCGAACCCGGGTCTTCTTACTGTGAGGCCACATCATGACATTAAGGATTGGGGGCATTCAGGGATATACTCTTAGCCATCACTTCCTATGGCCTAAGCCTAGATTAACACTTTAAATGTAAATATATTGCAATACTTTCAAAGAAGTCACATACTGAAGTATTTTTTCTCAGTGTGTGGTGGCTTTTTAAAGACGCTTTAGGCATACACTTATTTATACACCTGGATTTGATGTTTCAGGTGCAGGTTCTCGCCATAAAGTAATTGCAGTGATGCACAAAGTAGGGTTTTAGTTTTAGTAATTACAACTTAAAAGAGCCTGTTGACAAAAACATATCTCCATTACTAAGAATAGAGCATTTTATCTATAAGAACAATCCTCATTATCCTTTGTTTTCCACACTCTGCTCGTCTTCTGTGGCCATTTTGTGACTTTGAATGCTACTCTGTGAATTATTGCAGAAAACCACTTTGCCCTTTTCTTCTTTCCTTTTCTAATTGAAAAATTGACATTTGGTATTCATAGTGTTAATGAACCCAGTGATTTGTTTCATTCATACAGAGCTTCTCAGTCCTGTCCTCAGGACCTGGACTCGCTGGTTATCTGTCTTACCATGCGGTCAATTGCCATTAATTATATTCATCTGGTGTCCGAGAAGCATCAATGAATGAGCGTGTGGCGTGAAATAAAACCCCACAGGCCTGTAAATTCAAACAATGGACCACAACCACTAGCGGAGTGTACGGGGTGGGCGGCCACATGGATCAGGGGCCCACATGGACTTAAGCCACAACTATCTGATTTATTTAAAAATATTTATTATATTTATAAATGTTTATTTCCCGATTGCATGGGGGAAATAAAACAACTGTAAATGTGCCCTTGTTGAGTGGGTTGACTTCGTAAAGTTAATCTCGCAGTCACCACCTGTACCCTGGCTCGATAAAAATCCCTACGGTTCGTGAACGCACCTTGCCTCACGCACACCGTAACTGACATATTTGTAAACTAACCGAATGATGCACGCGCAGCCAGGACTTTCCGCAGACCGGTATTTAAAGCTGTCAGACTATGCTAAATCTGTGTCTTTTCAAGATCTAGAATGCTACATAAATAAATTAGCGCTTAAAAGTTAGCATCACCTACTGGATCCTTACTTGATAAAAGAGTGGACGGACGATATCGGTACGTTTCCCAGTATACAATAGCCTGACGTATATGTACTTAATTAACAAGTCTTCTATGTACACTGATGAAAAACTTCGCACATACAAGTGTTTAGACACATACTACTGTTATGTGTGTGCATGTGTTAAACATGTTTGACACATGCTCATAACCTACAGGTGGTGTTAATAACAGAAGAGGCTGGAGTCATTATTCTCTTAACTAGAGAAAGCTAGCAGGCTAATCTGTTAGCAGGTTTATGACTTCCTCTGGTTTAATTTACCAGGTTTATTCTACGTCCTTCTAGAATGTTCCAACAGCTCCCGTTCACTTTGAATTGACGTTCCCAGCCTTCAGCAGGCGGATTTTTTTCGATAACCACCAGCTGCCAATGGCAACGAGTTTGTCACTTCAGATTCACGTTACCATATCACTCCGCAGGTAGTTACTTTGAAAGTAAATATTCACTACGTTGTAACGGTTATTTTATCCAATCTGTTTGAGTGGTAGCACTAATAAACTGTAATAACCCGTAGAATAAACGGGATAATGTATTGCCTACCGCATTTGGCCCGTCGGGGGAATATTTTATCAGTAACTCGTGGTCAATACATTATCCCGTGCTAATCACTTAACCACCTATTTGTATATCTCCCATATCTTTAATTTTATTTCCAGTCTTTACTTCATTGTAGGTTTGGGTCATGCTGCAGCAGTTTTATTCAAGGTCCAGATTGTGGTTAGAATAGGATGGACAGACAAACAGACATTCCTGATCGTGCTCTCATCCCAGTCCACACGCTGGATCTTTGTAACCATAGATGTCGTTTTTTTTTTTTGGAATGGGTGAGATCCAGATGGAATTCTATACAGTTTAACTCTGTTCTTGTAACGATTCTGACAACTGACAAAACAACAACTCGACATTTGTAGTTCTGCTGTAGGTCTGTCATCTATATAAACAACAACGTTTCCATGCAGTTTTTTTAGTCCGGTCTGTGCACACAACTTCATCTTATGTTTGAATGACATTGACTTTGAAGGAGTCTATAGTCTACTTTTATAGAGAAACAATCTGAAAACATAAACACACAAGACATTAAAAAAAACATAAAAACAAAATGCCTATGCCTTGAGGAAGATCAACATGAGGATGACTAATTAAAACCATGGTGTTGGAATGAACACCAATATTACCTATACTAGACCTGGTATATAAAGGGCCCACTACAGGTCATTGCCCCCCCCCCACACACACACACACAGTGAACCAAACTCTCCGCCCCTGACCACCACCAGTTTAAAGTGGAAAAAAGGCTGGAGAAAACTTAAAAGGTTACTTCCCATGAAAAAAGTGGGTCAGTCAATGAGGTTGAGCACTTGTGGAGCAGTTTGAAGATATTTAATCAATAGAAATTCTCATTAATTTGTGCCGTGCATTCATCTAACTTCTAAAGGATGTTGAGGGTCACAAGAAGCAGAATTCACACAAACTGAAAATAATTAGTGGGAGCCTTTTGTGAAGTTTCATGGTGTTTGCACTCCTAGTTATTATGTATTAAATTGGCCAAGAATAATAACCCCTGTGCACTTGCAACGTCATTCATCTGTGACAAATGAGCTCCACAGTAGTACTAGTGTTATTACCTCCTCCAAGGAAGGATGGTTTCATCAGAGTGAGTCTGTCTGTCTGTCTGTTAGCAAGATAACTCAAAAGGTAATGGAAGGATTCTGAAATGTTGATATTAGCACAAGGAATCTATACATTTTGATGGCGATCGAGCGGTGGGGGTGGATGTCTGCTGACACAAATGAATCAATTTTATGTTTTGTAAAATTATCAGTAATGAAATAGAACGCAGCTATCATATTTAACTAATACAGAGTTCCAGCAGATCCTTGAAAAGTCTGAATTCATCGTTCTAAAAATAAGGCCTTAATTGACATTAAAATGTCTTTAATCGAATTTTCAATAGTCTTAAAAATTTGGACATGTTAGTAAGATGTGTGTTAGTTTGAAATAAAAAGTATTTGGTAGCATTTAGGCTGTCTGTATTACAAAAATCATTTAGGGTGAGTAGAAAATGAGGGCACATCATTCTGTGGGTGTAGTATTCCTTTAACTATACTTAGTTTTTTACATGTGTGTGTGTGTGTGTGTGTGTTATATAGTAAACATTTTTGATTGACAAAATTTGATTGATTTTGATGCAAATTGTTCATAAATGTAGCAGCAACTGGAGCAAAAAGTCATGCTCTAATTAAAATAAACAGTTAAGTAAAACTGCCCCCAGGTAATTCATGTGGTGTTTTTTTTTCCCTTTTTAATTTTGCTTAATTGTCGGTTTGGTCTTAAATTTAATTTCAAACGGCAACAAAAAAGTTTTTAAAAGTCTTGAATTTAACTTAACCCTTTAATATAACTATAACATATTCAAACATATTCAAAAAGTATTATGTAAGGACATAATATTCATTAGAGGTTGAAAGAGGTTTTACAACTATTACAGTAATGTTAATTAACTATATTATTCCTCACCAGTTTATCCTTCAACACTAAATACACAGTTTTTAAGTTTGCAGTTTGTTGTGGACTTCTTCAGAACTTCAAACCTTTAACCCTCCGTGGTGATCATTATAAATAAAAAATATTTAAAAACAATTGAGATATTATTAATAAATAAATAGATACATTTATGTTTTCATCGTAAAAAAAACAACAACTCTAGCATTTTCCTATTATTGTTGTGTATTTTTGGGTACAATATATGAATAAAGTAAGGTAAAGTGAAGAAGGATTATTGCATAAAATAAATGAAATAGTGCTTAAAAAAATTATACCAAACACATGTACCATACATATTTGTAATGTGTTCTATAAAGGCAAAATCTGAAGTACTGAAACTACCATATCTTCTGGACTATAAGCCAACAAATGTTCAAGTAGTATGAGGCTCCATGATTAAATACTTAAAACTTAGGATACTCTAAAGTAAAAAAAAAAAAAAAGTTTTAGTGCAGTCTTCCCATACAAACCATTTCTCCTTTTTCCACTCCTTCCTTTTTGATGTGCTGTACATTCTTGAGTACTCTAATAATATTAATAACACATCATGTACATATCTTGTATCTTGTGCATAGGGTCAGATTTGTCTATGATGAGGCTGTTGTTTTTCTTTTCTTTGTTTTTTCTTTTTTTTTTTTTTTATTCTTCATTGCATCTAAAATTAAATATTCAAATGTCCAGTATTACTTTAAATCTGCACCAAAAAATACAAATAAACATGGTAAAAACAAAAATCAGAAGAAAAAGATTAATTTCATGCAGTTTATTATAGTTACAGGCTCAGGTTATTGGGGTCATTTTGACTTTTTGTAGGAAGGTCTGGTGTTTAAGGTGTCTGCTTTGTAATTTGGGTACAACAAAAATAAGTTTGTATATGTATCCTGTGGTATTAAGTTCAAAATACATTGATGAAGTTTAAACAAGCTTTTGGGATGTTTCTTCACATTGCACAATGTATTGTTGTCCTCTCTACTTGGACTTGTAGTTTAATTTGAGGTGAATATATGGCAACAATTATGTCCCACTTTGAAAGTATAAAATATAACTAACACAAATAGAGTAAATGCATTTTTAGTTGAATAACTGCAGTTTATGAGTTTCTCCAAAATAAATAATGTGAAGTTTAAAAGGAAGGTTATTTTGGGGATTATTACACGCTATAAATGTGTGCTCTTTAAAACCTTCAAAAAAGTTGTTTTTCTTTTTTCCCCCCTCCTGCAGCAGCATTAATATTTATTAATTTCATATTTTCACCCATCTAGTTATATTCACACATGACTTTTTTGTGTGTGTTTTGGAATATGTTCATATAGCTTTCCCCTTGCAATAAAGGCACAGACATTATCATATCAATGACCTGAAAGATGCTTAAATGTTGCACATAGCTGAGAGGGACTAACTCTGGGTTTAGACTATACAGACCCTGCAACAATACACCAGGACAATAAGCATATACTGCACACTGTATACACTTAATATGGATTTAGGACACTGTGGCATATGTCTCAGTAGGATTAAAAATTAGGGGAAATCCAGAGAAATTTTCTAAACTCATGCACATTTACATAAAATAAACAGTAAACTGCAACAATCAGGAGAAAATAAGGATGAGCTGCAACACCCTTAGGCACTGCGGCACAGCATGCATGCAGTAAATATGTAAAAATTGGAGGCTGCGTGCCATTGTCCTGATCATTATTGAAGCTGGAGGCTACTGTTGCCCTTAGAGTTAAACACTATTACTGCTGCTCTTGTGTAAATATCATGTTTATCCTTCCAAACATAGCCTGTCTTTGTATTTATTCAGCACTGAATATGTCAATGAGTTTGGAGAGTGCATAAGGGCCATATTAGTCTTGTTTATACTGGGTTGTGTTTTCCATTATTTATTCAAAAGGTTTAAAAAAAAAAAATCACAATAGCACTTAACAGCTGGTACTGAGAGGCTTTTCATCTTAAAACAGTACTTTTTACTGGAGTCTGGTATTGTGTATACAGTGTCAGTTTAATCTGTGCTTGTCTTTAATTAAAGTATCCCTGTTGTTGTTTTTATATAGATCATAACTTCTGAGTGAAAACAATAATTAAAAAAAAAAAAAAACAGCCTGTTCCAGTAAGTTAAGGCTATGCCTGTTTGCTGACAATCACATTTTATTGCCGCTTTTTTTTTTTTTAAATTCCTCCAGCACTTTACAGTCAGTCGCTGTCATGGTGCACATGTCTTGCATTCACTGAAATGATACAGCCTCCAACTATTCAACGCCCACCTCAGAGCCACTTGTCACTTTTTCATGGTTTGTTAAGTCTTGGTAATTCCCAAACAAGTGCATTTGTGCATGATGGTATGAAGGATTTAGGATGTTTTAGTTTAGTGCACACAATAAACTGACATTGTTTTTCGTAATTGCTCCTCTGAGCCGTGACAGTAAAGAATCCTGCTTGAGTTAGATTAGTTAAAATGAAGTTACGTAACATTTTCAGCATAACTCTATATAATAAACAGTGTACGTAATTAATGGTGTATTCTGTAGTTGCAGCAGGGAACCATAAGGGTTATATGAGGTTTTACAGTCTTGTCATTACCCTGTCCTGTAATTACATTTTACACACTCGAAAGCTATAATCTCTTCCCTTCTGGTTATAATGCTTCTGTTATAATGATAAAATTACCACCATACACTGGCTATCTTTTTCATATTAAGATCTTCTACTGCTATTAATAACTAGTTGATAGTTCCATACTCTAAAACCTCGTCCTCTGATCAACATTTCCACATCTACGTTTACCAGGTGTTCACTTCATTACATGTGTGAAATATTTAGCTTCTTGGTATTACATGAGGTCACTAGTTTGGCTTCTTTTTTCCAACCAATTTACTCTCTACAGTAGAGTAAAAAAGGAGTCATGCTGCACTGGTTATTCTGTGAACCTACAGTATAATTAACCAGTGACAAAGTGGTTTATACTGCTGCTTCCTTTCCAAACCTGACACTATTCTTCTCTATTGTCAAACTTATGCTACTTTATTATATACCACACAGATATGTTCACCTTTGGGTCATTTTTATTTCTACCAATATTTTAAAGGTGTTTTTCTTAGCTCTTCTTCCACTATAGAAGAAGATAAATTGTGATTTTTAAAATTATTTTTCTTTCATATCACTGGTCTACAAGTAAAACACTTCTGGAATAAAAGTAATGACATTTTACCACATGTGTGTTAGTAGTAAAAGAAAACTCAAGTCTTAAATGTTGGTTGGCTTAAATTTCCAAGATAAGTCTTGGGTCAAAATGTGAAATTCTTAGAATGAACAAGAAATTTTAGTCCAAAGGAATATTTGTCTCCGATATAATTTAAAACACTGTCTGCACATTATGATCCATTCACTTTACAGGTTCTTTCTAGTGGAATATTTACAAACACATTGTATACATGTACATAAACCACCATATATACTGTATATTAAAAACATCAGCTAACCAGCACTTTTGTCAATCGTTCTGATTCATCTCGTCTCATCTTCTGAACCCGCTTTATCCTCACTAGGGTCACATGGGTCACTGGGGGCCCAATCCAGCTACAATGGGTGAAGGCAGGGAAACTGGAGTACCTGGAGAAAACCCACACAGACACGAGGAGAACATGCAAACTCCACACAGAAAGGTCTGTTGTGGGAATAGAACCAGGGACCTTCTTGCTGTGAGACACTGCATTACCCTGCCGCCCTTAATTCATCTTGTATATATTATATATTATTATTTGTCTGCCATCTACATGATCAGTAAATGAAATATAAGGAAATGCCTGATTTAACTGGAAAATGCTAAACGAATAGGATAACATTACAATAAAATGTAATTAATTACATAATAAAGGTCAACTATAGAGAAACATTGTAAGTCACTATAAAAATAAAATACAGCATTTATTGTTTAAAGGTGAAAACACAGACATAAAGACACACACCCATTCCTTCTGCTGTTCTCTCCTCTCTGTACAAATCAAATATAAATATAAATATAAATTAGACACATCCATATTTCATGCCACAGTAATGTTGCAGGAATCATTTCTTTATTATTTTATTAATAATAAAGGGAGTGATCTTTAGGGGAAGATGTCATGTTGCATTCACAAATTTGATGATCACACACACACACACACACAAAAACCCTATATGGTAAATTCTGTCATGCATTAACACGCTCATTCTGTTCCATTGAGTTCACACTTCACTTTTCAACTGTATTAGTGATGTAACACTAAGTAAAGTACACTGTAGAGTGGAAGAGTGTGAATGTTCATGTGAACATGCAACACTAAAATAGATGGTCTACATTTCATCCATCACTAGCTCAACTGCAGGCTGCCATGTCATTTGTTTGGGGAGTTAAGTGCTTTGCTCAAGGGTACATTAGCCAACAATTCCTCTGCTGATCCAAGGAATCAAACCTGCGGCTTTTCTATCACAAGCTCCTCCTCCAAACCTTCTACTCCCAATGACGAGGACATGTATATATATATATATATATATATATAGACGCACACATATGGGGGGCAGCATCTGGAGAAGAAAATAACCTTTTAAGTCTAAAAAAAGTATGTTGAACTGAATCAGGTTTTATAGTTTATCACAGAGAGTTGGAAAATAAACTAAATGGAGCTGTAACTGGATGAATGAAACAGAAGTTTTTAAACCCTATGTTCAGTCTGTAATCATAAAGCCATCTGCCTCTCACTACATGAGTTGGCAACACAATAAAAATCAATTTGAACGTTACTATTTCAGAGCATTTTTGCCACAATGATGTGTAACTATTGTTTTAATCTTTAATATTGGATTAATTTTATGTGTGCTAGTGTTACAGTGCTCTCTACGGACCAAGTGATTTTCTCGAGTCTATAAACATCATCAAAAAAAGGGTCTGAAGTCTTATTTCCTGTCTGACCAGTAGAATTATAATCATGTGATAGGTTACTATGAGACCTCTGTTAGCATCGGCTACTGATGCTTTGAGGCACAGTTTGTCATTAATTCCAGATTCACCAAAAGCAATCCTCCTGAGACTCCATTCTGCAGTCCTGACTTAATATTTTGTTACTATATACAACAGTAAAACAATTTTAATATATAAATAAAAAATATAATATAAATTTTAATATAGTAAAAAAAAATGAAGTATACAATATATACTTAAAATTTGACTTTTAACAAGGAAAAAAAAAATATAATAATATAATAATAATCTTATTAGGTGAACTAGTGTGGGCCAAACATGTCTGTGTGGTGTATTTACTCAGGAGCATGACCTTTAAGCAGACTTTTGACTGCCTGGTGTGGAGATACACAACCTGACTCAACCTCTGAACAACAACACACATCATCGGGGGCGACTGCTGTTTGTTTAAAGGCCAGCTGTCACTCACACCCATAGCTCAGGTCTTTTGCAGTGTCTGTGGTCCACAAGATCTGGTCTCAGAGAAGCCAGAGAAGTCACTAGCCAGTACAGGTATGGCAGACTTTAGATATGGTTTATACATTTTGTCTTCAAGCTACTATTTCCCAGTTCTGGGATCAATAAAATACTTCTATTATACTCTACACTTAAGCCTAATTCCCAAATCACCCCTTACCCCATACCGCTTAAAAATATCTCAGAATTCAGACAAGATAGAATCTTTGTTTTTTTGCATTCACATCATCATGGCTCCATCTCGTCACGTTTTGACGTCAAATGACGCCATATCAAGCCTTGGCAGAGGTCTGCTGTCTCTGACTGCCTTGTTCATTTGTATTTCGGTTTTAAACTGTCATTTACATGATCGAAACAAAGACTCCTTAAAGAATTTCAGTAAATATGTCTGTGGAATGTGATCACTGCCCTATTCATTTCACCAACACTGAGGACCGCAGCATTGTTCCACGTCTCATATATTTACAGTCGACCTTTGGTGAGATGGAGTCAGGGCAGACCCATTGTGTTCCTCAAGGCCTCTGAGGGGACGTCAAATGGCACACCTTCTGTGTCTTTTGTCTCTGGCTTTCTGCACAACCGTCTGTCTGAATATATGCCATATTTATATATGATGAGCAAATATGGAGGCCACCTGTGTGTGTGTGTGTGTGTGTGTGTGTGTTCTTACCAACTCTGCTATGTGTGGACCAGAGTGTCATCTAACATTCTCTGGTAAGGTTTTTAATTTTTTCATTAAAAAATCCCCTGTTGGGGTGCGCCCCTATTGGCTAAATAAAGAATTTCAACGACCCATTACACAAGTGTCACATTTTCACACTCCTCAGTTTAGCTCCTGAAGCTCAGCTTTAATGAGTCTGCTTCATCTTAGATTTCACTGTGTTCAAAAGGTTACCTAGAATGTAGTATATAAATTAATGTTTTACAATAAGTGCAGTCCATTTCATCAAAAAATAAATTTTTTAAATACATTTTTCAGCAGCAAGACACTATTTTAATTAAAACTAGACATCCATACATTTCCTGAAGGAAATGTAACCTGTGTGCTTGTCTCTGCTGGAGTCGTGGCGGGTGTGAAATGAAAGGAAGATCAGCTGTTCACTTTATATGTTGAATCTGTGCATCAGTGTTTGTGGACTGACGTCATCACAGACTATATTCAGATGAGAAGGCCCTCCCACAGTCTGTGTCAATCCTGTTAAAGCCCCTCCCACAGTCTGTGTCAATCCTGTTAAAGCCCCTCCCACAGACTGTGTCAGTCCTGTTAAAGCCTCTCCCACAGTATGTGTCAGTTCTGTTAAAGCCCCTCCCACAGTCTGTGTCAATCCTGTTAAAGCCCCTCCCACAGACTGTGTCAGTCCTGTTAAAGCCTCTCCCACAGTATGTGTCAGTCCTGTTAAAGCCCCTCCCACAGACTGTGTCAGTCCTGTTAAAGCCTCTCCCACAGTATGTGTCAGTCCTGTTAAAGCCCCTCCCACAGACTGTGTCAGTCCTGTTAAAACATTGTAAGTAGTATTAGTACTATAGTACTAAGAGTAGTGGTAGTATTCACAGTAGTAGTAGCACTAGTACCAATACCTTTCACCAGTGCTTAATTTGTAAATCATAAAATACCGGAATGCAAAGTAAGTGGAAAAGCCATGTGTATGTGTGTGTGTGTGTGTGTGTGTGTGTGTGTGTGTGTGTATATATATATATATATATGTGTGTGTGTGTGTGTGTGTGTCTGTGTGTGTCTGTGTGTGTGTCTATATGTGTGTGTGTGTGTGTGTGTGTATATATGTGTGTCTGTGTATATGTGTATACGTGTGTGTGTGTGTATGTGTGTGTGTGTGTGTGTGTGTATATGTGTGTGTGTGTATGTGTGTGTGTGTGTGTGTGTATATATGTGTGTCTGTGTATACGTGTGTGTGTGTGTATATATGTGTGTGTGTGTATATATGTGTGTATATGTGTGTTTGTGTGTGTGTGTATATATGTGTGTCTGTGTATATGTGTATACGTGTGTGTGTGTGTGTGTATATGTGTGTGTGTGTATATATGTGTGTGTGTGTATCAGATGCATCTTAGATCTTTTCAATTTGATTCCTTTCATTTTTTTCTTTTGCTTTCATGTCTCATTAGAAGTGCAAATTTGGACAATTAGTCTGCACGTCTTTGTTCTCGATCCAAGCTCAGCGCCTTAAATAATTATTCAGGATTTAATAATAAAATGTAGTTTGTACAGTTAACCATGACAATAAAAGATTCAAATGACCCAAAAATGCAAGGATAAATATGAAAAGGCCGATGTGTGTGTGAGTAGATAAATCTAAAATACAGTGTTAGTTTGGTTAATGGTGTCTTTTTTTTTTTCTTTCTTTTTTTTTTTTTAAATTCGTGTGTGTGCTATTTTTCCACCTCTTAATAATGAGCCTCCAGAGGAGAGTGGGTGAAGTAAACAGATTGGTATTAATTCAGGACAAATTAGATGATTGCAGATGTGACTTTTACTTCATAAGGCATAATTACTGCTGTCCACATCTGCCAGTGTGCTCCTCATTTATGAAAGGGCTGTCAGTCTCAAATTAAGTTTACAGTCTCCTCATCTGACCTTTTAAATTAGATTTAAAAAAAAAGAACAATGAAAAATTCAAAATTGAAATGCCACGTACCCAACATTTCAATCACTCAGGATCTTAATATAGTGAAATAATAATTTCTGTTTATCAATTCAAAATGTCAAAACATGAGTGACGTGTGTTTATAGTCTCACCTCTATTCTTTTTTTTTTTCTAGTGAAAACACTTGTTTGGGCTGGAGTCTGACATGAATAGAATATTTATACACTAGTTCCTTATTTCCTGAAATAGAATGAAAGAAGGAATGTAATATTAATAACTTACTGAATTACTTTGTTTATTTGCTTTCTAACCTTTTGCTACATACTTGTGTTCACATTCTTAGGACTCCCGCTGGTTTTTAATTAAAACCAGAATAGGCGACTAATGGTAAATTCTACTGTACGCAAGGGGTAAAGTGTTCTGAAGATCAACACGATGTTTTGTATGGAAACATAATAACTGGGAATAATTGCCTAACATAGGTGATGGAGGTTACGCACATTGAAAATATTTAACTTTGCTAATTACTCAGTGAAAAGCTTGAGTAAATAAAAATAGTTTATTTTCAAGCTGCATGCTGCAATTCTGTCCTCAACTCTTAAGAAGCATTGAGCCTGTTTACATCAACACTAAAGGTCGGATTATTATCTGATGTCTGGGGTTATCTGATTATTGAAATTCTGTTCAGGCCTAGTCCAGTTCATCCACATCAAACTCTTTCATCCATGTCTTTACAGATCTTACTTTGTGCACTGGTGAAGTGGTCAACAAGAAGGGGCCATCCCCAAACTGTTCCCACAAACTTGGGTGGAGGGGCACTGGTAGGAATTTTGGATGCCATGAAAAGATATCACTTTGTGTGTGTGTGTGTGTGTGTGTGTGTGTGTGTGTGGGTGGGTGGGGGGAGGAGGGGGGGGTGAATCTTTATACAATAATTTGTGCATTTTCTGCATTAATTTATGGCTGAAATATATTTATGTAAACATACAGTGTATATAGCAATAATGCATATTAAAGAGACCATCTATAAGAAATGTACTGAAGGCCATCTTTTACAATCTAAATATATTTTTAATAACATTCTCAAAGGAAACATTCACAATAATGACTTAAAATAAATGTTTTAACTTAACTTAAATAGGCATATACTACAGTATACGTTAACCACAATTAAAATAAATTGACATAATCTATATAACACACAAAATGAACAGCAGATTTTTATTTTTTTTTTACCATTTAGCCTACATACTGTATTAAGTGTAGTGATCCAATATAACCATATATTTAACAACTATCTCTGTATGACCCATGGTCCTTTGCTCAGTCTTACTCACCAACAGCCCAGTGCAGAGCTTTCTTTAGCAAAGTCACTGATCAAGTCTTGTGCCTGTTACAACAGGACAGG
Source organism: Siphamia tubifer (assembly GCA_020466265.1). Taxonomy (NCBI): domain Eukaryota; kingdom Metazoa; phylum Chordata; class Actinopteri; order Kurtiformes; family Apogonidae; genus Siphamia; species Siphamia tubifer. The sequence continues at coordinate 25,461,042 of CM035804.1, forward strand.
GCAGAGACACCTGTTTTAGTATGAAGAGTGTTAGGAATATGAGTTTGTTTAGTTGAACAAAGCAAACAGCTACAATATTTCACTACGGAGTGGGCTAAGCTAACAGGCTAATTTCCACAACTACGCTGACACAACACACCTACCTTTCTCTGTGAAGTAGTTTGTAAGAAGCTGTTGGCTTTTTATATCCCTCTCCTGTCTCTATTTCTTTTCTTTTCTTTTTTTGGAAACTTGATTTATGTTTCAAACATCTTGGCAGCCACTGTTATGTGCATTGTGATTCAAGGACCAAACCATTTAAGCGGGGGTGGCAATACATATGCTCTTTGGGTGGTTACTTTTAGCCAAAATCAAGAAAAAGAAACCCTTTGTTTCTTTCCTATTAAAAATGATCATGAGTAATAATAAAATAAAATAAAAGCCATCTCTCCCCTGGCCCCTGTCAGTGCAGGGCACCTGTGCTTGGGTGTATAGAAATGTCCAAAATGTCATGGTGCTGAAGCAATAGATTTTGGATAATGCAGTCTTTCCACTGGTAAGGTTTAGCTGTACCTTGCTGCCACAAAATCACTGTCATATTAGACTTATTAAGTTCCCCCCCAACACACACACACACACACACACACACACACAGTTATAGAACACTGCAATGTCATATTAAACTCTATGGATTAAGAATGGGATATCAAGTTCATATGTCAAAGCAGGTGAGCAAATATTTTTGCCATATAGTATCTACAGACAGACAGGCTGTGGTTTTTGTCTTTGTTGAAGTTCTGGGTTTTTACTTTGACATGGGGGTTTGTGTTCACCTTTTCCCTACTTTTCTTCTGGTGTGTGTGTCTCCGCCTTGATCATTTATCCCAATGTGTCTCACTTGTATCCAGCCCTATATAACCCTCCTGCCTGTCTTGTCTTTGTGAGTCTGTTATCTGCCTTGGTGATACATACGAGTGTTACTTCTTGTCTAGATTACTCAGTTTTAACGTGGATTGGCTTTTTGGTTTCTGGTATCTGTCGTGTTTTGCACTCTCCCTGTTTTTAACCATTGGCCTGGATTTGACTTCCTTCCTTCTCGACCCCTATCTGTGCCTCTTCGCAACTCAGACTCTCGATGTAACCCCTTGCTTCCCTATGGTAACATCTTTTGGATTCTCCCTCTGTCTGATTGCTGCCCATTTGTGTTCTGACCTGTTTTGCCTGACCTCTGATTCTACTTACTGTCCCAGATGCTGTTTTCTACGGAGAAATCCATATTCAGACATTCCATACAGAGGAAAAAACAGCTTTAATCCCATTCATTAATACAGACTGTAAAGCGAGTCCTGCATTTAAGTCTGTTTCAGGTCTTCACACAGACAGACAGATGGATAGAATGGAGCATGTTCAGTGGCGGTTTTAGAAATTTTGCCCTGGGGTGGCAGAGGGGGGGGTGATAGGTCCAGAGGGGGGGCGGAGGTGCGGGGAGCAATTTATGGGAAAAAAATAGTTTTAACTCCCATAGTCATATAACAATTGTTTGTAACACCAAGGAAAACTGATTACAATACCTAATCAGTGTCATCTTTTTTGGGTGGGTGAAAAAAACCCAAAATACTCTGCTGTCTCTTAACTGGATAAGAAATTAACATGAACATGAGTAGATTAATATTAATGTAAAATGAATGTAGATGTAGCTATGGTCTGTACATTTAATTTTACATTCACACACATCTCTACAAGTTACTCGCTCAGGGAAAGATGTAAATAGAATGTTTATGTGTGTTCCAGGCTGGAACACACATAAACATTCTACTGGAACTTCTAGCGATTCAGCGAAGCAAGAAGTCTGCACAGGCTGAATACAAGTGTTGCATGTGGCGATTTTTTTTTTTTATTATTTTTTTTTTTAGAGTATGCGAATGAAATGCGCAGCCAAATGAAGTGCCGCCGCGTTCGGATTATTGGCACTTTATAGCTTTTGCATACAGTTAAAGCCGCTGCTGTCATTTTAACCTGCATGCAGCCTGCCCACTGTCACATTACCCCTTTCCCCCAATCACCACCAGTCAACTAGAGACCTCTAGTAACGGTGAAATCGGTGTACACATGCACGGACGAGCACGCTGTTTCCAGTCGCTAGTGAGCAATGTTTACTATGGTACTGACGTTGGGTTCTGATGAACAGCAACATCGCACATGCTAACACATTTTAAAGTGAATCTACTACAACTACTCCAGAGCAAAGACAAAGCTGCTAGTGTAACACACGTCAAGACAACACACTCATGTGCAACAGGAGACTTTTTTATTTCTCTGTGAAAACAGATAAAAACAGGACCTCGTTCAGCAATGGCTCTGCTTGACAACTCGCAGCCTACAACGGAGCTTGAGCTGCTTCTGCGCATCATACCATGCAGTCCAGTATTTTAGTAAATACATAGTTCAATCTGCTACATGTCATTCTCTGTTATGTCACTTTTCGAAAATAAAACACCTTACATGAAAAACAAACTTAAACTTGTACTAAATATACTACTTGCACAAAATGAAAAAAACACATTTGTACCTCTGGACCAGCACTCTCACTTCCTATGTGTGTTTTTACTACACATATATGAACCGGAACATTCAAAAACCTCACGCGCGCCATCCACACAAAAGAAGTACAAGGATGTTAGCATTTAAGCTAGCGCCGCTAACGTTACAAAGCTAAACAACAAAAGAACACTTTAAAATGCGATCTGACTGCGTATCTAACATTGTACACATTTAAATAAAAGGCTTATATTGTCTCTAACTTACTGCTTGTGCACTTAACCCACCTGTGAAAACAGATAATAACAGGACCTCGTTCAGCAATGGCTCTGCTTGACAACTCGCAGCCTACAACGGAGCTTGAGCTGCTTCTGCGCATGTCAATAAGTCAAGTCTCTGATCACTGTGCCATTACTGACACCTACTGGCGTGATGCGATATTGCAACCGGAACCAAACAGGTTCACAGATGAAGTTATAAACAACATATGGACAGAAAAGTATTAAAAATAAAAATGTTGGGGGGTGTCCCTTTTATGAACAAATGAACCATTTTCCAGGGTGCCACACTAGCGCGAGTTTTGGAACTGGTTGTTAGCTATGTAACAGGAACACGAATAGCGCGCCATCCTAGCTGTAGTGGATTACCGGGTATGCTAAAACCAAAATAAATAATTGGATTCCAAAATTGTGACTCCGTACAGGGCTATATTGTCTTAATTCACATGCAAAGGGTTTCAATGATTTTGACCAACCTTTTCCTCTCTTGTTCATTGCTTTCGCGCAACTGAAGACGTCCCAGCTCACTCTTCATGAATTAGAAACTGTGTTTCTCACGACTGGCAGAATGGGCAAAACCATTTCGAAATTCCAGTGGGGGTGTGGTCGGAGGACGTTTTAAAAAGTAGTCTTCTTGGGTGGGTCAAAGAGAGCATTTATGTGAAAAAACCACTATGTTTGAAAAGTAGAACTGATACTTAAATTGGAAATAAAATGGGGTGGCAACTGGGGAGGCAAAATATATACCTGAGGAGGCAAATGCCACCCCGTGCCACCCCGTAAAACCGCCTCTGAGCATGTTGGTTTGGAGAAGGGAACAATGCTGATTTCAATGACATTCAAATTATTCTTTAAGTGAATATATCACAAATCCATGGGGTATCCAAAAACGTTTTTCCCCACCACTGTATATATGAGAATATCCTGAACATTCCTAATTCTTTAGTCATTAATTTGCCTTCTACCTGTTCTGTGTGTCCCCATGTTTCTAGACATTGCCATGTGTTCATTGTGTTTGCTACCACACCTTTCCATCCTTTCATTATGTCCCAGTGTGTGGATAAAACCTGCCACCATATCGATATCCTCTACCAGATTGTCAGCCATGTTCACCAGCTGCTAAGGCATTGTCTGAGCCTCCTGTGGCTGCTGCTCACTTTTTATTACTTAATTTTTTTCCCCCCTTCTTCTTCCTATGTTACTCAAGAAATGCAGCTGACATCAGCTTGCAAACACAGAGGTCACTGAAGTCAGTATTTATAGTTTCATTAAGCTGGTGTGAAGTGGAAGCCAGTGAATTCATGAGCAGATGATAATGAGGATGAGGATAAAGAGACAGTTTTTTTTTTCCCACCAACTGACTCTGGACAATGCAGACTTTGGACAAACCTTATGAATTCCTATATGACTATTCAGACTGAGGTCCATTACAAAAAAATTTATCTATATTTGATTTAGAACCATTATGAAAGGAGTCCAAACCATAATTACATAAGATCAGATTCCATAGTATCCGTGTCGTTCTCACTGATATGGATGAAACATGAGTGGAAAACTAATCAGATTTGAGGCCACTTTTGTTTGAAATATTATCTGAATATAACCTGTGTTTCCTTGTGGTTTTCTCTCTTTTTTTTCCTTCCTTATCTGTATGTGCCTTATGTAAATGTCAACTGGTACGCTGATCGGATTAGTCAGTTCAAGAGCCACAAATCAAAGATTATCAGATCACATGTTCATTTTGTTACACAGTCATAAACTTCAGGATAAATAATAAATGAAAGAGCTACAATATTCAAGGAAAAATGTACATAAATTACAGTATTTTGTTTTTGTATAAAAGCAATAATATTTAATGTCTATGCACCTCCAGACATTCCATTTTCCTCCTACCAGCCAAAGACACTTTTTAATACCCATATAGGTGTGAATATAAGAGTGGATGGTTGTTCTGTACTTATCATCCCTCTAGTATGTACCTCACCTTCACCTGTTGGTAGCTGGAATATACTGTATGCTCCTCCACCCTCTCAGGGATTAAATGATTACAAAGAAATGAATAAATGAATGACTATTTGAGGTGGATCCACATAAGCCTTTGTCTTTAAGAATACACTTATTTCCATGATTTTGCAAATAAATGTTCAATGCGTAATATTTTCTGACATATAATGACTTGAAACAAATTGAATATCTCTTCATGATTCTTTACAGAAGCCACAAAAAAACAAAACAAAAACAAACAAAACATTCATTATAGTCAGTGTGTGTTTTGTCTGCTCTGGGTGTGTAATAAGTCTGGTGTACACTCAGGTATAGATGATGACAGTAGAAAGCTGCTTAAAGCTGCAGGAGCTGAAATTGAGAAGAAAAAAAAACAAAACAAAAAAAAAGAAACAGAAAATTAAAATACACCCCTCTCCTCTGCACCTTTCTCCTCTGAGTCCAAATCAAAAGACTAAATATTATTCAGTAGTGAAAAAAAAAAAACCCGTTTAAAGGACACCCTTAAAAGTTTTACAGTCTGAAATATCATCATGAAATGTTTGTTGAAATTTTGTTGTTGTGTTTCAAAAGGTGTGGCTGTATCAGACAGACACAAACAAATGTTTTAAAAATTGAGTTTCACTTTCAATATATTATGTCTTGGATATGTTTCAATATCGCTGTTCACATGGGAGTTTTCATGACCTTATGTTGTGTTTTTGCTAGCGTTCGTTTGTTTGGATGTTTGTTTGTGTACAAGATAACTCAAAAACGTATGGATGGATTTTGATGAAATTTTCAGGGTAAGTTGGTAATGGGGAGATCTGGAAATGATTAGATTTTGGTGGTGATGTGGGATGCGTCTACCTTGGTCTGCAGTCTCAGTGGTTTTGTAGTTCCTGTTTAATTCTGAATAAAAGTTAATTCCGCTTTAAGATGACCATGTAAACACCTTCCAGTTGAAAATCATAACTCTGAATTACATTTAATTTCAAATAATGTCATTGATTTATTCTAATCTTGATTCAAAATTAGACAATTCATCTGCCATGTAAACAGTTAATTCCACTTCAACATTATTCCTGTTGCTCTGCGCATGCTCCTGGTCTTGTCGCGATGACGCACAAATTCCGCGCTGCCGGCTTTGTTTGTTGAATACTATGGTTGATTCAGCCGAGCTGCTACTTTGTAATTATTACAAAAATAAATGCAAATATCACATGTAGTATCTGGTCTTCTATGGTGATATTTGAAACTAATGGAAAACAGGAAGTGGACTTAAACGTTTTCTTCCAGTAGACATCCAGACGTTAAGTGGCTGTTCTGTCATATCAGAACCCTCTGTACCTCCTGCTCTTAAAGCCTAATTAACTAGAGTGGAATACACCCGTTTCCCATGGAAACCTTTATTTACAATTAACATGTCCATGTAAATACGAAAGAAATAGTTTTAATTCTGAATTATTGTATTGTACCTACATGTATGCACGTACTATACTGAGTGTGTTTCAAAATGTGATAAGCGCCACCACTGTTATTCCTGGAATTGAGACATATCTGTTCAACCAATCAGAGCCTGCACATGGCATGACATATTCCAACATGGAATAGGAACTTGCTTGGACATTTTGCTCATTTTACAGATGATTTCAGTGTAAATAATAAATAATAATGGAGGCTAATGCCATGTTTCCACTCGACTCAGTAGCATTTCCATAACAGTATAGTACTGACGTAACAGTACCTGGTTGTCATGGTGATGTAAATCGTATGTCCATGTCATCTGCTCAGAGAATTGCTGATAAATTCACTCGTTTTGTGTTGTCTTTTTGAATTTTTACATTGGACACCAAAGGCTGAATCTCCTGGACCAAACATGGTATAGTATTATGGGCTGTCATCATGTGGATTAATGTACCACTATATTTACTGTCAACTTCCACATCCATATGTTGTAAACTGGCAGGTCACAGAGACAAATGGTACTTGTGGAAACACAGCCTAATAGGAACCTATTAGTTATTTTGAGACTGCAGGATCTCCATAGACCTGTTTCACACACACGTGTTATAAAAAAAAACAAAAAAAAAACACTGAAAATAAGATTAGACATGTAATGTTTTGAGAAAACGTTTATTAAAATCCTCAGTTATTTCAGGATTTGAAAGTTCATATTTTTTTGTCTTTAACAAGTTGGTTGATAAAGTTTGAAACAGAACACCATTAAAGTGTATTCATCACATTCCTCCAAATAAAACAAATATTTTTCCTCAAAAATAAAGCATTTTGGAACCAAGCTTTTCACTTATTGTTATTGTTATGGCTGATAGAACTGTATTACGGAACCAAAAAGTGACAAGAGCAACAAACATTTGAGCTTATCCTGTTTCTCCTCCTCAGCACAGTTGCCATAGTTGCCAGAACTGTGTCTGTTCCTCTTCGGTCTCTGGTTCTGTCTTTTGCTGCTGCTATTTTGGTCTCCCTCTCAGTCCAAAGTGTCAGGCGGCACAGGAGGGGAGTGGCAAACCAGTCTTTCACCACAGGGAGAAACCACGGAGTAAGGCTGTCTAGTCAAAGCCCCATAAAGACGTTAGTCCCACAGGTACATAATAATGAAGGCAGTGGAATCAATATTCCTGCCAAACCCCCACTGGGCAACATACGCACGTGCACACACACACACACATACACACACACACACACACACACACACTAGGTTCCATTTCTCATGAGGACCAAGTTTGTAATCAAGGTGAGCATAAGCACATCTTTTTTGTTTTAATAAAATAAAATGATAATGATAATACTAATAAGAAGAAGAAATTCTAATTTAAAAATAAATAAAAATGAATAAGTACATAAAAAATATAATACAAAATATGTAATATATAAATTTCTCATCTCGTCATCTGAACCCGCTTTATCGTCACTAGGGTCACAGGGGTCACTGGGGGCCTAATCCAGCTACAATGGGTGAAGGCGGGGTACACCCTGTATGAGTCTCCAGTTCATCTCAGGGCTGAACATATATAGACAAACAATCACTCTCACATTCACACCTATGGATAATTTAGATTAACCAGTTAACCTATCAGTGCATGTGTTTGGATGGTGGGAGGAAACTGGAGTACCTGGAGAAAACCCACGCATGCACGAAGAGAACATGTAAACTCCACACAGAAAGGTCTGGTGTGGGAATTGAACCAGGGTCCTTCTTGCTGTGAGACACGAGTGCTAACCACTGCACCACCATGCCACCCCAATATATAAATATATATTATAATATATAATTAAAAAAACAGAAATAGAATAAATAAATAACTAAGATATACTTTTTAAAAAAATAAATGCATTTTCAAACCTGTGAAAAATACATGTTTCTCTTTGCACCTGTTTCCCACATGCCTTATGAAGACTTCCGGAAAAAACAAATGAATGTATTTATAAGTTGACATAATTTCTATTTTACTATTGGGGACCTTTATTTATATTGAACCCTGCATTTTGGTCCCCATAATGTCATAGGTCTCCATCAGTGATGTGTGGGCTGACTCGAAGTGAGAAGACCCACTTCAGAAATAACTGAATTTCTGTGAAGGTGACGTACAATGTCGTCAGTATCCTACAGTATGGAAGGAGCAAGAGTGAAAGTCAAGTTGGGAGAGTGGAAGCTCCGGAAACATACAAACAAAAAAAGTAAAGTTTGGGACACATTTACTGAGAGTTTTAAAGATGATGAACAGCTACTAGTGTGTCGAAATATACAATAGATAATTACGAATTAATCTGCTATTCTGCATTTGCACAAAAACACGTGGCTTCAGTTCACCTTTATCATCAAATATATTTTAACGTTCTCGGGAAATAAATTTTTTCTTTAAAAATTTAATGAGAAAATGGAGTCAACTGTAGTATATAGAGACCCTATAGAGCAAATTAAAGCTGAGAATGGAACCTACTGTGACCCTTTAATAGACCCTTACTGTACAATATGGGCTGCTCACGTCATGCAAACACAACTCCTATCTGAACATTTAATCCTCAATCTTAGCCAGATTTACAATGAAATCTTAAATTTAGATCTAAATCCCTTGCAAAAATGGGATTTCTCTAACACGATGCTGTCTTTGTGAGAACTCTGTCCTCACAAAGCTAGAAATGTAGGCGTAACACACTGACACACACTTCATATCTTAATTATGCCACACATGAGTCGGGGGTCCCTTGTGACTTAGTTACAGGGGAGAGCATGTCACTGAAGACTGGGAAAAAGAAAAGTATATAAGTAACAAGAATAAAGGGCAACACAGGATGAAAGCTGAACTTGGACTAAAAGTCAGGCAGAACACAAAAAAAAGGGGGGGGGGGGGTTTGAAATGGAGGTAGAAACAAAAAAGGTAAGAGTTCCTGTGTTTTTGTCCCATGCTGTGAACTGCTGCTGACTGGAAATGCAGACGGATTCTGTTGGAATCCTATTATCCCTCTGCAAGCCAGACTCAATATCATATCCACTTTCCTGTGATATCTTTCAAAATAAAACTTCTGACTGACACATTAATTAAAATTTGTTTTTACGATTATTATTATTATTATTATTATTATTATTATTATTATTATTTTTATTAAGTTCGTGGTGATAAGCAGAGATAGACATAATAATGTCGGTACAATACTTTATTTGTTCTTTCATAAACCATCTGTGTGTAGATCAGCTAAGGTGGCAGGTTCCTGAACAAAAGTATGAAATCATATCCTGCTTCTACCAGGCAGATTTGATCAGGGTTTTAGTGATGTATGAGTCGGATATTGGCCTTCAGTTTAAAATAAAACCAGATAAGCTTATCTATCGTGGGGAATGTTATCCATCTCTGATATGATTTTTCAACAGAATCTGACAGAAGTACTGGTCAGTGCCACCTGCTGCTGAGAAAATGCTAATGTGACATTATGATGGGATTCTGCATGTGCTTGAGTATTATTATCCTGCTCTTCTTCTGTCTTTAATTAGAGGATATTTTGAATAAAAATGTCAATGATATAAGTTTAAAAAAAAAAGTAAAAAATGAAAAGGTCATATGTTTTTTTTGTTTTGTTTTGTTTCGATTTTACACTGGTTTGTCATATGTATTTCTGCATATCTGGGAAAAGTCAAGCAATTAAATATCAATGCCAACTCATATATAATCTATAATGATATTTATATGACCGGGCAAAACATGTTAACTTCCTATAATGGAGGATGTTATAGTATATGACGTTATAGTTTAGGCGTACTGAAGCAGGGTTTTATATTCATATAATTTTAGGCTGCATTCATTGAAAAGCAACAAGGGAGCCAGTGAATGTGAGCTAACTCAGCCACTATATTAAAACATGAATTTTGTATGGCTATGCTAATTGGAGCAGGGTGACTGATGCTGTGCCTCGATAATTAGAAAACACGAAACATGGCAACGTCCCCACTGTGGCAAACTCCTGCAGGAGGGGGCGGGTACCAGCCTTCCACACCCTTAGACTTATCTTATCTTGTTATGTTACTTTACTATATATTGCTTTCTTATCATGGTCCCTTACCTTACCGTACCTTACCTTACCTTACCTTACCTTACCTTACCTTACCTTACCTTACCGTACCTTACCTCACCTTACCTTACCTTACCTTACCTTACCTTACCTTACCTTATCTTACCTTACCTTACCTTACTTTACCTTACCTTACCTCACCTCGCCTCACCTTACCTTACCTTACCTCACCTCGCCTCACCTTACCTTACCTTACCTTACCTTACCTTACCTTACCGTACCTTACCTTACTTTACCTTACCTCACCTCGCCTCACCTTACCTTACCTTACCTTACCTTACCTCACCTCACCTTATCTTACCTTACCTTACCTTATCTCACCTCACCTCACCTTACCTTACCTTACCTTACCGTACCTTACCGTACCTTACCGTACCTTACCATACCTTACCTTACCTTACCGTACCTTACTGTACCTTACCTTACCTTACCTTACCGTACCTTACTGTACCTTACCGTACCTTACCTTACCTTACCTTACCGTACCTTACTGTACCTTACCTTACCTTACCTTACCGTACCTTACTGTACCTTACCGTACCTTACCATACCGTACCTTACTGTACCTTACCTTACCTTACCTTACCGTACCTTACTGTACCTTACCGTACCTTACCGTACCTTACCGTACCTTACCGTACCTTACCATACCTTACCATACCTTACCTTACCTTACCTTACCGTACCTTACCGTACCTTACCGTACCTTACCTTACCGTACCTTACTGTACCTTACCTTACCTTACCGTACCTTACCGTACCTTACCGTACCGTACCTTACTGTACCTTACCTTACCTTACCTTACCGTACCTTACCGTACCTTACCATACCATACCATACCTTACCTTACCTTACCTTACCTTACCTTACCGTACCTTACCTTACCTTACCTTACCTTACCTTACCTTACCTTACCTTACCTTACCTTACCTTACCGTACCTTACCGTACCTTACCTTACCGTACCTTACCTTACCTTACCTTACCTTACCTTACCGTACCTTACCTTACCTTACCTTACCTTACCTTACCTTACCTTACCTTACCTTACCTTACCTTACCTTACCTTACCTTACCATACCTTACCTTACCTTACCTTACCTTACCTTACCTTACCTTACCTTACCTTACCTTACCTTACCTTACCTTACCTTACCTTACCATACCTTACCTTACCTTACCTTACCTTACCTTACCTTACCTTACCTTACCTTACCGTACCTTACCTTACCTTACCTTACCTTACCATACCTTACAACAACAACACAGGTTTAATGAGCGCTGTGTGGGGCGATGTCTAAATTAAATGGGGAGCATAAACCCACAATGGCTTAACATTTTGGTCTATCTCCTAAAGCAAAGTAGATGTCCTGGTTTCTATCTCTGGTTCCTTTGTTTTCCTCATGTGTCCATAACATTCCAGTGCTCAAGGGCACTGGAACTCCAACAATTCCTGTGTTTCTGCTCTGTTTGCACCTTTATCTTTTGTTTATACCATTTGATCATTTTGTGTGTAATTGAAAAAGTCCCAACTCCTAGACCTTGAGTACTGTGTTCTTGTTTTCTGTTGTTCAAGTAGATATGTTCGTTTGTGCATCTGCTGCCTTTTCCTTTTGTTGACTGGTAATCGATGTGATTGATTAGTGATTGATATTGAAGCTAGCGCCGTGGCTGCATGAGCATATCAGACTGGGAGGGGTTGATCAAACTGAAATCTTGTTTTGTGTTCCTTGGATATGTTTAAAATGACAAATAAAGCTTATTGATTCTCACCTTATCTGCATAGTGCCAATAGTCAACTGCTCTACACACTTCAACCCACAAAATGATATAATTGCTCAGTATTTTCATTGTCTTATCAATTTAACGCTGTGCTGCCCATGGTTCTAATCAATAGAATAGTAGATAATCTTATTGTTCCTGATTTCTATCAATAATAGATGCAATGTCGTTTTCTGACATGAGACAGGAATCATTTTGGCACCTCATCATTCCATTGTTTGTACAACCAGATATGTTTTCATATTTTACTGGAGTTAAATGTTCACTACATCAGAATTTATTTGAGAAAGATTTTCTGTTTCCACTTCATGGAAGTTTTTTCCTAAATTTGTATCTGTTTACACCAACATTTTCCACCATGAAATTTCAAAATGTCCTCAAAACATAGATGCCTGGGAACTGTTTTCCATAAAAGCTCATTTGATAACAATGAAAAATGCCAAAATAGAAATGTGCAACTGTGTGCATTACCATAAAGCACTTTTCAGAGAATAATCCAATGTTGACAGAAAGTGTTACTGGGTGCTACATTACTCATGTCACTAATAAACAGTAGAGGAAGCAGAGTAAAACAGTTGTTATCAATCTTCAATAGTTGGGATGTATTTTTTCATGGATGAGATGAAATAGTCCAGTTTCCACAGTTCACAACACCTGTTGCATCTCATCTGAATAAGAAAAAAAACATAAAGGTTAGTTAGTTAGTTAGTTAGTTAGTTAGTTAGTTAGTTAGTTAGTTAGTTAGTTAGTTAGTTAGTTAGTTAGTTAGTTTGTTAGTTTGTTAGTTAGTTAGTTTCCTCCCACCATCCAAACCACATGCACTGATAGGTTCATTGGTTAATCTAAATTGTCCATAGGTGTGAATGATTGTTTCTTGATATATGTTCAGCCCTGAGATGAACTGGAGACTCATACAGACTCATAAATACACCCATTGTAGCTGAATTAGGCCCCCAGTGACCCCCGTGACCCTAGTGAGGATAAAGTGGGTTCAGATGATGAGACGAGAGAAAATTACAGCAACATAATTTAATTCTACATACATGTGTCTATCCATCTTTAAATATATATACTCACACACATATACATACACACATATTTAATAATGATAACAATTATTATTATCTTTTTTTTTACTCATTCTGTAACTGAAAAAAGAATAGGCTTATTTGACCTATCCTATACAACCAATAGAATCACCAGCATATCAGTCACAAAAGAAATAGAAAACAAGAGACGAAACAAAAAACAGTATTTAATCTAGATTATCCATCTTAGTCGGATTGATGAATCATTTTCCATTGTACTCCTTAATTAAAACAGCTGATCAGCCATAAAATACGTGTTCTTTATGTCAGTATTTAGTTGAAGAGGGCTGATTTCATTGTCTCTGTGCATATTTGCTCTTCTCTTGATGACATATTTTGCTGTTTCCAAAATTTTTTTCTACTGCAAAGTCAGAATGTAGGCTAACTGAAAACAGAATATATCCAAATTGAAAAAAGAGAGAACAAAAAGGCAAAAAAAAAAGTTTTGCAATAAACTACCAAAGCTATCCACTGATGCAACTGTTTAAAACCTGTTGATCCACTAATCCTATCAATACATATAAATAATTGTTATAAAATACAGTTTGCATTATGTCCATGGTCATCAGATACAACCCTTTTGGACATTCAGAGGCTCTGTAGTTACCGTGGAAACATCATCATCTTCTACAACATTGACTCACTAATAAAACTTACTTTGTTTGATAAAAGACACTGGATAGGGACACGTGTTTGGACATTCAGTTAATGATATACTTGAAAAATATGATATACTGAAAAAGTCACTTTTCTTCAGCTTTCTCAATCTTTGCATTTAATACCCTCAACTTAATTTTGATTTTTTTTTTTTTTTTTCGGAATATAAATATAGAAAATAAATAAAATAAAATACATAGGATAATAATACAGAAAATAATGATAAATCCCTTAAGTTCAATAATGACAAAAATTCAGTTGGGAACTGACAAGTCAGACTGGGTCTCTATAGATTAAAAATATGTTTGTTTTTTCTTTTTTGGGTCAGTATTACTGTAAGTATAAGGATAATTTCTTTAAGAAAATACTGAAAATGGGGTTAATCCTCCATTGCATTAGCATTAGCATCTACAAGAGAAGACGGCGCCACAGTAGCTGCTGCACAAACTTGAAAAAAATGGCAGATCAACCTGGTTCATGTGCTCTCTGTGGAAATAAAGCTTTGTTTTGTTTCCCCTGAATGTTTTGAGAACAAGCAAGGGCATGAAACCAAGCTGGATGCTACTCTGGCAAAGGTAAACACATACAGAGAGTGAGAGAGGAGGGGGGGAGTGTTCCTTCACGTATTCATTCTCTGAGCCAATCAGAGACACCTCATTACCACGACATGGACACGTACGCCGAAGTACCGGTAAACTCTGTTGTTCAACCCCAAGTCATTTTTCTACCGTATAAAAACATCTGGAAACAAAGCAATCAAAACGTTTTTTTAAATAGAACCAACACACAATGTATTCAATAGTAATGGAGAACACAGTAATATTAATGAAATAACAATGGAATGACAGCTTTAAACAGAAGAGATGCAGTGTACCAGGCTCATAACAAGAGGCGCCTTAAAACACACAAACACACAAACACACACACACATCTGTATGACAGCACATTAATTAAAGAGAGAGAGTCAAGACAGCGAGGGGACAAAATAAATCAATAAATATATAAAGATAAAAGAACAGTGAAACATCAATGTAATTAGACCCAGACATATAAAAGCAGCACATACATCAGCAAATATGGTAGTGTTAAATATTCAGTGTTAAATAGAGAGTGTTGGTGTTGTATTAACACCACATTGATTTAAAACAACACTCATGATGGTGCTTTAGGTAAATTAATGCTGTTAAATCAGGTTATTGTTAATATTGGTGTTAAACAAATCCAGATCGGTGTAGATCAAACCATGTCCTTATGTAAGAGTTCTAGAATTTTTGACGTCCAAGTCAACCATCGCCATCTTGTTCATTCTTACAGAACTTTTATGAGATCTCATAGTACTTTTGTAAAATAGAGCTTGGGATGGTTATGTCATTGTTTGCAGCTTCCTTCTCTTCTGTTTCCTCAGAGTAACGCCTCCTTTACAAACGTACTCTAAACTCCCTCTTGGTTGTACGGCTGAACATTTACTTTACTTACCATTACTATATCACCATGGTAACCCATTGAGTGTTGAGTGGTTACTATTTTTAACAACAAATGGAGTTAAACCAACAAAAAATACACATTTAATTTTTAACACTTTCAAAAGTGTTAATTTGACACTGCATAGTGTGGACACATATAGACACTTTATGGGTGTTAAATTTAACACTGGCATATTTGCTGTGTCAATATCACACACAACACATCAGCACATAATCACAGACAGGAGTGTAAACAGACACCACATATGGACAGACAGCATATTTTAATATAATGAGATTAAAGATAGAATTACAACTATTTTCCTCAATAAATAAAAACAAACAAACAAATATATATATGTAGTACCTTAATTATATTTTTCCCCGGTGGTCTTAATCCTCTTTTGAACTGCAAACATATCCTATATTTTCCCTTAGAATACATAAAATACATACTAACATTAAAGTCCACAGAGCTGCATTCACCAGGTGGTGTGTGAAACACTACCTTAATGCTCAGTAAATCTGCTCATGGATGTGATGTCAGTGTTGCTCCATCAGGTCTAAATCTGCAACAGGCTGGTGTTAACTGTCCGTGATAATAGACATTACCTGATGCTTTTTGTCTGGAAGTGTGACATAATTCTGTCCTCTGTGGTGATTTTACTCTGAAAGGAAGCCCACCCGTGCCTCGGTGTGGCTGCAGCTTAACGCTCCTCTCTCTCTCACTCTCTCTCCCTCTCACCCCCCTCCTCTCTCTCCCTCTCCCACTCTGTCTCTCTCTCACCCTCCCCCCTCTCTCTCTCTCTCTCCCTCTCTCTCTCTCTCTCTCTCCCCCCCCCCCCCTCCCTCTCTCTCTCTCTCTCTCTCTCTCTCCCTCCCTCTCATTCTCTCTCTCTCTCTCTCTCCTCTCTCTCTCTCTCTCTCTCTCTCTCTCTCTCACCCAGTGCTGAGCCGATGCCTCTTTAAACCTGGAGCCGCCGTCAAGAAGGATGAGCTGCCTGGTACCGGGAGAGCAAACCTTACCGACATTGCACTAAAACAAAAACAGGGATTTAAAAAAAATAAAATTAAATAAATAGAGACAGAGAGAGAAAGGAAAAAAAAAAAACACGGGATTTTCACTTAGGTAGTTCATCTGTGGAAGACTGCGTGGAAAGCGATCAACTCAAAGAGAGGATTTCATTCAAAGTCTATGCAAGTGTGTGAGTGTGTGTATGTGTGTGTGTAGATGTGTGTGTGTGTGTATGTGAGAGCCTCTGCCTCGGACTCCCACTCAGTGATGTAAAACGTGAAGGTGGATTTTGGCATGAGGAGGAGCAGGTAAAAGGTAAGACTCCTGGCACTTCTTCACAAACACTCTTTTTTTTTTAAGCATTTTAACCTCCTGTTGTTTCAATCTGTTGCCTAGAACAGCCATAATTGTTCTTTCCCTCTCTCTCCATCTCTATGCTTCTCGTTATTAACTGATTGTTAAAGTCATGGGACAAAAAAAAAAAAAAAATCTGACATAAAATTAAATAAAATTGACACATGGTTTCATCAGCAGAGGCGTAGTCCCTTTCCCTGGGTATGAGGTGGAGGCAAATAGTTAAATAAATAAGTAAATAAACAGAAAAAAAAAAAAAGACCTGATGAGGTTCCCCCATGAGGTTTGTAGGTGATGAATGGAGATAAACATAAATAAATAAATAAATAAATAAATAAATAAATAAATAAATAAATAAATAAATAAATAAATAAATAAATAAATAAATAAATAAATAAATAAAAGCCTCTGCCTTGGTTTTGGAGTGATGAATGTGGTGAAAAAAAAGAAAATGTGGTGCATTCACAGTGTGAGTTTTGGGGGGGTATAGGATGACGACACTTTTCCCCTAAGCATTGTGGGATGAAAAACCAATGTGGGATCAATTAAGTGGTTTTAAGATAAGAAAAAGAAAGAGAGAGAGAGAGAAAGAGAGAAAGGTGTGAATTCGGGCCAGGGTGAACGGTTGAGGTGACGCCTGTGGATTGAGTTGTTGCAGCAAAGAGATTGCATCTGTGTGCTGTTTGACACGATGACACCAACACACTTCACAAGGTGGATAAAAACCTTTACCGAGCTGCACAGCAGGCATGACACATCCACTGTATGAAGTTGGCGGATGGTGTTGTGCTGTGAGTCAAAGTGGCCTTGCAGCAGAGGCGCACCAGTCCTTTTTTTGTACCCCCAAGAGTGGACCGGGATCTCTAAAAGCCTGCGGGGGGAAAGATTCATAGTGTGGATATATCCTTTAATGCGGATGAATGCTTGCAAAAAACCTTCACTTTACACACTTCTATCCTGACCTTAAGTATGACGAATATAACTGAATTATAAATGAGTTATGCTCTAGCCAAGGGATTCAGCTGTGGTCTCTGTCTGACTTTCATGGGCATTAATTGACTGTGGCAGTGCCTTGGTAATTGTCTGTAAATTTAATCGAGTTGTTCTTATCTTTGTAATGGAGAGCAAAGTTCAAGTGAAATGGCCAGAGATGCATTTGTAAGCCAAATCTAAAAATATTTTTTAAACAAAGGCCGTCCACATGCAATATTTCAGCCAAGATGAGAGAGGAGTTTATCTAAGTGTCAGCAATAATTTAGCACTCCAGCCAAATTCCTTATACCCCCCCCCCCCCTCATAAATCTAGCCTATAAAAATGAAGTTTTCTCTAGACAAATGAATTAAGGTACAGGGAGTTTTCCATACCTAAGGGTTTGGACAACTGCCGCCCCTGCTGTCTCCAAGCAAGAGGGATGTTAATGGAGGAGAGAGAGGGAGGATAGAGGCGTTACCGCTGCAAGATACAGATACAGAGAGAGAGAGAGAGAGAGAGAGAGAGAGAGAGAGAGCGTGTGAGGAAGAGTATGTGTGAGGCGTTTCCATGGCAACCTGTAAGGGGTGTGTTTGGTCCCCGGAGACGGTGAGGAGCGGAGGAGACGAGAGAGATGAGAGGCGAGGAGAAAACTATCCCTCGTTAAGGGTGAGAGGGGGATGGGAGGGAGATAATGGAAGGAGAAAAGACAAAAAGGTGGGATTGTCTATCCTCCTCCTCTTCCTCCTCTTCCTCCTCTTCCTCCTCTTCCTCCTCTTCCTCCTCTTCCTCCTCCTCCTCCCCTTCCTCTTCCTCCTCTTCCTCCTTCTCCTCCCCTTCCTCTTCCTCCTCTTCCTCCTTCTCCTCCTCCTCCTCCCTTTGTTTGTTTTCTCCTTCCTGTGCTGTTTTCCCCTTCTCCTCTCTGCTTCCTTTACCATCCTCACGCCACTTCTTCTGCTTATGTGGAAGTAACTCGCTCAGCTTGTTTTGTCATATGTGAACATGTCACAGTAAATACCAAGTGTGTGCAAACGTTCACGTGTCTGAACTCGCTTGAGGACATCAAGACACAGAGTCGATTTGCCAGTTACTTTCTATCTGCTTTGTGCCACTTCCCCTGATGTGTTTTCCACTGGCGACCTTAATCACAGCTAAAATCTTTACCTGTAGCAAAAACTGATGCCATCCCACACATGTGGCTCCATGGCTCTTTTGTCTCCCTCAGACGGTGCCAGTGTGACGAGTGTTTGGGTCTGTTTTTTTCCTGTAATGATTTCCTATATTGTTTGGACGGTGTGGCTGCTTCATGGCATGGAACCATAACATGACCACAATACAGATGACTGCTGGAAAAATCCAAATAACACCCTCACAATACCACTAAAAACATAACACAGCATCAGAAACATCAATAAAAAAAAAAACACCCTAAAGCCTGTGGAAGAATTTAAGTAAAAAAATATACATGTTCTGTGAGCATTTATTCCACCATATTATATTATATTATATTATATTATATTATATTATATTATATTATATTATATTATATTATATTATATTATATTATATTATATTATATTAATCAGAAGTCTCAAACATGCGGCTCGGGGGCCAAATGCAGCCCGCCAAAGGTTCCAGTTCGGCCCCTGGGATGAATTTTCAAAGTACAATAATTCCTTAGTCAAAGCTGTGGAACTTATTTTAGTTCAGGTTCCAGAGTCAAATCACATAAACACTTACAAAAAATAATAAATCCATTTTTTTATGTTCTTTTTTTAAACTAAAACAAAGGAAGAAAATATGTATTTATTATTTTTTGTAAGTTTTTATGTGATTTGACATTTACAAACTATAATGTAACAGTAAAATGTGAAATACCTGAATAACTATGAACAACATGAAATGTCTAAAGAAAATTCACTAAAATTAACAGTTTATTTATTTATTTTTTTTGCTTCATTTAAAAATGACATGTTGAAACAAAACATTGTTATTTTTCATTGGAAATATATATATATTTTTTGGGTTATTCCCATCTTTTTTGTTTGTAAAAGAAAAGAGTTTAATAATTCAATGTGGATGTTTTGCACTAAACCATGAATTAGCATGTAATAGCATTACCATGAATGAATCGGCTAATTCTCTCGTCAGTAAAAGTTCCTGGCGAACTCTTTAAAGGCACTAACATGTCAAACAAACCAGCTGGCTCACATTATAAGGGTCTGTGCATATGGTCCCTACATTGTCAGGTCAAAATAATAAGTGTAAATATGCTCAGCACTTAACAACAACAACAAATTATAAATGTATGTAGTGTTTTTTACACAGTGCTTGTACTTGTAACAGAGAATATATTTCTGTGTAAAAATTTAAGTCGACTTGTGCTACGGGAGTCAATGTGTCAGCTAGTGGACGTTTCTGTTAATGCCCTCGTGGACACACATACAGTACACACTCAGAAATAAAAGTACAGTTGGGGTACAAATCTGTAACCTAAGGTATAATAAACACCAATGTACCCCCAATGGTTAATATTTGGACCTTATAAGGTACTGACCTGTACCTTTTCAGCCCTGTAAAAGGTGCAAACTAGTTGTCAAACAGTGAAAGCCCTTCTTAAAAGGTACAACTAATATGTACCTTTGAGGGTATTGAAGATGCAACAAGCCTTTGTACCCCAAGAAGTACAATTGTGTACCTTATTTTCTGAGTGTATTTGTATATTGAGTCACTTTTTCTTTTTCTTAAATTAAATATAGGAAAATACCTTAAAAACAATTAAAATACAGATAATCATATAATCAATGGTAATAAATAACTCCAGGAAAGGTTAAATGTAAAAATAATACTAATAATAATTTGAAGTCATCATAAAAAAAGTGCTGAATAAAAAGATTAAATCTGTGCACAACTATTATTTTTATGATACAAATTAACATAATGTCATTTATTTTGTTTTTATAATGGGATATGTTCCACTACCTTAACGCTTAAATACCTTAAGTTATTTTTGTGATATTACTCTACACTTAACCTTTCCTATATTATTTATTACCATTTATTATAATGCTATTCTCTGCTTTTAGTTTTTTCTTTCATTTAATTTACAGACCACATACATTTTCATGAAAAAAAATCAAAGTTTATAAGGTTAAAGTGAAATAAAAGGATTTAAAAAAAACAAGTGTTTGGTCAAATTTCATTTATCATTGTTGCAAAAAAAAAAAAATGACCAGGTATACATGTTCACTAAGGACCCTCTACATTTCCAAATTGGTTAAATGTGATGACCACGAAAAACTGAGAGGCTACTTTTTACCTGAATTATTTACATGTATTGATAGGCTTAAAGGTTCATAAGTTATTTAACATTTTAGATCAGTAGATGCTTTTGGTTTAAAGTGGCTGTTTAAGGTGTTAAAGGGTTAGAATTAGGGAACATAATAAAAAAATATATCATAATTTGTCTTTTACCATAGTGGAACAAATGTTAAAAATACACCCCATAAAATAGCACCAGTCAGTGCTTTTGTTTGCTGGTCTGTAAAGGTCAATTTTCAGATAAAGTACCTTTTACACATTGTACATTTCTGTGACAATAAAGTGCAGAAAGAGCTTCTGCAAATTAACTTCAGTTCTAATTATCAGCTGTCTCTCAGTCAAATAATAATAATGGTTTATATTGCTCTTTAAGGGAAAAATAAAACAATTAAGCAAAGAAATAGAGTGAAATTATTCATAAACACAAAATTAGAAGCTGTATTGTTTGTTTATCTGACACATCTTTCGTTAAGAAATGAGTGCACACATTTAAACCAATGTAATACCACACAGCAGTAATTAAGCAGCCGGCAGCAGACGGTCACCATTATTAATACACGGACCTGACAAGCTCACAAAAACACATCTAATTGCTTAATAATTATTTCCTGAGTTAAATTTTTCAGTGTCACAGCTCTTGTATAATATACTACTGTGCAGCATCTACTCCCTCATACTTGAATACATCCTATTTTATCACAGAGAAGTTTACTCTGTATGTCTCCAGGTATCAGAAAGAAATGACTGCTGTAGTTTAGCATACTTTTGTATTTTTGGTTGAGGAAGACATGAGTGAATTGACAAGTTGATAGGACCAATATTTTGTGAGATAGTAATTTTGGATCCCAATGGCCTTCCAATGATCGACCACACTGCTATGGTCAGATTCTGGGTTACCTAGCAACAGAACATTTTCTGTGCAGAAACAGACATGGCACCTGAGAGGTTATTCAACTGAAAATGCCCATGGAATTTATCAAGAAAGTAAAGGACTGAACTGGATCAAAGGATCTAGATCTAGTTTTAATAGAATCCAATAACAAAGGACTTCATCCACCTTTTTTTTAATAGTACTGGTGTACAACTAAAGAACCCTAAAGAGTAAAACTTTACCAAGTTTGTGTGACTAATAAAGAATAATTAAGTCAAAAAAAAAAATACTGGTTGGCTGTAGTTTCTAAGATATGGTCTTGGGACAAAATGGGAAATTCGGAGAATTAATGAGTGAATGTGTTTTAATCCAAATCAATGTTTGTCTCAGAGCTAGCAGATTTACTTCTAAATATTCTCTTCACATTATAATCCATTCACTTTACAGTTTTTTTCTAGTGGTAAATATTGAAATCTATTGTATAAATATAGATAAATCAATGTGTAATCTGGGGCCTCACTGTCAAGTATGGGGCCCTTCATACAATAAATATTTCTGTAAATTTGTCATTGGAGAGGATGAGTAGTGGAGGAGGTGTGTGTGTGTTGGTGGGGGGGGTATGTATGTGGTGCAGTAACTACCATAATTATTGTAACTGGCGTGAAACTGAAAGTGAAACTTAACTTTGGACATCTGACTCCCAAATCTGCAGTTTACACAAAATGTTCACAACTTCTGACGAATATCCTCTGAGGCTCCTGGGAGATCGTCCCCCCCCCCCCCCCCCCCCACACACACACACACACCCTTTTTTTTTTTTTTTACACTTTGACAGTAACATTTTACTAACACTTTGGCCATTTATTTTCTAGTTTTAGCACATTTTAATGTTGCACTCATCGATCATAATCGGCCAATATTCGGCGATTGGAAAAACATGCCGATCAAAGAAAAACCAATCACGTGACAGAAATTACTAGTGACCATTTTCAAACTGGCAAGCACGGTACAGAACAGGTGCATCTTGTTTTGACTGTTTCAGTATAGTTAATTAATAGATCTGTAGTTTTATTTCTATAAATTAGATGAAAGGTATGGAAATGTAAAAATTCTTCCATGATCAGCAGTGATCGGAAATCAGCAGATCAAGTTTTTTTGGTAATTGGTATTGGTGATCAGTGCATCACTAAGACATTTAATCTCTGTGACAAACATACTCAAAATTTTCTAAAGTAACATGATCGCTAAGTAGCTTCCCAGAGATATCCCAAAATACAGCAGAGTGGTCAAAAGCATTAGACACAAATCTTCAGTGTCATTTAATCATGTGTTCTCTGCAAAGAAATGAGCACAAACCATGAATCATATATAAGTGTTTGTGTTTTGAGTGGAAACAAGAAAAAAAAAAGAAAAAAAGAAGAAGCTATATTTATTTTGTCGTCTCAGAATGCTAAGAATAAATGCTTCCATGGTATAACTGTATAAAAGAGTGACAGTATCATGAGAAGATGAGGTTTTATATGTGGTGGAATAAAAACACAAACAGCTTCTAATATTTGATGTATTTTTAGGGGACGCTATGATGTCTATCAATTCTGAGAAAAGTCACAATATAAAGCTTATAAAAATGGGTGATATTGTAAAAAAAAACAAAACTGCAATAATAAAAAAGTTTCATGTTAATATGTCACCTGTAACAAGTATCATAATTAATGTCATTACATTTGTTTATTATTTATAAGATGAAAGAAATAAGACTTAAGCTGTAGTTTTTAGTTGTCTATTTTAACATTATTTATTATGATTTATTGCTATGGCATTTATTATGTATTATTTATTTTATGGTATCAATGATGTAAACAAAAAACAAATGGTGATAATGCAACATTTCTCACAGTATAAGTCATTGTTACATTATGAGTTGCTATACAGCTGAGCTAATAATGTAATAAATTATGACATTATGCGCAAAGACATTATTACATAATGCACTCCTGATTTTATTACATTACATACAGTCAATTATTACATTACGAACTAAACGTTATTATGTATGAGGCTGTTGTTAAAATATGTTGGTGGAAAAACTAGTTCAACTATACAAGTAAAACACAATGTGACATTTATTGTGATGCTGTATAAACACAGTGTGCTCTATGATAAATGCTACAGACAGTTTAATTAAATATTAATGTTTTTTCTTCTACTTCTTCATTTTTTTTATTTTATTTTTTTGCAATTTATTAACCCATGAAGATCCAAACATCCACCAATGACCACAACCACCTACTGATCTAAGCTGTTGATCCACTAATCTGTTCAACCCATATAAATAATTAGTGTAAAATCAGATATGACCCCATTTCAGAGCTGTGTAGTGAACACGGAAACACTGTCATCTTCTAAAGCATTGATTCATTAGTAAAACCCATGGCGTTGAATCAATGACAGTGAATGAAGACACATGTTTTAAATCCTGGTTTTTTGTTTTTTTTTATTGACATCTTTCCTGAAAAAGTTTTCTCTGTTTCTGATATATAATAACCTTCACCTTTAATGAACCACTACATAATCAATAAATTAAATACAGGAAAATGCATGCTTTTCATTGAAAAAAACTACAAATTACAGTTGATAATTTTATAATAAATAGTGCTTAATCCTTTGCATAAGGTTCAATAGAGAGAAAAAAAAATCATTTAGGAACAAACACCACAGTAGCAGTGGATCTAGTATGTGTTAAATAAAACCATTGTGAAAATACAGCTTGGTCCAAATCAAAAGAATAAAGACCTGTCCTAAAGTCCCCCCTTGGCAACTCATTTTGTTTTGGAATCCGCTTGTTTTTGGAGTACACTTCAGAACAAAGTCAAAAGTGTTTACAGTAGGGATTCAAAGATTTCAACCGACACATGGGACACTGATATTATCGATACGTGACAAGGTATATGATGAGTTGGAAGTTTTGGTTGAAGATTTTATGCTGAAACAGGCACAAGTTAAGGTGGCCTAGTAATTACAATAGTCTAAAAATGACAAATCTTACATCCTGATTAAACATATGTTGTTGTTTGTAATAGACTTAAGATGTACCATCAAGTTTGTAAAGAAGATTACCAGTACAGTGGTACCTCTAGAGTAACGAAAAGCATCATGGGTAGCTCCCTCATAGCCAATGGGATGCTACGTACAGTACTTATGTGATGTGTTTACATACATTATGTCATTACGAACAGTAATTTACTGTATTTATGTCTCAGAGGTTTCAGTTTCCTTTCATAAATAGAAATTTATTTCCTATTCAGAGATGAAAAATTGAGGCAAATGTTTTTCGTTACTTGAATCATTCATTAGCTGGGTCTTTGACAACTTAGATTTCCAGCTCCGTTTGTCTTTTTTTAAAACAAGGACATGGGAAAAACTGAAGTGTTGGCAAAGAAACATGGACGGCAAATTCTTCCATTCTATGTCAAGCAACTGTTGCGACTCTGTATCCAAGCTGACACCTTCCAAATTAAGGGATAGATGACAGGCAGAATGTCCACTCCCCCTCGATGCTGAAAACAAATGGGTCACCTTCCCCTCTGAAACATGATTCCAAACGTAAGTATAAGGAGGAATCTTAGGACTAAGGGGAGACTTTGGGACAGACTCCAAATATAAAGATGAGACCAGCTGATGGGATCTTAACAGTGATCTATAAAAAATACATATATTTAACTGTCACAGGAATCATCTAAGATTGTGTGAAACCATCCATCAGCCTGGAAACAGGATGAATGCATAAGACACCGAGTTAGTCCTTCTTCTCAAACCACTTGAATTAAAATATGCTGGAAGGTAATTATAGACTTTTTATTTGCACAGTGACACCAGATAACAATTGTCCATTGATGCTAAAAGATAAAAGAACGCCAAAGGATATACAGTAAAAGCAACAAACATCACACATGGCGACAAGAAAATGAAACAGTGGTTCGTGTTGGTGAGATAATACACCATACAGTCAGCTCGCAGACTCTCTTAATCTTACTACTCCCATTTTGAATACAAATTTGTCCAATGACACAGGACAGTGAAGGGTTTCTCAAGACGTAGCTCTGTAATACATTAGTGATGCATGGAGTGATGGAGTGCTCGGTTGTTATTGGAGACGAATTTTTCGTCTGACAGGGAAGACAAGGCTGGTCTATGGGGCCCTTTGCTGGAGTGTGATTAGCATTGCAGATGCAGGTTTCTGGAGGCGTCAGTTTCAACAAACTCAAGGTTCCCCTGTCTCCAGTGCATGATTAAAATGTAACAGTGGTGCGTGGGAAATTCACAAGAGCAGAATTATGCCTGAACACTCAAAGAGGCTATTTTTTGCGCAAAGGTATATTGTACCCCTACCCCAACGCACGCTCTACCTCGTTCTCCCAGTGAGAAATCTGTGCAACTTCTTACCTCTCATGGGTTTAGTCAATGTTGGAGCCAAAATCTTCTCAAAGCTGCCAAAAGCTATTATATTGTGCAGATATTCAGTATCAAAAATTAATACATGAATCTAAAAGAGTATATTTGTGGAATAGGGTCATGTGACTTTCCAAAAGAAATAGATGACTTTTGGCAGCATGGGAACATTTCTAAAAGAGGAACACAGGCAGAAAGTTTTGAAATAATTATAACCATTAACCCATAAGGACTCAGTGCTACTTTTGTGACAGTTCCCAAATAATGTTTTTTTCTACGTTTAAGTCGGTGCAACAGTCCAGATGATGGATAGTTTTTTGATCTAATCACATGTAAGGATTTTTGATAACACCCCTCCTTTAAAAACGGATCCCAGATGGTAGATGGTATTGTGAGGTAGTCAAGTTAAATGTTTGGGTCTTTATGGGTTAACTTTACTTAAGTGATGACAAAAGTGATGAGAAATTTACTTTTTATACAAAATATACCATTAGCTGAACATAAATCAAGTGTCTCCATCAACTGTCTTTAATCCAACTCCATGGGTTTTACTGGTGACTCAACATTGCAGTAGATAATGATGTTTCAGTACAGAGCCTCTGAACATCCAAATGGATCATATCTGATGACCATGAAAAGATGAAAAAAAACTGTAGTTTACACCAGTTAATTACATGTAATTATAAGATTAGGGCATAAGCTTTTGCTTTTAGTTGCCTGTGAATATTTGGTTCTTTATGGATTCATGTATCATAAGCATAAATAACCAGATAATTATAAAAAATCATGGCTATAATCATAATAAAAAGCAAAGGTTTGAACATATTGTATTCCTAATAATATCATATACATGAGTATGTGTAATCCAGCATTAAAAAGTGCATCATAATCAACTTTATTTCCATTCCTCCCACAGATGTAGTGTAGTATTGATTATTTTTGTTATATGATCATCACACACCTACGCACAGATTTGTAAAAGGAATCCCTCTGAGATGTGATATTTACTGTATGATGCTATTAAAGTCAATAGTTACCCATTCTCTTATTACGTCTGCCAAGGAGGTTATGTTTTTTTGCCGGCGTTTATCTGTTTGTCTGTGTTCAAGTTAACTGGAAAAAATATGGACGGATTTTGATGAAATTTTCAGGATATATTGGAAATATGGACAGGAAGAACTGATTTCATTTTGGGGGTGATCATGGTGGTGGTGGGGGGGGTCTACCTTGGCGGAGGTCTGCGCTCTCAGAGTACTTTCCTAGTATTACATTCTAATTCCCTGCATGTTTTGTTGTTTCAGTGCAGATACGACACCATCCCAGTCTAGTTACATTACATTAACAGTGGATATCATCTCTCCATGGCATCATGCATCACCCAACACATACTAGAAGAAACTGTTCCTGGTAACTCTGAAGACTGAAAAACACCTCGAGGGGCTAAAAGTCACAATGTTTATAAGCCTGTCAATCCTGCTGCCATATATAAATATGCTCACCTCTCAGCAATGTCAAGAGCGCATAATAGCACACATCCTTGCCATTGAAAAATGGGAAAACGAAGCAACAGGCATGTCTCTGGAGAACACACTTTGGAAGAGAAGCCAGTGCAACGGGAGAGGCTTTCAACACGCTGAAGTTCACTACATTATTGCATCCACAGAACACACAACCCCTTAGAAGCCTATTTCTAGATTATTTAAATGCACAGTGTGTAAAAAAAAAAAGAAGTAGGTGCCTTTCTTTTTAATAGTGCATTCATTAACACAGCAGTGTAGTTTAGAAATGTACTCCCCTCAGAGTTTAATTTTTGGAGGTTTTTATATAAGCGGTGACAGCCAGCGTTGGCTAACTAGGAGTTACTGTATGGAGTATGCTCCTCTGGGGTGACTTTAAACATATATATCAGGATACTTCACCTTTTCACAGTTTAATAAAAGAGGCTTGTTTTTGATGAGTTTCTTAAAACTTTTAATTTAAGTAACTGTGTTATTAGTCATGCACTCCTGGGTTTAGGTTTGCACATAGTTAAGGGCAGATTTGTCCTTGTCGAAGTATAAGGAGCTCATTTGTTTTATCTTTATGATGGTGGAGTCCATTATAGTACTTCTAATATATAATAGCATCACTGGTGGGTGGAAACTTCTAATGTCCAAAATGGTTGTTTTTCAGGAAACTGGTAAAAAAATATATTTATTCTTTTTTTTTTTTACTCACGTTTTAATGTTTTTTTTCTTCCTTTTCATATATAAAACATGTTATAGTGACACTAGGCTGAAATTATAAGAGAGTATATCATTAAAAATATGAAAAAAAAAAAGGTCTGTTAAACAATGACATATTTTAATGAAGTTAATCACAAGGTTGATACGGATTTGTTTCAATTAATCACAATTTAATATCAGTACATGATGACTTCTTTAATGTATTTTTCCTAAAGAAATTGCATGTATCCCCTGGGCTCCTTCCAAGTACCCCTGTGGGTTCATCTACCCCTGTTCTATTGCATGCACTGAACACTACACAAAGCACGTTCTACTTCGTCATGTTACTAAATTGTTTTTTTTTTTTTTATATATAATTTTTCATCCTCCAGAGCATCAACAACAAGTAAAAAAATAATAATAATGAGTCATAAGTCACATCATTACATCATCAGTGACACCTCGATGGAAAATAACATTAGCTGGTGTAAACTTTACAAAGTCAAATGTGAGTAAACATAGAATAAATGAATAGATACATAAAAGCATATAAGATACATTTCTGTCTATCAATCCCACATTACCATTAATGATTTATTTAGTATTCAGGAAACACAGCAGTGGGTTAGAGAAGTGGAGCAGTCAGAGCATCTTCAGGGCTTCTGCTCCTAATTATCACTTATAGAATTATAGAGGCATCATTTGGGATGATCAGCCAATATAAGCCTTGAAAGTGTTTGCTGTTGTGTTGATTTTCACTAGGTTTTTTTTCTCAGTATCTGCAAAAAGACCTAATAATAAATTGTTCCATACTAAATTATATATATATATATATATATATATATATATATATAAAAAAAAAAAAAAATGTTCCTCTCGCCCCACGTGGGCGGTGTCTCCTTCAGACTCGGGTCCTCTACCAGAGGCCTGGGAGCCTGAGGGTTCTGCGCAGGATCTTAGCTGTTCCTAGCAATGTGCTCTTTTGTACAGAGATCTCTGATGTTGTTCCTGGTATCTGCTGGAGCCATTCTCCCAGCTTGGGGGTCACTGCCCCTAATGCTCCGATCACTACTGGTACCACTGTTGCCTTCACACTCCACATTTTCTCTAACTCCTCTTTCAGCCCTTGGTATTTCTCAAGCTTCTCATGTTCTTTCTTTCTGATGTTGCTATCACTGGGGACTGCTACATCTATCACCACCACTGTCTTCTCATGTTTATCCACCACCACTATGTCAGGCTGATTGGCCATCACCATCTTGTCAGTCTGGATCTGGAAGTCCCACAGGATCTTGGCCTGTTTGTTCTCTGTCACCTTTGGGGGGTTCTCCCATCTTGACCCTGGGACCTCCAGTCCATACTCTTTACAGATGTTCCTGTACAGTATGCCCGCTACCTGGTTATGCCTCTCCATGTATGCCTTGCCTGCCAGCATCTTACACCCTGCTGTGATGTGCTGGACTGTTTCAGGGGCTTCTCTACACAGCCTACACCTGGGGTCCTGTCTGATGTGGTAGACCCCGGCCTCTATTGCTCTGGTGTTCAGGGCTTGTTCTTGTGCAGCCATGAGTTGCGCCTCTGTGCTGTCCTTTAGTCCAGCCTTTTCCAGCCACTGGTATGTCTTTTCCATATCAGCCACTTCCTCAATTTGTCGATGGTACACGCCATGCAAGGGTTTGTCCCTCCATGATAGCCCCTCTGGTTCCTCGACCTTACTGGGCTTTTGTTGCCTGAGGCATTCACTTAGCAGTTGGTCATTGGGGGCCATTTTCTTGATGTATTCCTGGAGGTTCGCCGTTTCCTCCTGGACAGTAGTTCTGACACTTACTAGTCCTCGGCCCCCTTCCTTTCGCTTAGTGTACAGCCTCAGGACACTGGACTTGGGGTGGAACCCTCCATGCATGGTAAGGAGTTTCCTTGTCTTGATATCAGTGGCTTGTATCTCTTCCAGTGGCCAGGATATTATCCCAGCTGGGTATCTGATTACTGGCAGGGCATAGGTGTTAATGGCCTGGATCTTATTTTTGCCGTTCAGCTGACTTTTCAGGACCTGTCTTACCCTCTGTAGGTATTTGGCTGTGGCTGACTTCCGAGCTGCCTCCTCATGATTACCATTTGTCTGTGGGATCCCTAGGTATTTGTAACTTTCCTGCACATCTGTGATATTCCCTTCAGGTAGGTCAACCCCTTCAGTTGTGATCACCTTTCCTCTTCTAGATATCATCCGCCCACATTTATCTAGTCCGAATGACATCCCAATGTCTTTGCTGTAGATCCGGGTGAGGTGAATTAGGGAATCAATGTCACGCTCATTCTTGGCATACAGCTTGATGTCATCCATGTAGAGGAGGTGGTTGATGGATATTCCACTTCGGAACTGGTATCCGAAGCCACTCTTTGAGATGATCTGGCTGAGGGGGTTTAGGCCTATGCAGAACAGCAGGGGGGACAGAGCATCTCCTTGGTAAATGCCGCATCTGATGTTCACCTGTGCAATTGGCTTTGAGTTGGCCTCCAGAGTTGTCTTCCACAGCCTCATTGAGTTCTGGATGAACTCTCTTAGTGTCCTGTTGATGTTATACAGTTTTAAGCATTCCAGTATCCATGTATGTGGCATTGAGTCATAGGCTTTCTTGTAATCAATCCAGGCAGTGCACAGGTTGGTGTTCCTCGTCTTGCAATCTCGGGCAATTGCCCTGTCAACCAGTAGCTGGTGTTTGGCTCCCCTGGTGTTGTTGCCTATTCCTTTCTGTGCTCTGCTCATGTATTGCTCCATGTGCCTACTCATCTTAGTCGCTATGATGCCTGATAGAAGCTTCCATGTGGTGCTGAGGCAGGTTATAGGCCGGTAGTTAGATGGTATTGTTCCCTTCTGGGGGTCCTTCATTATGAGGACTGTCCGGCCCTGGGTTAGCCACTCTGGGTGGTTTCCCGATATCAGCAGCTGGTTCATCTGTGCTGCTAGGCGTTCATGGAGTGCTGTCAGTTTCTTAAGCCAGTAGGTATGAATCATGTCGGGCCCTGGTGCTGTCCAGCTCTTCATTTTGGACACTCTGGTTTGGATGTCTGCTAGTGTGATGACTACTGGGTCTTGTTCTGGGAGTTGGCTGTGCTCTGCCTGTAAGTCTGTCAGCCATTGGGCATTGGTGTTATGTGTTGCCTCCTTCTCCCAGATGCTCTTCCAGTATTGCTCAGTTTCGGCCCTAGGTGGGTCTGTTGTCACCTTGCCCCCCTGCCATTGAGAGTAGACCTTAGCTGGGTTGGTGGAGAACACCTGGTTTATTCTCCTGGCCTCTACCTCTCTTGTGTATCTCTTTAGGCGGGTAGCTAGTGCTGTGAGCCTTTGCTTAGCAGTCTCCAGTGCCTCAGCTGTGGACAGTTTGTTATATTTCTTGGGCAGTTCTTTCCTCAGATTCACACCTCTGCTTAGTTCTGTTAAAACACTGACTTCTCTCCGTGCTGCCATGATCTTTGCCTCTAGCCTTCTCCTCCATGGGGCAACCTTCTGGCTGCTCTGGCTGTTCATCTTGTAGCCAAGCATCTCAAGGATTACGGTTGCTGCTGCATACATCAGCTGATTGGTCTCAGTGATGGTAGTGGTAGGGACAGTTTGCAGTGCAGTGTTCAGGTCCTCCAGTAGAGACTGGTCTGGTACTTTGTTCTTTAGCCTTGGCAAGCAGGTAGTTGTGTTCCCCCAGGATTTCATGATTCTCTTTCTCAGGTCAGCTGCCCTTGTGTTTAGTCTTTCTGGGGCTTGGTACCCAATCTCGATATTTGGGGGTGGTGGTGAAACCACCCCCAAGCTGACCTGTCGTCCTGGCTCCCCCTTGCCGTAGCATCTTTGTACCGTGGGTGAGGTACAACGCTGTACCTCATCGATCTCTAACTGTGATAGCAACCTCTTATTGCGGATATTCGAACACTGAATATATATATATATATATATAGGCTTGTACATCATATATATAGGCTTGTACATCATTTATTGCACAATATATGAAACATATGAATTAAAGGGAAAGTAGTGGTTTTGCATTTACAACACTGATTCATGACTATTACACAGAAAATATAATTGTTTCCGGATAGAATGTTACAGCATGAAACATACTATTTCTAAACCATTACCATCAAACCAAATGGGATTTCTGTACCATTAAAGAAAATGGATTTCAGTATTATAATATGATCATTACCATTTTTTTCCCTTTCCATTTTCATCATGATTACTGTGGTGCTTTAACTTTAACCATACTATTACTGTAATGTATTATTATTATTATTTCACTATAATGTACGATAGTCCTGTCAATGTTTCATTTTGAAACCAGATTATCATGCTTTAAGGCTTTAGAAGTCTTTAAAAATGTTGAAATTTGACCTATGTTTAGTAAATTCACTTCAGTTTTACGTCTATAGCTCCATAGCACACATTACAGATGGTCCTGAAAGGGTTTTATGATCTGTATGACATCCTACAGCTGAGTGAGGATCAAAAACCAGAAGTAATGGTAAGAACCTCAGGAGGAACCACATCCAGGACAGACAGTGTAGGTGCAGATGTTTGGATAAACAGGAAATACAGAGGGTTTATAGATATTATATGTAATAGGAATGTATTAAAAGCAGATGCACTAACAAGCACCTTTCAGAAAGGAACTGGAACAAGGTGTGAAGCTGTGAACTGTCTGGTTTCTAATCACCTGCTGCTGTGGTGATCACACCTAGAAGAACTAACACAGAAATGCATGTGTAGTTTGAGCTAAAATCTAACCAAGTGTATTTCTGTCATTTCTAGTCAAAATATCTCATCAAACTTGAAATAAGACATAATAAAATAAGACATAGTAACTTTTGATGCATGAATTATGAGAACCTTAGCCAATATTTTTTTTTACCAAAGTGTTTTTATATCCCTTTAAGGCATCAAAAAAAGCAATGTGATTGAAATATTTTTAATGAACCTTTTTTTTTATGGAGTTACAAAAATGTCCACTCAGCTGGACAACATGTGTAAAGAAATGTGTATTTAAAATGCAATATCAGAACACTATGAAATAAAACATATTTAATGCAGTTTTTGTTGAAGAAGAGACTGTTAATTACAGACTAATAATAACAAGCAATTAATTTCCACATAAACGTGTTAATGCAGATCAGGTATTAAGAACAACTGAGTTACAGTAATGATATGAACTGACTGATATGGAACGAAAACAACAAAACCCATGAATATACAAAAGAACAACTATAGAAGAACTGTCCACTGTAGTAACCAGTAAACATTTTTCCAAGATAATTTCATTTGTTCCATTGGCAGATTTGTTTTTTGTTTTTGTTTTTTTGCTTGAATTAATAATAAATAAATAAAATTAAATAGAATTAAGCATATAAAATCCAGCAGTGGAACAAGTGAAAATGATCTTGGTAAAAAAAAAATAAGATTTTCCATTTTCTATTGTCTTTAAGTGATTATGTTTTATTTAAGAAAAATACACTTGGTAAAATTTGGATTTTTTTCAGTGTATTTTTCTACTTCCAATGTAAAATAAATACTCAAAAGTTGTGAAGAGCAAGTTTTTATATAAGAAATATGAATAATATTCCTCATTTATAACAGAAAAATTGGATTAATGATCATATCAAAGAATATAAAACACAAAATCCAAAAAAAAGGAACTTCTTTTGTAATTTCTTGAATCAATATCTCCATGTGTTTTGCAGACAGAGTATTGTGGATACAAACAGGGAACTATAGGAATTAAATGTGGTATAACCTGACAAACAGATGATATCTAAATGTGGAAGTACCTGCTGACCTCCACCTCATTTCTTTCCAATTTGATATTTATTTCAACAGTGAAGCATCTGCAGGAGTTGTGTTTGCATCATGGCCCAAATTCTATCATTAGCTCCCCGACCTCATGCCTGCTGCCTCCTGCTACAAATCTGCTGCTGCAAATTTACTTTAGTCTCATCTACAGTAAAAATGATAGAAACCCATATAGGAGAAACAGATTACACAATGAGCAGGTGATAAAGCTGAGAGCCCTGAGGGGGGGGTTTATAAAACGGAAAAACAAAAGGACACAGACATGAGCAGGGAAAGGTTCTAAACACCTCATGGAGTCAGATAACAGAGCGGAAATGATACCAGAAGTCAACTGGGATACATTTTGGGAATGTCATTTTAAAGTGCACAAACGACACCGTCTGAACCTGCTCACGCTGAAAATGAAAGCAGAGAGTGGCGGTAGGTGAGTGGGTGGGTGACTTCAAGAGGATGTTTTGACATAAACGCATTTAATTCACAGACAAATGAGATCTTACTCCTGCCTACAATTCACATTTTCACTCCAATCCAAAAATTAACCGCCTAAGTAATGTGCATGGCTAAAATGGATTGTTTTTTTTGTTTGTTTGTTTTTTTTGGGGGGGGGGTCATGTCATAGAGCTTCTCTAACTGAAATGAAGATAAATAAAAAATACCACTAACAGTGTACTTAAGGAAATGTTTTTACATTAGTGGCAGTTATTACATTTTGGGTTGTAACACCCCTGTTGTCTCTGTAACATAGGTTGACCTTATCTACTGAACCACTGTGTGAAATATTAGGGACAACTAAGGTCCCTCTTCTTCTCTTTACCGTAAACAGGCTGACAGATACTGTAGGTTAGGGTTGGTTTTCTTATCACTTTTGTGTTCGATGGATAGAGACAGATTCCCTCCTCACCACGACCTACTGTTTCGTTCCTGGAACACAACAT
The DNA here is from genome assembly GCA_020466265.1 of Siphamia tubifer. NCBI lineage: Eukaryota > Metazoa > Chordata > Actinopteri > Kurtiformes > Apogonidae > Siphamia > Siphamia tubifer. Next base: position 25,496,348 of record CM035804.1, read on the forward strand.
CTGTAGGGATATGGTTCAATTGGCTAATTGGTTATAGGGTGCTCACAAATGCAGTGCTCTTACTGCCCCTTTAAGAAAAAACTGGGATGGGTGATATGAACCAAAAGTCATATTTTGATATTTTGGTGGAATAGCTATACATGATATATATGTTGATATATTATTTTTCCATTAAGTAATATCAAAAAAACAGTTCTAGGTCAAATTTACAGGTGCCAACTGCTATATAGGCACGTTTTATTGATGGAAAGCATTAGTTTCTCCCTCGCTTGTGCTCATAATCATGTTCACATCAGAGTTATGAAGGGTGGGAGTGGGGGGTTGGGGGGGGGGGGGTTGTGCTCTGGATCGGAGAGAGATCAAGCTGAGTTAGAGACAGACAAAGAGAGGAGTAATATGGGGGTTTGGGGGAAGCAAAACAAGGAGTATAATTTTCACCCCAAATAATTTCTCACAATATAAATGAGAGTCTCAATGTATCACATATGAAAATATGTCATATATTTCAAAATCTCGAGATATCCCCCGTGTGTGTGTGTAATAAACACACATTCTAATTGGTTATCATACATCATAGCAGGAGCATTACTGCCTCCTGTAGCACATTTCAGAACTTCTATTGCTTCAGTGTGTGATGCTGGGAATGCCTTTATTCACCTCAGTGACAGAGCACAGGACGGCTTTGCTGGAGCGCTCAGTAATAGCACAAATAAAAACAGTGAGACCACACACAAACAGGTTGTTTGTTCATGTCAAGAACAGACCAGTGTTCCCACAGAACACCTGCTCGACTGTAGCAACTACCCTGTCAATATAACAGGCTTGGCAAACTATGGCCTTAAAGCACTCACCACACACACACACACACCCGCCATTACAGAGCACTTGAAAAGAACACAAAGGCCATTAAACTGACAACGCAGCACCAGGTCTGCATGGTTCCTCTCCTGGAGCCTGTGGCCTCTCAGCTGTCCTGTTGTGTGGACACCGGCGCTTTGGCTGATCCTGCGTCTGAAAGCACACTCCTTGCCGTGGGGTTGTGTGGTTGGTTGAATGCCAAAGTCACAGCTTCAGCAGCCTTTGAGGACGGCGATGCCACATGCCCTGCTACAGTCGTGTCCTTCTGAACTGCTGCATCACTGATCATCTGAACCCAAAGCACTCTCTGCAGAGCTGCATTTCAATCAGCTTCATTTAAACGTTTAACTCTTTATTTTATCTGCCTTGAAAGTTTCATACTTTATCTTCTCTTTACTTTTTTCGAAGTTTGGAAATATTCTTTTATTAGGATGAATTCAAAAAAATCGTGGGAAAAAATAATGCTTTGAGGAGTTTATTTGAGTTTAACCAAACTGGAAGAAAACTCCAAAGCACTGTTTAAATGTTAAAAAAAAATGCCTTTATTTTTCATGGCATGGTTATATGTAGACCTAACAAACATCTCTATGGTTTTTAGCTTCAAGCCTTTGTCAGGAAGTTTGCAGGAACTGTTTTTAGGTCTGAATGTAACTATACCATGTAGTAATAAAGGCATTTTAATATACATTGTTGTATTAATGTGTCAAGACTGTTAAAATAGAAAGCATCTGTATGTATGCATAGGGGTTAATTATCTTCTGTTGTTCCTTTACATATACACACAATCACATGCATAATATTATCAGACGTGATAAGAAGTCAACTTATTGATGTTGTAAACTGGCTCCACCTCTGTTAAGCTAATTTAAGAGCAACCCATTTGTACAAGTGAGCCGGCCCATATGGAAATAAATGTAGCATTCATCTGTTGTTCTGGGCTCATTGTTCTTGGAGGCCTCAGTGCTGAGTATGTACTTTATTTATGATCAAAATAAACTTTGTCAGTTTTGATGCAGAGACAAATCCAGACTCATTAGTTAGTAGTTACAAAGAAAAGTAAATGCTAACAGCTTTAACCATTGGACTGATGTGTTTTTACAGCTGATATTGATTCTTAAGGACCCCTTTATACAACACAGAGATAGATAGACATTTATACACATTAACATAACATTTAGATACAATCATGTTCAAAGGTTGGAGGGATATAGTTCAAATCAGCAAAGTGTTCATTAGGGTTAGGGTTGGTATATAGTATAAATGGACTAAAATTCCACTCACAACACCTAGATTTTGCATAATTATATGCTTTCATACAGGTAGGAGGGTTACATATGTGACAGACATACTGTTTACAGAGGGAAGGTGTAGATTTATCAAACTGCTATTTTTTTTCTCACAGCTTTAATGTAAACATACAGTAGATGATATGATGCCAACTGGGCACAGGGTAAACCTTGATCACATATTTAACCCGTCAAAAATAAAATATCACGAATATAATGATGTGAAATGATGAAATATTGATGCATGTCATTGGAATAATATAGTATACAGTCATAAATAAAACCATAACACCACATTGCATTTTCTAAATATCATACATGTAAAGAGTAAAATTGTAATGGGTTGGTAATGAGAACCCAAGTGCAGCATGGGATCTTTATTGATTTTAGGGAAAGGGGAAACTGGAGTGTAGGTGTGACTAAGAGAATAGGCAAAGTTCATAGAGATAAACATACAGCAGGTACTGGGACAGGAGAGCAGGGACAGTCAGACAGGTCGCAGCCTAAATGTGAATATACCAAGCAGAGAAGACAATCTGACACTCACTGCACGGAAACCTGAAGCTTAAATAGAACACACGAGTAGCAAGAGGCAGGTGAGGCAGAGGATTAACTGAGTGGAAGCAGGTGTGTTGACTGATTAATTGTATGACAGGTGAATGATTGGAGGTCAAAAGTTACCAGGCAGAAGGTCAGAGAACTGGCCCATGACAAAAACTAAAATGGAAATGTATGTATAAAAAATATTGTAGTCATACTGTTGACATTAGAGTGTGACAAATACACATGTCAAACATACACTACATTATATTAAATGACTAAAAAAAAGGAAACAAAACAGATCTTTGAGTCTCACCAGTGTTCATGTAGAGCAGGTCATGTGATGTGGAATTAACACACTTCCTTCAGAGGTGTTTTTTTTTTAGATCAGAGGTCTTCAACCGTGGTCCTCAGCGTCCATTGTCCTGCATGTTTTAGATGTCACCCTGCTCCAACACACCTGATTCAAATCATCAGCTCGTTATCCAGCTCTGCTGAAGCCTGATAACGACCCACTGCTTTGAATCAGGTGTGTTGGAGCAGGGTGACATCTACAACATGTAGGACAGTGGAGCCTGAGGACCACGATTGAAGACGTAGGTTTTAGATGACAGTTATTTTTCAGATAGAGACACAATTTGTTACTTAAGGTAAATAAATAATTTAAATTGATATATTGGCAGAAAAGTCATATCTGTCATGATTGTCTTATATATCGAGAACACAATCAAAACCATTTTGAAATAAGGTTATTGTATTAATTTTCAACTAATTCGATGGTGGTTGTTATTATGTTATTATATCTGTTTATTCAGTTCACATTAGCCATTTATTAATAAGTGATTATTTTTTAAAGAGATAATCATAATATTTGTACTTTTAATAAAGATGTATGCATGATTGAGATCGATGAAAGAATACATTTTGTCCTTTTTTAAAAAAAAATTTATTTATTTATTTTTTTTTACATTTAAATTGTTGATTAAAAGTTCCTCAGCCAACTGCAGATAGACAGGCTGCAATCAGAACCACATTTTTAAATCATTTTTACAATATTTTACCAGCCATTAGAGAAAAAAAAACAAAACAATACTAATAAAAATGTTCAAATTTGCTCAAGGTAGTTTATGTCTGACTCAATCTCCCATGACCCACCATGCATCAGAATCAGATGTAGAAGTCACTCAAGGCAAGAATGTGCAACAATTATCTTCAACATCTGCTATTGTGTTATTCCCTCTGGAAAATAGTAAGTGACCTGAATACTCATTTCATTAGGCGCCATTTATTTGCTTCCATAGATGGATTTTCAGCCTATTTGTCTATTGTTCACTGTAATATTTCTCATCCCACATGATTAATCCATTCCGTAAAAATCCCTAAAGTTGCATCACTCAAACTGATGTGAAACTCTGGAGCTGTTGCAGAAAAGTTTGTACTGATGTGGAGCGTTTCCCTGAATACATCACAGATGCTAGAGACAGCCTCAGATGACTTTTCATCAATAATTTTCACTTTTCCTGTGCAGAAAGCATATTTACAGTGTGTAAGACAGGCTGGCGGGAGGATAACAAAGAAGCAGCAGGAATAATTTTCATTTAGATTCCATTCACCTGTATTGTATTGCAGAGGTGGCACAATTCTCAGCAGTCGATGAGTCAAAACTTCAACAAATAGAGCAAAAACTAAATCTTTGGCAGCTGCTGTTTGTGCAAAATTACTTCTCAAATGAGTATCAAAATCCAGGAGAATGGTATATCATACATTAAGTGAAATTTACACTGCAAAAATTAAAACTTACTATTTCGCTCATTTCTAGTCAAAATATGTCATCACCCTTAAAATAAGATATTCTGACCTAAAGAGGAACTTGGAGTTGATATAAGAACTTGAAATTAGCATTAAAAATCTTATTTTAAGAAATCTTACTACAATAATTTTTACTTGTTCATTTGGCAGATGCTTCTTCTTCTTCTTCATCATCATCATCATCATAATAATCATTTTTCTTTGCTTGAATCAAGATTTTACTTTGGTTTTTTTTCTAATTTTGCTTCATTAAAAAAAAGGTTATAGCTTACAGAGTCTGTTAGAAGAAAAGAAAAAAATTATTAAGTATTGCAAGATCTTGCAATACTTGACAATCTGCCAATGGAACAAGTCAAAATTATCTTGGTAAAATTCGGATCTACTGTCTAAAAATAAATTCTTATATCTCACTTTAGGTGATTGTCTTACTTTAAGTGTGATGACATATTTTGACTAGAAATGGGGGAAAAAAAATTGGTAACATTTGAATTCTTTGCAGTGTAGACAAATGACATTTCTTTACGGCAAAACGTCTTGCTGACTGTAGCATTAATTGAAACCTCTCAACTTTTGTTTAATTCGAAGTTTTGCTTGTTTACCCTGAGAAATACATCTGCTGTAATGTTGTAAGACTCTTGCAAGGCAGCTGGTCGACTCATACAAAGAGAAATGAAAGGGTCTCAATGTAGATAGAAATGTGCTGCAAGTCAATGGCGAGAGACCGTCTTTGCAGAACAAATATTTCAGAGCTCCATGAATGTCACAAATTGGAGTGGTTGAGTGATTTGAGAGCCGCTTTTGGGACAGTGACAATTTATGAGAGAACATCTTAACTGTGTAGCATTTCCCCTAATCTTGCAAAATGTGCGAGCATTCCTCCTCACTGTATTTGTCAGATACTTTGGGGATTAATTAACATCACAGCGTTGAAAATGGATCCACTGCAGAATACTACTATCCCTTATATCACATTCTGTTTGTGGGCCAGAAGAGACCGACAGCTCTGAACACAATAGTTACACATATTTCTCCATTAAATGACACTGCAATAACATTTCATATGGTATGAATGCTGCTTTTTACTTTACTGTAGTGAAATCACTCACATTATCAACTAGAAAAGAAATCGATCTGAGCACTGTATTAATGCCCCTTTGGTTTAGCAGTACTTATTCTGAACACCTTTACAGTTTTAGGCCCTGTCCCATTTCTCCCCCTAACCCTAAAATTTCCCCTAACCCTAGATTTTGCGCGTTCATGTGTAGGGGTAGGGTGTCCCATTACCTAGGGGAGCAAGTGGGAGTGCGATTTTGCCCTTAAAATCAAGCCTCAAAATGTAGTGAGGTTGGTTGCGGACTTCGTTTTGAGTGGAAGATGAAATTACCCATGATGCACTGCGAGCCGACTGATTTCTGACAACAAAAATGGCGGCCGCAGCTGGAGGAACTGGACCGGTAATGTTACCTTGTCAAGCTAGCGGTAATGCTAACGTTAATGTTATAAATTAACGCCAACTATTGAAGAAAAAATACATCAAAATATTTAAATAAATCAACATACCTGAGACAAGACTGAAAGGCAAAGTAGACGGCGAATGCGTCTTCTGTTTGCCGCATTTCTTCTCTGCGCATCCCGAAGGTAAATAAACAGAACCAACACAACAGGCAACACAGCTGGGACCGGCATTTGTCCTCCGTGTAAATAGTAGTCAGCTGCTGTCAGTCTCGCGGAGGGGTGGTTTCATATTTGGCGGGGTAGACTTGTCAGCGTGTGACGTGAGCACGTTTGTTACGTTCTCTTCGCGAGTGGTGTCCCATTTTCAGGGGGAATTATTTCCCCTTGATGAGTGGAATTTACTTTTTAGGGCACTTAAAACCAAGTGGAAGTTTTAAGGGGGACAAATGGGACGGGGCCTTAATCACTGTTAAACTCTGATACCAACACATCACTTAGCATAGCTTCATGGAAAATGAGTTAGCACACGTTAACCTAGCATGTGAGCTGTGCTGCTAAACATCGTGAAACAATAATACACAACTAATTAAATTCATTCAACCCCGTGCTATGTACCCAGCATCCACCCGAGCTTAACATCACCTCAGTTATTACATTACATTATATGATTTTCAGTGTAGTGTTGCGCGCTGAGGAGCCTACTACTACGGGCTAAATATTTTCCGACTGGCACAGCAGTAACATTGCAGCCGCATCGACCAATGGGTGTCCCTGATACATAGTTTTGCTACATGTAACGGCAAATCTGATTGGCTGTACGGTGTTAAATGGAATCAACTCTGTTACATACGCATCTAAATAATCCAAATCGAACCAGAATATCATTGTTATATATCTCATATGCTTCATTTGGAAGAAAGACTGACTGAGATTATCCAAACAGAATATGGTGTTTAAGTAACATCTGCCATGTTCAGAATAATAATGGAATATTAGTGTGAATGTAAATTCAATATTATGTTTTTCACATTCCTTCTTTTGTAAAAGTTAGAATTGTATTATGTAAATGTACATTTTCATTCATCTTAAAAACATGAGACAATCACTGCTTTTGTCAGTCGTTTTCTGATCCATCTTAGCTAAACTATGTATGACTGAATAATTAGCATACGTTTCTGAAGCAGATAATAAAAGCTTGTAGACTTGTTTTTATTTCAGTCACACTTCAATATTATCACTTCAGATGTGGAATATTTCTACATTTGAAATGAGGCTCCTACTTCTGCTTTGTAAAACAAAGGTATCAATAGTTTCTTCTTAAAAACAAAAAAAAAACTTCACTTGTGAATTAGACAAACAAGCATCTTTGAAGAGTTTACAAATGCCATTGTATGCAAATAAATTGACAGTTGTAACTGATCATCGTTGACGGTGGTTGTTTCAAATGCTAATTGCAACTTAATATCACATCATGCAGAAATTAATGAACGTTAATGTAGTTAGAGTGAAAATAAAGATTAGAGCTGTCAAGTGATTACATTTTTTACTCAGATTAATCATGATGATGAATTAATCCATGTTAACTTTAGTTTTAACAGCCCTAATAAAGATATATATTCTGTCATGTTTGAAAGCAAAACAAAAACCTCTTTAAAACCCTTTAACCTATGATGTGTCAGCACTGACATGTTCTGAATGGATGGTTGAGTTTAAAAATGTAGAAAAATTCAAGCTGTTTTTGTGTTATTTTACTGGTAATTTTGTTCATGGAACTGATGTACAGGTGTTAAAGACCAACTAATAAAAAAGAAAAAAAGAAAAAACCCAAATCAAAACTACTGGAACCAAATTACAACACCCGTCATTTCTTCCTTTTTTACTTCATTGTGGGGGTTTTTGTGCATTTTTTCATGTTATTTTGTGAATATTTATTTGTTTCTGTTGATGTTGTTGCTTATTTTTGTTTATTTTTTCTATGTTTATTTTTTTTTTTATTTTATTATTTATCTTCAATTAACACACTCTATTATTAGTGTGTTACTTTGTTAATGTTAGGTATTATTTTGTTAGTTTAATATTCATTTTTGTTAATTTTTCTGATCACTTTGGCAGCTTTTGTTCATTTTGTTGCTTATTTGATTTGATTTTTTTTTTTTACTGTGGAATCTCAGGAGTTAAAGGGTTAAAGAATAAGTTTGAACAATGCATGAATGACACTTTGTTTTTTTGCACTAGATGCCCTGAAAAAGTTTGACACAGTAAACGCTGACACCAACAACTTTATACATTCCTTTTTTTTTTCAGAGATTATTTAGGATTATGTGTAACTGCCCCATCTTTCCTCTATCCAAAGACATCATTTGTTGGGAGCTCACTGTGGGATTTATTCAACCAAAAATGAAAGCATTTTACATAAGTCGACTTGTGCTATTTATGTTAAATTTTCAGCAAGTTGCAGATCTCATGAGGCGGTCACTCCTCATTTCCCCTCAGACATCTACACCGTTCCACAGTAGGTCATTCATTTGCAGATAATTCCAATAAGGGATGTCCTTTATGGTGCACTTACCTTTCTGTTCCACTGGCTGTCTACTAAACTGCCTTGTCCACATTGTCCTGCTCAACATTCATTTCCCAGAATGCCTTTGACTTATCCAAGAGACAGCACATAATAATAACTCCATTCAACTGGGCTTTATGTCAGTAGAGGAAATGCAAAGACAGCAAAATAAAAAAAAAATCTCTGTAACAAAAAGTCAGCTTCCTGTCCTGCACTCCTTAAACGCCCAGGGGCTGCTTTACATTGTGATCTTTTCAGGTGAGAATTTACTCTGTTTCTCTTCTGCAAGGGATATTTTTTAGTTTTTATTTTTTTTAACAATGTTCAACTTTAGTCCCAGGAGGCTAAAAAAAAAAAAAAGACTCTCTGTTGCTAGGTTTTATTGTTATAGTAATGTTTTGAGTGTTTATTAGAAATCTGCCCTTTTCTATGTTGAACATCTGAAACACATACAGCCTGTCGTTACAAAAGAACACAGAAAATATCTGGTTGTTTTCAGTGTGTGGTCTCTAAAAGGTAAGAAAACTATTTCCACAAGCAACTAAGTGGTCAGAAATGTCTCTTGGCATCTCTAGGTTTTAATGGGTCATTAAAACTGAGAGAGAACCATGGTGCACTCAGGTTGCCAAGACATGTGCTAAGTGCACTTAACGCTTTTCCACATGGACATTGTGTTTTTGCCATATTTGGACATTGATTTTTTTTAAAGACACACCAGTCAGTCACATGACTGTCTGCACTCATATATACAGTAGAAAATCCTGATTTCCACTTACATTTTTCTTTCAAATTGATACGCAGTATAGATAATTTAATATATACCCCCTGTGTATTTGGTTTGGTTTGTTTGTTAACACTCCAGCAGGAAAACAATTGGTTGATTCATAGTAAATTTAGTTTATAGGTTGCCAATGACCAATAGTTCTTGTTATATTTTAGGAGTAGTAGGTGAAAATTCCAATTGTTAATGAATTTTTAAAATCTCTTTTTTCCCTTTTATTTATAATGGGCGGGATTTCAAATATTTGTAGCTGTAAACCTATTGGATACTAAATTGAAATGATACTAAATTGGATTTACCCATTGCCAATGACTCAGAATGGATCTGATTCTATTTTGGGAACAATCGGTCAAAGATAAAAAAAAAAAAATAAAGAAATTAAGAATTATGAAATTCCTTTTTTCCGATATACTTATAATGGACAACATTTCATATGTCTGTAGGTTGAATTCAGACTAAATGTGGTTTACATTGATGGCGCAGAATTGATCTGATTAGATTTTGGGAACTGAATGAATTATTTACAGTTTTTATCTGCTTCCATTTCCTTATAATAGGTAGAATTTAAAATGCCTATAAAAACATCAATTTTGTTTTTCCAACTTGGCACATATACAAAGGCAATTGATATGTTGATATCACCACACATATAGACATCAGCTGGATAAGCTACAATATGTGCAAGGGTTGGGGTTTGTTGTGCCTGGCACCAATTGCTAATTCCTTTTTTTGTCGGAGTATAATGGATGTAATTGCTTTGATTCTGCTGCTCGACTGTGTTTTATAAAGACAACAGCAGCTTAGTAAGTGGGAAAGAATGCCCATTTTGCAAAATACTAATGAAAAGGGCAGACAAATCCGTTACATTGATCAGAATAGGTACAAGGAAATAAAACATCAATGGCAGCAAATCTGGAGAATTACCAGTTTGAAATATGGTTAAAAACATTTGCAGCCCAAGCAGCTGCCACTATTTACTCTTCCCTGTGTTTCATTGATTGAAATAGATGAGACGCTAATAGACGCGTACCACCAATGGCCCTCCATCCTGTGTAAGACATGGGCTTTGCTACAAAGCCTCCTTTGTCCTCAGCTTCTCTGTATTGATTTTTTTGGCATATAGTCGGTTTTACTGAATGGCAGAGTGTGTAAGAGTCATAACGATAAGATGGCTCAGCGACTGCATATAGACACACTCTGCAGACGGATATAAATCCATGGTTTCAGTTTGCCAAAAAAGAAATTAAGCTGAATGATTATTCCGTTTTTTTCTCTGCTAAACATTCTCTAAACTACTGTACCTTTCTCTGGAAATTTGCTTTTGGGATACACAGGGTTTGAACACATTAGAAGAGTCCCTGCCAAACTGCTGATTGCAGAAAGTTTGACATCTGGGTGTTCTTGCAGCACTAGAAATTTCTTCCTTCACTGAGTCATGACTCTTTCAAGTGCATATGTTTTGAATATTTATGTCCGCATGTGAATAAAAGTTAACCTGGGATTTCAGCTCATTTTGCAAACACTTAAATGGTCCAAACCTGCTCGTTTTTCCCTAAGAGGTTACATTTTCTATATTCACTTAGTATATTTTCAGCCAACTGATTATGTGGCAGGTGTAGAAGGCACTTTGAAAACACCCAGTATGTTCACACACTCACACACAAACACACTAATTTAATGGTATTACATTGAGTCTGTGAATCCGCATTCTGTCATAAACAAATCACAAGAGGAGAGCTTTTGTCTCAGTCACAGTGAGCCTTAGGCATCTGTCACATTTACAGATAGAAATACACAAGTACACTGCAGTCAGTGCTTTTATTGCAAGAACAGTTTCACCTGAAAGTGATGCATTAGGGGAATAAAACAAAGTTCGGCTTTACTTAATTGACTTTGTTTTAGATCAATAGGAATTGATTGCTTGGATTTGTGGTTGTTGACTGAACAAATCAAGTAATTTGTTGGCTGTACTTTGTGTTGTGCGACATAGCTACACACCTTTCCTTTTTTTTTAGTTCAAACTACTTCAAACACTGCCTGTTTTTTTTTTTTTTTTATTGTGAAAAATGGAGTCCCTGAGAAGATGAACCCTAATCTTACACCAGATTAATATGACCCAATTTAGACATACTGTAGCTACATCAGCTTTGGTAAAACAATATGATCAACACCACAACGTTTCCTCATGCTACAAAAACTAACACCTTGTCTTACTGTGAATTATGGGAAGTTTGAATAGCCACTGCTTTTTTTTTTTTTTATCCCACTTAATGTCTCACTTTCAGATGTCTCCTCAGATTAGATGTCATTCACAGATTCAACACGAGTTTAAAAAAAAAAACGAAAAGGAGGAGATATATTAATTTGCCGCTAAAGAGACAGCCCGTGAAGGTTTTGGAAATGAAGCGAGGCAAAGACATGACTGTGTATATTTTAAAGTCACTTTTCTTGTCAGAGTGGCATGATAATAACTAGGAACATATTGGTGATATTGAGCTCTGCCAGTGTTGTTTTGGAAGAGGAAGGAGGCCAAGTGAGATGAGATCAAGAAGCTCGATATATGGTTCACAGGCCAGAGAAAAAAGAAATGGAGAATAAATATGTAGGGAAATACAGTTGGGTTTTTTTTTTACTAACTGGACTGAATTACGGTTGTTGGAGAAGCAAAGGAGGGACTTTTGATGACATTTGTGTTGTTTAGGGGGGATTAGATCATCACTTCTAATATGCAACTCATAAAAATGATGCTAAAATTGACCCCCCCACCTCACCTCTCCCAGTTGTCACTGTGTAATTTCCCACTCTGGCTGTTGCAATATAAAATACTGGAATAATCTTGCTGATTTAGCTTTTATTGCTACATTAAGTCTGTTGTGGAGCTGCTGGGAAAGGACAAGTTGTTTGTAAAGCTGGGAGAGTTTAACAGTAGTTCCTTTTCTATTGGATATGTGCACAAAACTTTACCAATAGTTACTAAATGTAGGAAAAACAGAAGTGCCTAATGTGGGTTTTTCCCTTAAATCACAAATATGATGATTTGTTTGTTATCACAAGATGACATAGAAGTAATTCCATAAACATGGCAACGAATTTAAATATCATGTTGTTTTACAGATATTGTTATTAGGCCTTCGCAGCGTCCCACGTCGGGCGCAAGGCCTATTGATACTGCTTATAGTTCGATCTGATTCTGCTCTTCTGGCTCCCCCTGAACATGCACGAAAACTCATCAAATTTTGCACACACTTCAGAAGTGTGAAAAATTGCGAGTATTTATAGTTCTTGTAAAAGTTGGTAAAGAAATGTGTCTACAGCGCCCCCTAGAAAAGGTGAAATAGTTTGTATTAGGCCAGATCACGCCCTAGTAAAGTTAGAGCTATGAAAATCAGTACAAATGTTCATCATATGATGATGAACAAAAAACCTTATAATGGCTACGCCCATAAACCAACAGGAAGTCCACCATCTTGGATTGAAATTTAAAAAATGTTGAGTCATGGATTTTCGCTGTCATTGGATTTTAACGAACTCCTCCTTGGCCGTTGGGCCAAATGAGCTCAAAATTGGTGAACACGATCTAGACAAGTGGAACATCAAAAGTTATCCAATTTTTTTGAAAAGTTACATCGCTTTTGTGCTATGCTGCCACAAAATTTTGCAAAGATTTCTGGAAAAATGACCACTACATAAATTGCTTCACCTCGGACATACAAACATCGATTTGGCTGAAATTTGACACAGGTCCATCTCCCAGGTCTACATCCATTTAGCTAAAGACATTCTGATTTTGTGCTATAGAGCCCTGTAGAAATGTACTTTTGTTAAAATGGCTGTAGGCAGACATACAAGTAACACTGATTTGGCTCAAATTTTACTCAGATGTCTGTCTCCCAGGTCTACACCTGTTTGTCATACGAAATGGTTACTTTGCACTATAGCGCCTCCTATAGATTCGCCAAGTACACTGTTAGTAAAATAGCATTAGATCAGATATACAAACACGAATTTGGCTGAAATTTGACTCAGACGCCTACAAAATATATTATTATTATTATTATTATTATTATTATTATTATTATTATTATTATTATTATTATTATTATTATTATTATTATTATTATTATTATTATTATTATTATTATTATTATTATATAACATGAGATCTCGTCATACCACTACTTGCCAGCACAAAAACTTTTCATTGTAAAGGGTTTTGGCAAAATTGTTGTTTTTCCATTGGGTAAATTTCTAATTTCTGTAATTTGAGAGTCAGTGGAAAAGCAACTAATGAAGCAAGAATGAAGAATTTCTACATAAAAAAAATCTTTGACTTACTGTTACTTGCTTGTTATTTGTCAGTCCTCAAATCTTTTTCAATGAATGAATGATTTCTTTAGGCAAAAAAAAAAAAGAGAAAAAAAAGTGCATTGCAACCGTTTCCCACGTTAAAGATTACTCACACGTCTCCATCTGTGTAACTGGACTGACCTTTACTATGGAGCTGATTTACTCATTGCCCAGACTCCTCATGCTGTCGATTCACAACTTCTGCTAAATGCTAAACCGAGCATTTGGTGGGTCTAGTTGTCAACTGGGGTTGATGAGAATGACTAGTTCCCTTTCACTCCAATGTCACCTTAGCTGTCACACTAACTTGAATTCTTTCTGAGCCCCAGTGATTTCTCCGGAGTGACAGTGGAGATCGCTAATCCGTCAGAATGATTTGGTGACAGGCGAAAGTGCTAATCCTCCTGTGTTATTCAGTGCCGGCGAGGACTGCTTAATCCCTTGCTGAGGGTCTGATGTAAAAAGAGATGACGCTAACTAAACGTCTCTCTAGGAAAATGATAGGAAGGTCTGGGAGCGGGTTCATGCCTCAAACACACACTATTAACACAACCAATATTTACAGCTGTTCTGTTTATCGCTGTTCTTGTAAATATTTTTTTGATTGTAAGCTGAAAAACTATTGACTCAAAGGACATTTTGCTCCTCAGGGCAATTGAAGTTATGCATCTAGTGGAAATTTTACACATTTTCCTCAGAGAAATGTAGTAGTTTGAGCAAACATGGCATTCAGAAATCATGAATATATGATTACTACTTTAAGGCAAACAGACTTTCACTGCCCAAATCACTGCACATGTGGAAAAATGCAAGTGAGGCTGTTTCATTCACCCGTATAGTTTCAAAACCAACTAATCTGAAGCCAGTGTGAACGCGCTACATCTTTGGCACAAAACATCCAGATAAGTTCAAACATCTGTCTGTTAAACTAGCTGTTCCAAAGCTCCCAGCTCAACATCCAGACTTTCATCAGATTCGAGCTGTTAATAACTACTTACAGACAAAATTGCTTCCTAAAATTGTGGAGATGAATACAGAGAAAATACCAGGTCCCACGCTGACATGGTTTATAAGTGGAGGAGACTTTCCAAGGAAGAGGAGGAAATGAAAGCAAATCCTGTTACACATTCATCTGACCAAAACACCAGCTTTTGGATAATGAAACTGCAGATTATATTTACTATCAAACAAAAAAAAAAACCCAGGGGTCTCAAACATGCGGCCCGGAAAGGTTCCAACCTGGCCTGTGGGGTGGATTTGTGAAGTGTAAAAATTCCACAGTGGAACTCATTTCACTTCAGGTTCTACATATTTGTGGAACCTATATAATATGATCTACTGTAAAGTAATAGCACAATAACATACAAAAAAAAAATAATGTAGGTTATTATAAAGATTTTTCATCTTGGTTTGATGTGAAGAAATAACATCATGACAAGCTCAATTTTTTGTCTTTGTTTTAGTGCAAAAAATAAAATAATGAAAATATTACAAAATATCCTGTCACAATAAAATGCTTTTAACATGAAGAAAATATGAACAACGTGAAATGTCTAAAGAAAATTAAGCACAATTGTAACAGTTTGCTGCTAGTTACTGAGTCTTTGTATAAATGACAAGTTAAGACATACTTTTCTTATTTTTCTGATGAAATTTATTCGCAAGTTATTTGTTTGGATAGTTAATATTTTCAGAATTTCGTGTCGTTTTTTTTGCACTAAAACAAAGACAAAGAAAGCACAGACCTTCGCCAAGGTAGGTAAATATCATATAGCTATATAAATAAATATATATGGCATTGAAGGAACGCAAGATTTAAAGTTGTTAAATATGATTACAACTTATTAAAATATGCAGCCTAAATATAAATGCAACATGTAATATAGCATTGGCAAAATACAGTAATTAAGGAAGTAATATTACAAGAAAAGCATCACTACTATCAAAGTTGATTCAATATCATATTTTTGTTCACTCTTTTCTTGAACTTTTGTCATTGTTTCAATACTTAAATTTACAGCTAATAATGAATGTGATGCAC
This sequence comes from Siphamia tubifer, assembly GCA_020466265.1. Lineage (NCBI taxonomy): Eukaryota > Metazoa > Chordata > Actinopteri > Kurtiformes > Apogonidae > Siphamia > Siphamia tubifer. The sequence continues at coordinate 25,512,025 of CM035804.1, forward strand.
TGAAACCATGAACAACCTCTTATATAATCCTACTTCTTCATATTTTACTAAACTATTAAAATTGGCAGCTTAATTAAATAAGGTGAATAAACTTATTTTATCTTTTTTTTTTTGTTTTTTTCCATTGCTGCCAAATTGGGGGAAACAAAGAAAAATATTATCAGTATAACAAGAAAAGTGTCATCTCATATTATCAAAATTTATATCACACAATAAGATATTTAAGGTATGTATTTCACATGATTGTGACATGCAATCCTATTATTTTCTAATGTGTAAAAACTATGCACATTTTCAGTATTAATTTGCGTCATATATTTCATTTTTGTTCAGTTGAAATTCTTTTAGATTATATTCAATTCAACTATCTTTATCTTATTTTGTAAAGTGAATAGTTTATTGACCGTGTATTAATTCACCCTCTGATCCTTCGCAGTTATACATAGAAAATGTATTTTGCCTGGGTAACGTAGTTAATGACCTGCTTATCAGCACTCTAATGCACCTGTAATATTGTCTAGCATGAGACTCTCATTCTCTGTGATAAATCACTTTTGCTGACCTGAAACGGGGAGTGAATTAGCTCTGGAGGTGCGGCCAAATTACTCTAAAAATAGAGCTGAGCACTATCGAAGGGCCAAGTGAAAACAAGCATTAACACTGAATAAATGGAACATGTAAAACAATAAATAAGTAAAAAATCTGGCTTATTCAATAAATGTAAGTAGCCATTGTATTCTCTAAAATGGGTTAAACTTCTACAACTATACTATCATTTTTTTTTAACCCAGAAAAACCCAAACAGGAACTGGTAACCAAAACCACCTACTGATCTCAAATATTTAACCCTTTAAAATCTGATGTATCAGTGCTGATGCGTTCAAAATGGATGGTTTAGTTTAAAAATTCTGAATAATTCAACTTTTTTTTAGTGTTATTTTACTGAGAATTTTGTTCATGGAACTGGTGTACAGGTGTCGAAAAGCAACTGATTTAGAAAAAGAAAAAAACCTAAACTAAAACTACTGGAACAAATTAGTCATTTGTTCCTTTTTTTTAAAACTTAATTTAGTTTAGTTTTTTGTTTGTTTGTTTGTTTGTTTTTTTCCGTGTTATTTGTTATTTTATTAATATTTATTAGTTTCAATTGATGTTGTTGCTTATTTTTGTTTATTTTTTCTACGTTTTGTTTATTTATTTCATTATTTTTCTTCAATTATGTTATGTTAGTGTCTTCCTTTGTTCATCTTACATATTATTTTGTTAGTTTAATATTCATTTTTGTTAATTTTACTGATCACTTTGGCAGTTTTTGTTCATTTTGTTGCTTGTTTTGTCTTTTATTTTTTACTGTGGTAGGTGCTTAAGTCTCACGAGTTAAACGTTTAATAATTTCTGATCCACTAATGCATTTAAATATTTGGAGTAAATTACATCTTTCCATGGTCAACAGATATGACCCATTAGATATTATACAGTGACTTTGTCGTTACCGTGGAAACACTGTGATCTTCTACAACATGAATTCACCAGTAACTCCCATAGAGTTGGATAAATGACAGTGGGTTACTTGTGCTTACAGTGATTATTTATGTATTCAGTTATTGTTATCTTTGCTTAAAAAAAGGCACTTTTTCAGTTTTCTTGCTTTTTTTTTTTTAACATAATAACCATCAACTTTAATCTGAGTTTCCATGAACATTTACATCAAGGGTGTTAAACTCATTGTAGTTTAGGGTCCACATTAAAGCAAATTTGATCTGAAGGGTGTGGGACCAGTGAAATAATAACATAATAATATATAAATAATATCAACTACAAAGTTTTCTCTATGTTTTATAGCAAAAAAAGTAAAAAATTATGGTATGTAAATGTTTAAATCTACAAACTATCCTTTAAAACAATGTGAATAAGATGAACAACTTCACATTTATAAATAAAAACAAGTGCAATCTTAACAATATTATGTCTCAGGTTATAATTTATCATATTAATTGCATCTTACAGATCACAGTAGATCTAGAAACACACAAAATATTTAATAACAGGCAGTGTTGGAAAACTTACACTTCAGACATTTCAAAATGTTCATCCTTGTTCAGGTTATTTATGTTTTATTTTTGTATTAAATTACTTTGTTTGAGTGTTAATACAATAAAATACATTACCATTTTTACATTTAAAAAGAGAAAAATGTGTAGTTGTGAGTATTTATTGGTTCTTATGATAGTATTTTACTGATCTGACCCACTTCAGATCTAATTGATCTGTTTATGGAACTTGAACTAAAATGATTAATTTCTTCAATGTAATTTTTGCATTTTACAAATTCATCCCAAGGGCCAGATAGGACCATTTGGCAGGACAGATTTGGCTCTTTTGAACTTCTGATTTACATGATCAATAAATTAAATACAAGAAAATACATGATTTTCACTGAAAAAAAAGGAAAATCCACACAATAATAGTATAATAAATGGTCCAGACGGAAATTCTTTTGTGAACTGCCACAAAATTAGCTGGGGGTCTTTATAGTTTAACTACTTTATATCTATGTGTGATGTTTCCTGCTGTTCTTTTTCGCTTTCATCAAAGCTTTGTCAGACACACTCATGTTTCAGGTCATAAAGCAAGTAAAAAACGTCACATCTATTAAGTTTCATGCAGTTCTAAAACCAGAGCTCTTTCCATTGTTCTCATTTCCTCTGAAAACCTAAGAAGCGCCTGTTGAATCTTAAAATCAAGGACGGACTTTAATCAATACACCGGATCAATACGGCACCATATAATTGCAACAGGGCCCCTACCAGGACAGTACAAATGCCTCCCCTGTGTTTTGTGGCAAACATAAAAATGTCGACAACGAGAGACCGTTCAACGTCAGCGGCCTCTTTTTCCCCTTTTTTAAATGTATTTTTGGAGATAAAGAATAGATGTAAGTTAACACTCGACCTTTGAAGCTGGTGATGACTCTAGACTGGTGTGGTTTTGGGTCATCTGGAACTTAAATAGACACAAAGCTAGCCACAGGAGCTCCTTCACCTTTGGAGAAGAAAAAATAAACCCAAAAGAAATCATGCTGCATGTGTTACATAAAGCTTATTTTTACTTGTTCTTTTTTTTTTTTTTTTACTTGTCTTGTACAGCATCCTAACAGCAGAATTATAGTCTGGCTTCTTTTTGGTGCTGAACAAAAGGGAAACTTCTTAACCCTTTGTAGGTCACACTACAAAAATCACAATAAAAATGTTTTGTTTTTTTTGTTTTTTTTGCTTTTTCCACCTCAGGGGAATAAAACTTTTTTTAAATTATTATTATTTAACTTTTTTACTAACCTTAAATGTAACTAAAGTATTAAAAATCAAACATTTCTCCTTCACCAATCTTACCAACATAATTTGTGACTTGGTTCAAATTAGATGTATTAACTCTATCATTAGTGATTAGCATTAGCAATTAGCATTAGCATTAGCATTTCATGACCCTTTACTATCATCTCTACCGTTTCAGCATGTTTTAAAAAAATATTACATGAATACCAAATTATTTCTGAAACATGATGAGGATTATTTATGTAAAATAGACTCTCTAAAAGTTAATAAAATGACAAAAATCTAACTTACCTAGCATGAGCTGGATATGTCATTGACAGTGCCACCCAGTGGTGTTTTTGTGCATTACATGTTCTTGCAAAAGGAGTGGTGTCAAATGACTTAAATTTAGATTAATCCTTTTCATGGTTAATTATTAATCCTTATCAGGGTTCAAAGTTACCTCTACCAAATGGTTGAGCTGACCAACAAAGGGTTAAAAATATATGAGGTTCCCCTTGATATTCTACTGTCTTTATTAGGAATTTTGTTAAACCCAGGGCCGTTGCTAGGGTTATATATATATATATATATATATATATATATATATATATATATATATATATATATATATATATATATATATATATATATATATATATATATATATAGGAAACTGTCTGTTTTCCTGGATCCAGTGGAACGATACAATATTTAACCTCAGGAAAAGCTGGGGGTATGAAATCATCTGGTTGTAGAAGTAGGGGTGTCGCAACACCCCCATCCCCCAGGGGTGTGACACCCATGGAAATGTGGTTTAGCAGAAGCTAATCCTGAACCTTTGCTGTAGTGAGAACTGGATGGTACCTGCCCGAAAAACAGCAACAAAAATAATTACGCAGTTTAGAAATACATTACATCAGACATTTTTTGTAGAAAATAAGACTATTAGACCAACGGAGGAGGACAAACTGATGTAATACGGTAAAACAAATGGCACTTTGGCGACTTAGAAGGGGCCGTATGAATCAGTGGTGGTATACATATACCATGAAAAATGGATGAGTTCTACCCTGGGAGACTAAAATTAGACAGAAACCTAATATGTTGAGTGTCCTTCAAGTAACACCCTGATTTATAAGCAACAACAAGAGAGAGTGTGAGAAAAAAATCTGCTATCCTACTAAAACCCTCGCCAAGATCGGTTGGGGAACGTAATGCCAGTCGACACATTGTGGAAAATCTGATTATTTCTTTCGCCGGAAACCTAAGGAGCCATTGAAATGAAGCAATGGTGCCTTTTCAAGCAATCATTTCACACAATATGATTACTGTGCGGCTGTCCTTCAATGACAGCAGTGCTTAGGTAGAATATAGAGTGGATCTTCTTTAATGCAGTGTGAATATTGGAACACCAAAATCGCATATGAGCATTGAAATGGTAAAAAAACAAAAGTTAATTCAAAACAGCTATGACATTAATTGAACAAGCTCTTCCATCAGTGAATGATCACGATGGAGGTTTTTACTGTTTAGATGTGGAGGATCAGGAGCAAATAGCATTTAAAGATAATTTACTGAGGATTAAAAGAGCAGGCTTAATAAAGCACGTTAATTCCATTCTAACCTTTAGACAATAAATGCCACCTACATATATATATATATATATATATTTATATGTTAATAGCTTTTTGTTACTGTGACATAGATGTCCTTTACATAAATGCTCTAAATGTTTTTTTAATGGCACTTGGGTTCAGTGGAACACATTAGTAAAACATTGCTGACTTATTACCATATAATACACTTGACATGGTGAATATTTCATCAAATAGTCTATTGGACATTCAAAAGAAGTTGTTTTGTTGTTTGTTTGTTCCTGATTATCTGATTGGTGCTGAGCTCTATTTGCCTCAATCAACAAAATAATTTAAATCTTTGAAAGTGTGTGTTTGCCAGCAGCAGTATTCGCTAGTCTGATCTGTGTGGTTTAGTTCTGTACAGGTAGCATTTAGATCAATATTTTTAGATCAATATTAGCCAAAAACAGCAGCCTACTGCAGCTGAAAACAGTACTAATTAAATAAAACTGAAACTAAATCCAGTTCTAGGTGAAAAACAAAAGACTAAAAAAGAACAAAACAATAAGACAGAGACTAAAGTCCCAGAGTTGAGGAACCACAGAGTCCGGTTGTAATGATTTTAGATGTTGTAATCTTTCACTTTTCACATAGATATTTGATTCAGTCTTGGCACGGAAAATATTAAGCAACCTTATATCCACTGTTCTCACATGGTGTAAGTGTACATCGTGTAAATCAGTTTAAAACGGGAAAAAGGAGACAATTCAAGGGAAACAAACTGATAATCTACTGAAATAATGTAGTTTAATCACTTTTTGGTACAAAATACAAACACTTTTAACAGAGTTATCTGGCATTAAAAGGGAATCTTAACATCAAATAAACTGAATGTCTTTGTTAATAAATGAACTGATGAAGAAAAAATTGTTTTTAAATGCTATATAGCATAAACACATTGCATCTCCTAATCCATTAACAGCCAAACATCCAAAAACATCTCCTGATGTAACTGATTAATACATATTGACGTATTAATCTTATCAATACTTGTAAATAAATGGTGTAAAATAAATGTATTCATCTTGTCATGATCGTCAGTTATGACCCATTTGGATATTTAGAGGCTCCATAGTTACCATGGAAACGTCATCTTCTACAACATTGATTCACCAATAAAACCCATGGAGTTGGATCAATGACAGTGGATGAAGATACTAGTTTTTTTTTCAGTTTTTTTTCAGTTAATGAGTGATTTTCCTGAAAAAGTCACTTTACCTTTGGTTTTCTCTGTTTTTGATATAACCTTTGAATTTACTCTGAGATTTTATAAACATATATCTACATGATAAGTAAATGAAATATAGAAAAATAAACACTTTTTACTGAAGAAATGCAAAAAGAAACCACTTAAGAAATGGTGAATAGAGAGAAAAGGGTATTTGCAAACTGCCAAAAAAAGTAGCAATGTATTTTTATGGATTAAATAGATGAAAATGAGTTAATGAGGGATGCTAATGAAAAGCTCACTTTACCTTCAGCTTGCTCTGTTTGTAATGTAATAATATTTGAATTTACTCTGAGAATTTTTTTTAAACATCCACATAATCACTAAATTAAACATAGGAAAATACTGTGCATTTTGCTGAAGAAATGCAAAATAAAATAAGCCACTTAAGAACGGATAAATAGAGAAAAACATATTTGCGGACTGACAAAAAAAGTAGCAGTGTGTTTTTCTGGATTAAATAGAGGAAAATATCAGATTTTCTTTTAAATAATGGAAAAGATTGTAATATATGGTGATCAATCACTTAGGAATATAAAGTATATTTTGGAAGTGTCACAAAAATAACTTGACCTAACTGGGGTGTTTATACAAGACTGAACATGTCTGAAATTTCACATTTTAATATATGACACATAAGAAACGGCACATGTTGTTATGACATACAGTAATTGTGATGGTGAGGGAACAAACAGTTCACATTATTCGTGTCCACAGCGTGTGGGCTGTTGCACAGGGTGTTAGTGTTTCTGCTCTTTGTTTTTATTTCTGGAGGCTTTTGTGTGGAAAGCAACACGCTGTCCCTCCCTCTGTCTATCAGTATGAACAAACACTAAGTATTAACTGGACTCTTCTAAATCCACACACTTCAGGGTAAAGAATTATCCCCTGAGAGCTTGCAGCACAGCAGACGTACAACAAGGCGCATGGTGGAAGACAGGATACGCCGTTGATGGCCCAACAAGGCATTGCTTCAGAGGAAACATGGCCAGTGGTGCAGAAAGGAGCTGTTTAATTGGCAGAGTTTGAATGCACAATCACTAATTAGCCGAGAAGAACACAGCTCAACTTCCGAATCCCAACAGCACCCTGAAAACTCCACTGACATTTTGCACTCTGCAGGGTGGACAGTGGGTGTGCAGAGTGCTGTGGATCCCAGAATAGAAAATGTATATAGCTTGTTAGTATTTTTTTTTTTTTTTCTGAATACATACCCCATTATCATAAAACTGAGTTTATCTGCACTGACTGTACAAAGCAACACTGATGCCTTTACTGTGTCTTTTTTGCAGAGTTTGTGTCTCAGTGGCATCAAAGCTTCAAAATTTTGTATGTGATATACGGCACATAATGAAAGGAAACAACACACTTTATTTCCCTCCTTATAATTAGTGTATCAGACAGATTGGGGGACTATATATATGTTGCATGTTTGTTACTATATCAATAATGGGGATTTAAAAGGATAATTGAATTAACAATGTTTTCTTTTAGGTCAGTTATCAAGCTAAGCATGTTATGTTACATGTTCACACTGCAGCAGTAATCACATAATCGCCTACATGTGAAATCTCTCATGTGAGATAATTCCATTATTCATGCCACTATTAAACCCAGAAATAAGAAAAACAGAGAACTATTGAATATCGGTTTAATATTTTAAGACAAAACAATAGATTGAATCCTGCATGTCTATTCCAAGTCCAGTGACCGAAAGTGATGAATGAAAATGCAAACGAAATGAGCAAACAAGTGTAAAATGCACATTATATTTCTTTCCAGAGGTAGCACCAGAAGTCACAAGATTTATGTTGTGGAAAATATGAGGTACTTTTTTCCAAAGAGCTGGGTGCAAAATAATTGCACCCATGTAAATGAATTCAGAGTGTAATGTTTGCAAGGCTGTGGGAAGAGGAGTGGGGATTTATGGCCAACTTTATTATGCATGGTAGCACAAAAGCAGCCTGAGTTTTTAACGCTGTATACTTCTAACTACAACTATTTGAGCAACTGTGCAAATAAAATTAGCTGCAAGTTACTGTGTCTCATGTTCCCACAAAGCTGCAACACAAAGTAAAGAATTCACAGATGATGAAGAGGGAAAACAACTCAGGCCCAGATTGTGTCGATAAAATTCGTCATTAGGACATTAATAATTTTACAGACATCAATAGTGTAATTTAGAGTAGTTTTAAAAATTAAAATTAATTGGTGGGGTTCCTGGTAGGTTTTCCTCAGAGTAAACTGCAGTTTCTCGACTTCTGTCAAAAAGGCCAAAGATTTGGAAAGTAGTATAATAATGAACAGGGATTTAATGACACTCATCCTGACAGATAGGCCTGAAGATTTAAATCAACGTGCACTGTGCGTTGTAGAAGTATTATGGAGATCTCCTGGAAGAACTCTAATCATGTTCTCCAGCTTTATACGGTTAAAATCACATTAGAAATCACAGTCAGCTCAAGCAAACAGGGGTTTTATCTAGTCCCATAAGTGTGGCTTTCCTCATTTCTTCATGTTTGTTGCTTTATCTTCTACTCTTCTCCCCTATTTTTCTGTTTCTCTCTGTCTTTCTCATTCATACGGTGACTCATGCATCACCCTACAGCTCCTTTTCGGCTGTCAGATTTTCTACAGTTTCTCTGTGACTTTAATCCAATTCAGAACCAAATCCCAAAACGCTCAACCCTGTAGGCTGCCCTTCTCAATGAACCCCTCTCGCCATTACCATTTACTCAAAATTCTGCAGGATCTTGTATGTTTCCCATCTTGCCCATGACACAGTTGGATTCAAGTCTATCTAAATATATGGCTGACCTCAAAGACAGTTCAAAAATGGCCACTGCACCATGTGTGCAACCGAGGTCAGCCAGGGTCGGGTGGTCAGAGCTATAGCTGGTCATAAATAGGCCACTCATGATAAAATTAAAATCCGGAAATCCAATGTCTCGATCTGCACACGACCTGCACTTATAATCACAGTAATATTATAATATAACCTTTAAAACTGATATGGCCAACACATTTGCTTAGTTGCTTATCCAGCAGTTAAGGAGCAATATCAGCACGCATTATAAAAGATGTGTTTGTGTCCACACAGCAAAATAAATAAATGGTAATGAGTTGCATTTTATTGTGTTTTTCTAGGTAGATACTTTGGGTTCAGTGTCTTTTGTTATAAATTAATTCATTTTCATTTTCCATTTGGAAAATTACTTAGTGCGTGAGAAGGTACCTGGGATGCTGGCGCTTATCCCAGCTAAAGTGAAGTTATTTATAGTACAAACCCAAACAATAAACACAAAACATCACACCAAATTGACAAAATCTCCAATCTCCAACTAAAAGGTTTTGTATTAAAACATGAAGTAGCTTTTGAATGTGTACACAACACACACAAAAAACACAAAACTTCAGTGAGAATAAGATTTTTTTTAAAAAAGGTTTTAAATAGGGTTGTTCTTATTTCTTTAATGTTGTGAACACCAATGACTATAAAATGAATAAAATAAGCAAATACACAACAAACTTCAGCAAATTGAATGAAAATGCAGCAAGGTAAACAGGGCAACAAAAAGATTCATTCAAAAAGCAAACACAAATACAGGACAATTACATAACATTTCAGCTATTCTTGTCCATCTGGCCATCAGACAAGAAATGGAGAATGTACTTCCATCTTGACACAACTGGGAAATGTATTGCAAGAAAAACAAGTGGTGCCAGGCATAACAAACCCTGCCCCTCGCACGTAATGTTGCTTATTTTAACACTGATCCAACTGATGTCATCATGTCTGTACATGTGGTGATGTCAGCACATCAGTTGCCTCTATATATGTGCCACGACTACAGTAAATTGAAACAAAATTGATGTTTTATAGACTTGTAAAATGTTGCTATTTATAAGTAAATGGGGGGGGGGGGGTTTAAACATTCAGAAAAAAATTAAACTAACTTTCTTTTCCAAAATGTAACATCTATCCTGGGTCACTGGTAATCTATAAACTAAATATGGTATTAATTCAACCAATAATTTTACTGCAAGAGTGTTAACAAACAAACAAAAACATTGTCAGAGAATGTTTAATCTCACCCCTATTTTGTGCCAATCTCAACTTTCTATGACAACCAGTTCTTGAATTAGAGCAATAATGTGATTTTTGACCTTTCTGCTGAATGTGACCTTGACCTTTGACCTTTTAAAATATTGATAATTTTGTGATCAGTATATATGCATCAGTGTGTGTAATATTATGATAATATATCCAGTATTGATAAAGTTATAGTGTGATATGTCTAAGCTTGATATACACAAACAGTGTTACAGAAGTGAATTTTGCGACATGTCACTTTTGACCTCGAGAGATCTCAAAAACTATTGGTCGTAGGTGATAAAAGGTGTTTTGAGAATTCTAGAAATCTTCATTCTGCATCATTTGGTCCTGATCTGAATGTTCTGTGACCCTCTGTTCTTGAGTTATAACTGATAATGTGATTTTGACCTTTTAGTTAATTGTGACTTTGACCTTTCACCTTTACTCATATGGATCATTGCATCTGATGCACATTAGCTCTATGTATATGCCCATGTAATTTCATGGTGATATCTCAAGTATTAATTGAGTTATAGCATGATATGTCTCTGCGGGGACACACACACACCAACACACACACGCACACACACCAACACACACACGCACACACACGCACACACACGCACACACACGCACACACACGCACACACACGCACACACACACACACACACACACACACACATACATGGTACATTAATCTCACCCAACATTGGTTGGGTGAGATTAACAAAAAGACAGACAGAGGGACAGGCCAAACCAAAAACAACACCCCTTGCATCCCCTTTTGGGGGCAATTAACACATCTCTCTAGACTTCTGCTCAGATTCTGGCTCCCATTTCCAAACCTTATTTCCCATGTGCCCAACTCATGACCTTAAAGGGGACATATCATACCCATTTTCCACAAATGAACACAGTTCCCTTGTGTCTCAGTGACCTGTCTGTGACATGCTTTGGTCAAAATACCACACTGATGAACAGATACAGCAGCTTCTTCAACCTGGAGAAACAGCCCATGATTTTAGTGCCTCATGCTTTCATGCTGAGCCACAGGTGACTCCACACCTCTCTTCTGTGCTACCAAGAGGAAGAGAAAGAAATGGAACCTGAAAAAGTTGAGGCAGAAAAAAAGAGACAAAGACACCGATTAAATAAAATCAGCTGGAGAGAATCAAAGTGAACTGAGTGCTGAGTTTTACAGCCCCGGTGCCTTCAGGTCCTGGTCTGTTAACAACCCCAGTGTGTGTTCAGGTCCGGTTCATCCGGACCTGGGTCAGCCAGACGAGCCACGACACCACGGTTGCGATGCCACCCACGGACCAACTCATCAGATCAACCGCGGACCTGGACACACGCACAGGGACCGGGGCTCAGACCTCAATGCTCCATACACACAACAGGACTACTGATAGAGAATAATGGCAGATCTCTGAGTCTGAGCAGAGGTGTCTGTGACCAGTAGGTGGGGTTAGCTGAGCTGATGGGGTGGGGTATTCAAATGAATCTATGCATGGGACGTACGAACCATAAAAAAATCCAAAACGGAGCATTTTCATCCCCCTCCAACAAGAAATGGATCAGAAGAAAAGGAGAGTGAATGCTTTGTTTTTCATAATTTAAGGGTCACCCTACACATAAACAACACATACTGTATTTGTGTTTTAAATACATTAAAAAGTGCATTTTGCATTATATGTATATATATATATCCCCTTTAAATCTTTGCCAGATATTAGCAGTGCAAAGGTAATTGTTCAGCCATACAGTCAAGTGTCACTTTAGCTCATGCACTCTTAAATTAAAGCCCTGTGTAAAACAACAGGGTAAAGATGAACAAGCTACACTTAACATTTGTGAGATTTGGAGCAGGTTAATTGTCCTAAAAGCATTTGTATCTCACTCAACACCACTTTGTAGTCCAGCAAAAAAATTACCCATTCAGCATCAGGAGAAGGAAATAAAAACTATTTTGGATTTGCTCCAGGGCAGAGAAAGTAGTGACCTGGGGTGAATCTTTAATCGTCCAATGAGAGCACAGCCTCACTTTCACTATCTGAATTTTGCCACGTATGATGTGAGCATGTGCAGATGAAAAACAACTGCTTGTCTTTAATCAATCAGAGAGAAATGTACTGAGGATGAATATCATGAGTCAGCAGTTTGATGACATCACTCCTGTCCAAAAATACAGCTTTCACTTTTGTAAAGGTAGCTGGTAACACTATGTAAAAAAAAAAAAAAAAGTATACTGAAATACAGCACAATGCCAAAAATAGTTAGACAGCTGATGTTTTTCCTTTTTGGACACATAACACTGCTGAGCTCAGATATAATGATTAAAACACTGGCCCCAGAAGCTATTCCTCTAAGCACTAGGCATGATGGGTAATCACTTGATCATCCTCCCTTTTCACCCTGATGCACCTATCACTCTGGAACAGAATCAATGTAGACTCATTAGACCTTGTGACCCTTTTCCATTGAAACACATTCTTTATACTCTTTAACATTGAATCTTTATGCCGTCTGGTTTAACAAGGCTTTTTTCTCCAATGAACCATACTGATGAGTATTTTTTTAGGCTATTTTTATTTTTTGTCTCAATCCTGTGAGTTCTCTCCGCATTGTGTGAGTGGAAATGATCTTACTTTTGCCACTAAACATAAATTACAGTTGTAACGTGGATTATAGACCAGTTGATTTCAACAAACATCTAAGGGATTTTCAATCAATCAATGTTTGTCCAACCACATTTCTTTCTTGAAGGTGATGGTTAACTACTATCCTTCTGACTGACAATCCTGTCCCATTTCAGTCATGTCAGTATCTCTTTTTCTGTTTTCGTTGCTTGTTTCATGACAGTCACTTTAAACTCAATCAGAAACAGTTACATCATATAGTCATTTTAATCAATTTTTTCAAGGCTATTTTTTCATTGATTTTTTTTTTTTTGTAATACTGCAAAAAATTAATCTAAACAATAGGAATTGTCATTTTATACAGAACAGAAAAACAAAGCAAGCCAACTACCCCCATGGACAAATGTAACTTAAGCATATACAAAAATTAATACAAAGGAAAAAAGGACAGTATTTATTTATTACCAAAAACTAAGGGTGTGACGAGATCTTGTGTGACAAGATCTCGCGAGATGTAGTTTGACAAGATTTCTCGTCGCGTTAAAATTGTGTCTCGCGAGATCTTTTATCCAGCAAGCAGCCGGAAGTCTGGAAGCTGGACATCGGAAAATACTGGTATTACATGGGTACGATTTACTGGGGGAACCCCCCTCCCCTCTGGTTTTGGGCATTAGGTTCGTTATGGTCCACTGACCATAACGTCCGGGGCCCGGGAATCCACCTTAGCCGACTCACCGGCCACCGTGGGGTTTCTGGGAGACCCTCTGACTCGCGTGTGCATTAGACTCCTGTGTTTTCAAGATGGGTCGCGTGGGTTGCCGACAACGTAGATGACCACTGGCACCTGTTATACGTGGGCTGGTCCCTGCTCTGGCTATACGGTTGACGTGTCGGGGGAGAAGGCGCAGAGTCCAGGAAGTGGCAAAGTCTGGGCGGAGGGTTCTGTAAAGCCCGGGGCTGCTTGCGGAGCACCCCCGGAGGAAATGCCCCTGACGGGAGGGCATTTCCTCTTTCAGACCTCATCACATTCGGACCTCAACTTCCACAGTCAGGTGCCAGATTTGATTTTGAAAAAAGGAGAAATATGTCATTTTATTTGAATCTTTATAACATTTTATTTTAGTTTCAATTTGTAGAGGAAGAAGTGACATGTCAGGGACATACTTGGTCAGGGTCTGTTGAACTATTTTCAGTCTGTATTGACAGAGAGAAGGAAGATTTTTTGCACATATTGTCTGCCCTTGAAAAAAGGATATATATATATATATATATAAATAACATTTTATTTATTTTAGTTTAAATTGAATAACATTTTGTTTGAGTTTTAATTTGTAGAAGAAGAAGTTAATTAAAAGTTGATGTTTACAGAGTTATAAAATACATGTGCAACTCTGTTAAATAAAACTCTCTTGTCCATTCATAAAATTTGTAATTTAGTTTTCTTAAAATCTCGTGAACCCAATCTTGTTCTTGTCTCGTCACACCCCTACCAGAAACTGTTGTGTACTGTAACACATGTTTGCATATAGAAATATAAATAAATACATACATACATAAAATAAAACTAAATAAATGAAATACCTAATCCAAGTAACACCACTTTTTTTCCTCCTTTTTCTTTAAGAAATAAGAAGCATCTTACTGCATCAGTTAGGGCTATTACTGCTGAAACATTAATCACTTAGCTTATGGGATCTGAATTATTGCTTAGTGAAATCTATAGCTAAATGGTTACTTTTTGCTCATACCAGTGTATACAATAGAGGTGCAGCCCTAAAAACTCACATTTTAATGAAAGCAGAGACTTGTGAGATTAGAATGTGCTTTAAAATTTTTCTTTTTCATTATCATGTTTGCAACTGTTTTAATGTCACTTTGAGTCCATCCTCCTGACCGTATTAGAATGCATATTTTCTAATCTCCCTGTACTCATTTTTCACCATCTGCTATTGCAACAAACTTTGCAAAGCTTTTCTGAAACAACAGAATCCTCATCAAACTAAACCAGTAAGCCTCCAGCTAAACCGTGGCAGGTGCTACGTAGCATACACAATACATAAACAAGATTTTCCTTGGATATGTGCTAAAGTGGTCATTTAAACACACACACATTCACATTCTGGCACAAACAGGCATCAGATTGCGTATTATGTCACATGTGCAGCCTACCCACTGTCTGTGTTATTGTCAGTTCACTCATTCTGTAGCGGGAGAAACACATCTTAAGGCAAACAAATGAAAACCTGAACCAGATCTCACCCAAAAGAAAGTGGCCAGATATAGATTGGGACATCAAACTTGACTGCAGGTCTTCAAGTCTGTCAAAGCCAGATCATTTTTCAAGGTTATGCTTCTGTACAACTACTGAAATAGTGTTTTAATCCAAGGACATGATTTATAATGTTAGGGGGAATCATTTTTATTTTACCAATGCCTGCCTAGATTTTGATGTATGATATTTACAAAATATTTCACATTTCTGGGTGGAGATTACAACTTTAAATGCAGGCAATTCTTCTTAAAAGCTCACATTTAATTGAGATTTTAGTCTCCTGTTTAAGAAGCTGAACTTGTTTTCTTTTCAAGGTTCAACTCTAGAGACAGAAGGGAAAAATGGTGAGGAATATCAATAGTCATTTTATCACACAGCTTTTCTGCTTGAAGCTTAAATAACTTACAAGGCTATAGTGTTTTCGTGTACAGCAACTCTCTAAGCACAAGACTGCACACAGCCTTACCACAAGTCTCCAAACGATCGCCTGACCAGTTCACAACTGCAGCAACAGACAACTGGACTGTAATTATTAAACAGAGAGGCAGAGAGGAACAGAGGCTGACGGGTAAAGGCGGACTGATAAATACACAAAGACAGAAGCAGGCTTGTGGATGGATAATAAGGTAGACAGACAGAGATAGTTACCAGAGCACCAGATGGATGGGCAACAAGACAGGTCGACAAATAGCAAGGCGGCCAGAATGACAGCTTAGAAACACCTTAAACTACGCTCCGCTATACCAATGAAAGTGAATTTCCAGAAACGTGTTCAATTTGTGTCTTCTCTCAATGTGAGGACTAAAGGAATATGAAAAAATGTCACCCTCCTTACTCTATTTCTTCCTTTTTTCATTAATTTGATTGGCAGACTACACAGAGCGGATGGGAGTAAGGGTTTGTAGTTGCTGTGGCAACGGCCTGCTCTTTGTTAAAGGCTACATTCCTGGCATCTGATGTGTCTGCGCTGCAATCGATAAAAACCCAGCCTGCAGGGACTGATGAACGAACTGGGGCTTTTGCCAGGCCAGGCAGGACTGGGAAGAGAAAAGGAGTTGAGTGGAAGATGTGTGAACAGGAGGACGAAGAGATAAAACAGCGATAGGAAGAAGCAGAAAGAGGGAAAGAGGGAGATATGGAGATGCATGCAGTGCAGCTGCTGAGCCAGGCGGAGGGGTGAGTGCCGTGCGAAAGCAAAGGAGTGTGTGCTCTCTGCCTCCTGCCTCATCTCGGCTATTTTCTGAATGTCACTCAGTTTACTATCAAAGTATGGTATGTGGCTGTCTTTGTGCTTATCATCTGCTTACCTTGGAAGAATTTTGCTTTGCAGTGATTGACAGAGCTGTGCGAGCAGTCAAAAGCCTTTTAAAAGCACCTTTCATATATATATATATATATATATATATATATATATATATATATATATATATATATATATATATATATAAATAGACTCTTTTTTAGCCTTTTATGATACTGCATTAAGGTTTCCACAGCTCCCAGATGTGTCTCACGGTTTGCACACCTAATTGGCAAAGATAGCCACGAGCAGAATGCAGATACTTCTGGTAATGAGGCAATTATGGGCAGGCTCTCTGTCTACATAGCTATCTGTCAATTCAACAACCTGTGGCTTCACCAAGGTGTATTTCTGTCAAGGTCTGTGTCTTTCTGAAGCTCTAGAGAGGCATGACTTCCAGAGAACATGATGTTTTACAGTTCAACTCTTTATCCTTCCTCTCATTACCCTGTCATTATTTTGTAAACCCCCCATATGGTCGATGGGAATTACAACCTGAATGACACAACCAAATATAAAAAAAAAGTAATAAAATAAAAACGGCACTCAAACTGTATTTAATTTTACTGAATTGTATTTTTGAAGAGAAAAAGAAAAAAAAAATCACTGATTACTGGGTAATTTCTACATATTTAAACACAATAATTATTATTCACATATACAGAACAGTTATCACTTTATGTAACACAAAGCTGTCACCTGTTAACTAATGTTTCACTGCAGTCATGCCATATGCTATATGTATTTTGGAATTTTGCCAACAAGTAGTGTGCAAACATTAAATAGTAAATAGCTTTAACCTAAGTTATAATGTGTTGTATCTTTTGAAGAGTTGAACCTATTGGACTACAGCAGGGACTTTATGTAATGTGATGCGTCAGTTATTCACAAAACAAAAGAACCCAGGTAAGCAGTGACATCAGTAGAAACATTTGATGAATGTGTGTGAATATGAATGTGTACTTTTATGTTGATTGCTTGTTTTTTATTTCCATAAATAAGGGTCAATAGTAATGTATGAAAAATAACACCAGATTTTGTCATTGACAGTAAATATTTCTAAACCTATTAAATTAGACTGAGAAAGTTGGGGCGTCTTCAGAAACGATTTGCAGTTGTTTAAAAAAAAAAAACACAAAAAAAACCACATACACACGCACACACATAACTGTGCATTTATTAAATACCAAATAGATTCACTCTGAAAAACTGCATTTCAATAATGAATACTGAACTCAAGGGTATTTGATATAAACTGAAACAGTGCCGATAAGAGCTCAGCACTGCCCATTATGACACAGTATGTTCAATTATTTATTAAAGCGACACATATACTGTATGTGTTTTATTCATTCTACTGATGTGCCTGGCAAGTGCTGCCATAAACTCTATGAATTCACTTATATAAACAAATACACGCTGCTGCCTTTTCATTTACTATTTGGTTTGAACACTTGCCACACAGTACATTCTCTCCCCACCCCCTTAAACACTCGCACTCACTCACACACACACACACACACCACAGGCAGTGATGCACATACTTGCATTTACAGCAAATTCACTTGGGCATTTAGCCTCAGTGCACACTAACGAGGGTCATTTCTCAGAGTCGAGCTGAAACATCTTCCAGCCTTATAAACCATCTCCAGTTAGCCTGCAACCTTTTGTGCTAACACAGTGATGAACACTCACACTTTTCTGCAGCTGATATTTCTTGCTGTCTTGCCCTGCTTTAATTCCATCACATCCACTTTGTAAAAAAAGGGGGAAAAATGGGGGGTGGGGTCAGTTAATCAACAATGGAAAGAAAAACTGTCAGTTTGAGGAGATGTGAAGTGGAAAAGGTGGGAAATCTAAAAGGCCAAGGAGCCAACACTGTGAGTGTTATTCTAACCTGATTTCATGTGCTGTGTCCTGTAGGGCTTGATCGTGATGATGCTATGTATGGATAAGAAGCCGTACCGTCACAGAGGGCAACGTGGGTAAAAGAGACATGCAACAGCCAGCGCCGCACCACTGCCACCTGTTCCTGGGCGGGGCCTTGTTGCTTCTCCTGGCCCGCTCAGCCCTGAGCTGCCCCGCCCGCTGCGAGTGCTCTGCCCAAAGCAAGTCGGTCAGTTGTCACCGAAAGCGTCTGCCCACCATCCCGGAAGGCATCCCCATCGAGACACGCGTTCTGGACCTCAGCAAAAACAAGCTACGCATCATCACACCAGACAACTTCTCTTCGTTCCAGCAACTGGAAGACCTTGATCTTAGTGACAACCTCATCAGTGTGGTCGAACCTGGCTCATTTCGCTCTCAGCTTGCTCTCCGCTCTCTCAACTTCCGCAGTAACTTGCTTCAGCTGGTCCCTGCTGGTGTTCTGTCAGGCCTCACCAACCTCACCCGCCTTGACCTCAGCCACAACAGGCTGGTGGTCCTTCTTGATCATGCCTTTCAAGATCTGCGCAAGTTGACATTCTTAGAGGTTGGTGATAATGAACTGGTTTTTATCTCTCAACGGGCCTTCACAGGATTACTTGGACTGCAAAGTTTGACACTAGAACGTTCTAATCTGACTGTAGTCCCCACCGATGCTCTTGCACATCTGCACAACCTGGTTGAATTGCGAATGCGGTACCTAAGCATTAGTTTTCTAAAGCCTTTCTCTTTTAAAAGGCTATCACGCCTCCGCCAACTGGAGATTGATTACTGGCCCTGGTTGGATTCACTGCCTCCACACTCACTGCATGGCCTCAACCTCACAGCATTGTTCATAACCAACACTAACCTGTCTGCCTTCCCTGGAACAGCATTGCGCAACCTACCCTACCTCACACACCTCAACTTATCCTACTGTCGCATCAAGCATATCCAGCAGGGGGAACTTGGCCAACTTCCACACCTGGTGGAGCTCCGCCTCCAAGGGTCTCAACTGATTTCTATTGAGCCCTTTGCCTTTGCCGGCCTCAAATCTTTGCAGCTACTGGATGTGTCACATAACCGCTTGGACTCTCTGGAGAGGGGAGTGTTTGCCTCACCAGAGGGCCTCCAGAGGCTTTGTCTGGGTGGAAACCCATTAGTATGTGACTGTCGATTGCTCTGGTTGCTGAATAGCCACAAACCACTGTCTCTGCAGATTCTTGATGTCCAGCCTGAATGCAGCGCCCCTGAACACCTCATTGGGAAAACCCTGCGTGACCTGAAGGAGCCATTGGTTTCCAGGTATATGACCTGCACCAAGCCACGGATTGGACCTAACACAACACAGCTGCTGATGGCCGATGAAGGTCAGCCAGCTCGCCTGAGCTGTATGGCAGAGGGAGCACCTCGGCCCTCAGTTGTCTGGATTACACCTCACAGACGCTACATCACAGCCAAGAGCAGCGGTAGGGTGGAGGTCCGACCAGATGGTACCCTGGAGATCAAGGCAGCAGAGCTGCATGACAGCGGGGTGTACTTATGTATTGCCAGTAACCCTGCTGGCAATGCTAGCCTGTCGGCCTCTTTAGCTGTGAAGAGTCTGGGCATTGGGGACAGGTCTCACTATAGCAACAGGAGCTCAAACTATCTGACAGATTCTAACAGCACTTGGGGGAATGGAACAGTACTGTACAACATGACAGTCCCCATAGACATTAAGACCATAATTATATCTACAGCCATGGGCTGCCTGTCATTCCTAGGTGTGGTTATTTTCTGTTTCCTGCTTCTTTTTGCCTGGAGTCGAGGGAAAGGACGCCATAAGAGCAACTTTGATATTGAGTACGTCCCACGTAAATCTAACGGAGCAGCAGCGGATGTGGCGGAAACAAGTGGACCGCGACGAGTCAACATGAAGATGATCTGAAAACCATGCAGACTGATGCATACACAGTGCACACATATCAGCTGAAAACATGTTTTCTATGACACAGTGGATTTGTGACAAACGAAAGTGATGTACTAATATAGTGGGTGTTGATATGAAGGTGATCTCGTGCTAAAGTGGACATGTGAATATAAAAGTGATATATGAAACTGTGGACGTGTTTATATGAAATAATGTTCTCATACAGTACATTGAATATAATACTATAACCAACATATCAATATGGGAGTGATATAGTGCTGCACTAGGCATGTGTTTCTGGTGATGTGATGAGTAATGATGTTGTCGACTCACCGTGACATCAAGGTGAAGGAGGGAGCCGCTGGGAGTGACAGGGGACATCTTTGCGTGGCAGTAGACCTATCATCGCTGCAACATGTCAGGACTAAATTGTCTAATACCCATCTTAGCTGCAGTGTGAAAGGTGTGTGCTGTGTCCATGTGTGCGTGTGGGCGTGTGTCTGTGTGCGCATGTTGCATTTGTATGTTTCTTTTGTGCATGTGCACGTATTGCCTTTCTTGTCAGACAGAACAATTAAAATGAACTATAGGGTCCAAAGCATTTTTCCAGGCCTTTGTTTTTGTTCAGTTATTCTTACAACAGTATTCATACTGTTGAGTAAAGCAGGATTCTATATGTTTGTATGCAAAATTAAAGTTATTATATTAAAGAGAAATGCTGCATACATTTTGAAATCATCCCACTTGTAATGACTAATGTTAGAAGGGGATTTTTCTAAAGTCAAAGTAAACACTCAGATGTGACAACATGAGTGTGTGAGCTATATCTTTACCTTAGAGCTCACCTTCAAGCAACATAAGACACTTTTCCTGAGAAATAACAGTGGTCAGAGATGTTATTGCTCTGGAAAAGCTTCCAGCTATAGAAATGGCATGTTAAACCCATTTTATAACATAATAAATCATGGGCAGATTTTCCTGCCACACAAATCCCTTGATATGATATAAAAGAGAAGGTGGCCGACCACAATGGCAAAGATTTACTGGCTGGTGTCTTCTTTGGGACAAGACAAAGTTGAGTTTCATAGATTTATGGGTAGAATTTCCCTCCTTTCTCATTTTTCTTTGATCGCACCAATTCAAGCTAGCGTGTCCGGATTCTTCCCCAGGTCAGTAAGGGGTTCTGGGTATTTATTAGATTGCAATTTGAAAGTTGTAGTGGAATCTTGTATTGTTTAGTTTTTTTGTTGGAAATGTTTTAAATGTTGAAAAAAAAAAAAGAAGTAAAACAACCAAGGGCAACTCTTTGTAACGCAGGGACGTGGGTGTAAAATTGTGTGATCCTGTTGTGATAAAATGTTCAAGGTTGTATAATTGTTTTCATATGACAAATTTATGGGTATATTTTCAAAAGGAAATAAATCTTAATCATACCCCTACATGTGGAGTCTGAATAATTTAATTACTTTTAGACATAATTTCTTTCTTTGTCTCTGGTGTTTTATTAATATCTATAGAAATAATTTTATTGCATTAACTAAAGTAAAGAGTTTTTTGGGACTGGTATTTTTCTTTTCTTTTTATTTCTTTTCATGTAAGGTATTTCATTTTGACAGCTCACTATGTGCTACATCCTATGCTTTCCCAGGATTTTTGTTCACTAATTTGCTCATTTACAGATTTAGTAAAATGTGTCACATGAAATATGCATACGCATCTGTTACAGGATCATCTCAGTGTCAGGATTCAAAACTGTAAAAAAAAAAAAAAAGGCTCTTCACTACTGTGTTTTTCATTTCTATACATGGGGAGAAAGAACTTGAGAAGCCATGCAAACAATCACATAAAATGTAACAAGGAAAAAAAGACAAGATGAAAGCAGATGTGCTAGGTTTTTTTTTTTGTTTTTTTTTTTTTATTAATAGAAAATGTATTCCTTTTTTAAAAATCCTTCATTAATCAACATTTTAATCAGTACTGAAATTGCTTTATAACAATTTACAAATTAATAAATAAATGAATTTTACTCGTATAAATAAATGATTAGTGGAGTTGTCGTTAAATGTGTTGCATTTCATTATTAAATGATGCATCTCACAATCAGTTATAAAATAATAAATAGCCGAGTTTTGAATTTAATTAATCATTTAGAGGCAGTAATTCTGTAATACTCTCCAACAAATTAGACTTTGCTACATCCCTAGGGGCAGATTTAACCTGATTTTAGCAACATAAGGGTCAAAAGGATCTGTCACACACACCTGCTAAAACAAATGGCTCATGAATCATGTGAGCTGTAAATGCTATAAACAAATCCTAATGAGCAGAATAAAAGTAAGACTAGATCTGCATCCATCTCTATTCTTTGCTGTAGTTTCTCAAATCATTTTAACAAATCAATCATTTACCCTTAAGTTGTTCAGTACAAGTTGTGATTAGTTGTATTGTGATTATTGTGGCTTGTTTGTAGAGTGGCAACCTACTGGAGGCTGCATACCCTGGGCTATGATAATGCAGCACATATCTACAGTATGTGGTCCAGATGGGAATTAGAAAACTGTAACTATGTAGCTTTTTGCTGTTCACACTGATCAGAAAACATCAAAACTGGGACACGTAAAGGAAAAAAAAAAACATCTGAAATGGGACAGTTTGAGAAGCAGTGTGTGTGTTGTATAAATAGACAACATATGCAAGACAAGAAAAACCTGCTTCACATATACTTATATATAATGGAAAAAGTGCACACCATAACTGAGGTCATATTAACACATCATCACATAGGCCAAGTTCTTCTGTGAGAAGAGCTCTTAACAGCGTCTTTCTTCAGTTGCACCTGACAATCAGATAAAAGGAAATGCTAATTTGCTATCCTGCTCCAACAGCGAGCTTTTTTTTTCCCCCAACAGTGCTTGATGATATCACGTTAATGGTGAGAATATTTTGTGTGTGAAAGCTCACAGGGAGAATTCAGGCTGCCGCTGTGGCATTCTGAAGATAAGATCAAAGTCCCTTCAGTGGGCTTTTATTATTTCCATTGCATTTCCCCTTTTATCGGGAGAGTGCTATAAACAATAGAGGAAATGTAACGAATCTATTAGAGCCTCATTTCCTCACATCATATCTCTCAGATACGGAGGAAGCTCTTTTATGATCCAAACTCATGTGAGCTGTTAATAGTGTATATGTAATGTATATGATTCCAGTGCTCAGTGAACTGGCAAAGATAGACAACATGTTATTAGCTTCATTTGATTCCTGTGACTAACCCTGTATCATTGCTTATTGAACCAAATCTAATAATTTATGATAGTGACACATCAGTGAAATAAAACCTCATTAAGACTGTATTTTGGTGTTTTAACCCATAAGGACCCAAATATACACTGAAGAGCAAAGGTATCAACTGATGTGAAATGCTTAATACCTGTTGATCCACTAATCATACCAATGCAGAGTGATGCTGCTTTGGTCCAAGCAAGAAATCCCTGGCACCCCCACTGCACCTATGCATGCCACAAAAAATATTTTTGCACAATTTCTGGGACATTTGAAATGAATACTGAAAAAAAAATTGAATAATCAAGTTCTCAGAACTGACGACTCATACAGGATGTACCCTGCCTTTGCCCATTGTAGCGGGATTAGGCCCTAACAGACCAGACGACAAAGTGGGTTCAGATGACGAGACGAGTTAAGTTCTTAAAGTGAGGTCCACCAGGTGACCCTGAAAGCCCAGAAATATCAATAATCAGAATCACACAGGAATAAAAATATATAACATGTTTTTTTTCTGTTTTCCAGAAGGGCCCCGTAAATTAATAGAGCTTTAAATGTTAAAAAAAAACATAAATGTGAGTAAATAAGGAAACAACAGACACATCAGGACACACTTAAACTTTTTTGCACTGTACAGGTGCAGGCTGAAGGTAGTGGGGGAGGGGTTCCACAAGGGAGATTTGCTATTGTGGTGTCAAGTCATTTGCCAATTGGTGGGGGGGTTTCCAAGAAACTGCCTGGTTTGCCTGTCCTCACGCCTTGTCAATAAATAAATGGTGTAAAATTCAGTTTGGCATCTTTTCATTGTCATCATATATGACCCATTTCAACATTCAGAAGGTCCGTAGTGAATGTGGAAACACTGTCATCTTCTACAACATTCATTCATGAGTAAAAATCATGGATGGAAACACTGGGCTTATGTTGAGTTAATGACAGATATGACTGAAAAGATCACTTTTTCTTCAGGTGTCTTTCTTTGTTATAATAACCGTCAAATGGAATCTCAACATTATGATTAAAGTCAGTAAATTAAATATGGGTGATTCTAAAGACAAGAAATAGGTACTAAAAATTCAAACAAGATGAAGACTAATGTGAAGCAAGTTCAGAAGTATTTCAAGTCCATTTTAAAAGTAAGTATTTACAGAGATTGTGGAGAAATTAATATGAATATTTTTTCAATTATTTATATACAAATATATGTATGTAAGATGGTAAAAAAAGACACAAAATTTACACACTACTATTTTTTTTCCACTATCTTTTTATTTTCTCATAGATACACTTCAAAAATGTAAGTAAATATGCATGGTAAAGTAAATGGTCAATCGACTGTACTTATATGTAGCACATTTTATACACCAGTGGGTGCCCAAAGCACTTTACAATTCCTCACATTCACCCATTCACACACACCACTAGACGACTGCTGCCGATACACTGGCGCTGCCTGACCCTACTGGTTTTTTTTTGTTTGTTTGTTTGTTTAATAAATTTTATTAGAGGTTTAATTTACTGCAATTCTGATTAGATACTTGTTTATTTTATGTTATGATGGAATCTTTTGTTATAGTCTTTTGAGTTATCCAATAAGAATGGACTGAATCCTTAATTTAATTGTGTGGTGTGATTGTTTTTTGTAGCCTGGAAGTGAGCAGCTGGGTTCATTTTTGTTTCCTCTCTCCAAATGAATTAGTGTAAATTGACTCTTAAAGGTACATGTCAACCTTTTCGGGCAAAATATATTGTATGGGAGAGACTTATAGGCTTACAGTGGTAGATCACTTAAAGTTTAAATGGAGACAAAAATAAATTTTGCAGCTGCCACAAAAATAGCACTAGGTCTTTATGGGTTAAAATGAGGTGCTATTGGTCAGGGTCATGCATGCCTAAATTCATAATTTCACACATCATAAAGGATCTTGTAATGAATCTGTCATGACTCCACAGTTTCTTCAAAGAGCACAAACCAAAGTGAATCTGACTGAATGTGCCAGACTGATGCCTCTGTGAGATACAGACCCATGGCTCTTCTATCTGTGTGAGTTTGTTATCAGGATCAACTGTGACCCAATGATCAGTAATATCAACACAAAGACTCTTTTTTTCTTTTCTTTTCCAAATACTGTGCGATGCTGGGTCACTTTGCTGTCATCATCATCATCGTTTTACCGTGGTGCTTTTTAAAACAGTGAGCAGAGAGTACCTGACTGATTGTGTTGTTTATTATTTATGAGTCAACCTGAAAGATGAATGACATGTTGCCTTTAGGTTCTGTTCAGCAACAGACCACTGGAATTACAAGTAGACAGTACAAAAAAATGCAGTATTACACAGTGTGGAAAGTGGAGAATTACAATCATATATGTTAAATGTAAGATTAAATTGGGTTAAACTGGAATTTTTGAGCACATTTAACTTTCAAATTTCCCAGCTCCAGCATAGTATGACCAAGTTTAACCCTTTAACGCCTGAGACTTAAAGGGATACACCACCCTCAATGTTCCCCCACTGTTCCCTGACCTAAATAAGTGTGTAGAAGCATTTTCCTGGTGACCTAGCCAATGTCCGAATCTATGAGAACTGACCACAGGTTGGATTCCTACGCTAACTGCATTCATGTGGCGCCAACAAAGTATCTAGTCTAAAGTGAATTAATGCACTTGATATTGTCTCATTACTTTCCGCGTACTGAACATTTACTTCGAGGGTGAATGATGACGAATTCATGGCAAAACTTCTCGGTTTACTCATTTGTGTATGGGAACTATTTTCGGTGCGGAGAAACACAGCCGACGCACACACCAAGGTCTATCATTGAGAGCCCCGAAGCCTCCAGCAACTAGTGCGGAGTTTGCTAGTGATCAAACCATGGGCGTAACATTAAGTATGGACATATGACATACCAATATTTGGATGTTACTAAAATGTCCATACCAAATTTGAATGGGAAATTGCATGACGTTCGGTTAAAAAAAAAGTTATTTTTTCCCCACTCCTGTCAAAGACGGCATGTCATTGGTGGCATAAACATAGTATACCACCAATCATAGACATACTATGGTTGGTGGGAACAGCCTCGCTGTCTGTGATTGGCTCAACTTCCTGTACGTCTCATCATGACTGTGGTCATTGGGAGGCTGCTTGGCTCAGCGGGGAAATTAAAAAAAAATAAATAAATAAAATAAAATAGTGTCTGACAGTGACTGTCTATTGTTTGCTAGCTCGGACTCAGCGAACCATCATATGTAACTCGGGCATAAAAATAAAAATAACGGACATTGGAAGTTTTTTCACCCAGACAGTCAATGGTAAGTGTGAGTAACTTACAGTCCCGTTCAGACAGTAACGCCTTTTCTCTTTCAAACGCTCGATTTAAATAGTTTTCCTGTAGCACAGCATAAACCTCAATATGCAGTAATAATTTCCGCGGTTCCGGTCCCATTTCCATGCTTCTCGTTTTGGATGGGTGGAATGCGTTACAGTCTGACACGGATTTTACTGATGAATAATGGTATAAGACAATTCGGTTTCTTTATGACACAAACCCAAATGTTACTGGTTATATTGAGCTCTGCATGTGAAAAGGACTTTCGATGGAATGATAATAACAATGTACACTGTATTATTAACGCAATAAACACTTGCCATTGTAAAAAAAAAATACTATTGGTATTATTTGGATAAGAAATAGTTTAACCTGCTTTACTTACAGATCCTGAAATGTCAGACACATGTGATATATATATATATATATATATATATATATATATATATACATTTCAAATATATGAAAATTGTATAAATGTAGTGTGGAAATAAGGCAACACACACATGTTGATTGATGGTAGTTTGACTAAGGCAGCTTACAGTGAATTCACAGAAATACCAACATCTATTTGTTGTATGATTCACATGCACTGCACCTGTGTGTGTGTGTCTTAGTGTACCAACAATAAGCTACAAAAAATCTAAATAATACAAAACCCCGGTGTATACAGTGTACAATGTCAACATCATTATTACGCCCTTGGATCAAACAAATCATTGCACCGTCTTCAAACTTGTGTCGTGGGCAGAGAGAGATTGTTTCATTATTTGAAGTCACGGTGATGGTTTCCTGAATTGCCAGGTAGGCACGTTGGGTTGCTGGAGGTGTGAGGGGTGGGGGCTCTCACTGACAGTCCTTGGAGCGCTTCGACTGTGTTTCTCTGCACCGAAAATAGTTCCCATACACAAATGAGTAAGACCAAGGGCATCACAGCCATTTAAAATGTAGGGGTGTCCTCGGTTGTGGCACATGAGCAAAATTTTCTGAGTTTATCATTGGAAAATTAACAAACAATTATCAATTAATTGATTTAATTTTAATAACCAAAAGTTTTTCCCCTCAAACATTTATTCAATTCCTAAGTCAAAATTATGAGATAAAAAGGATTTTAAAAATCAGACACTGATTTTACAAACACTGTACCTCTTTTTTTCTTACAAAAATGTTTTGCCCGTGTCAGGGGAAATTACTAAAAAATTTTCTCAGGGGGAACATCACTGAAAAAAGTTTGAGAACCATTGGCTTAGGGTAAATGTCACAGAACAAGACATAGTTTAGTTAACTTGATTTAACAATGTCATTACTGGTTGGCTGTTTGCTAACACCGTGAAGAAGAGGTGCACTTCATCTACATATACTGTTGTGCCACCTGGGCGGGTAAACAGTTTATACCATAGATATTGTAACAGCCCCACAATGTTATTGCTGTTTGTTTGGCGTGATTGCTACCAACAGTAACCGTTTATCCTGAAATAAAAAGTAGGTGAGACCAACTCTCCGTCCGTTTCCTGGATCCAGTGGAACGATACAATATATAACCTGAGGAAAAAGTGGGGGATGTGAAATCATCTGGTTGGAGAAGTGGGGGTGTCGCCACACCCATGCGACGCCCATGAGTAAGACGAGCCATTTTGCTGTGAATTCACCCTCGAAGTAACCGCTCAGTATGCGGAAAGTAATGAGGAGACAAAATCACTTTAGACGAGATACTTTGTTGGCGCCGAAAGATTGCAGTTGGCGTAGGAATACAACCTGTGTTCAGTTCTCATAGATTTGGACATTGGCTGGTTCGCCAGGAAAATGCTTCCACATACTTATTTAGGTTAGGGAACAGTGGGGAAATGCTGACTTTGGCCTGGGGGTGCCGTATCCCTTTAAGCAATTCCACAGTAAAAAAAAAAAAAAAAAGATAAAATAAGCAACAAAATGAACAAAAACTGCCAAAGTGATGAGTAAAATGAACAAAAATGATTAATAAGCTAACAAAATAATCTGTAACATGACCTAAGTAAGACACCAATAGAACACAATTGAAGAAAAATAATAAAGATAAATAAAACGTGGAAAAAATAAGCAGCAACATTAACAGAAACCAATAACTATTTACGAAATAACAAATAACACAAAAAATGCCAAAGAAAAATAGTTTAAAAAAGGAATAAATGTCTAGTGTTGTAATTTGGTTCCAGTATATATCACGATATCAGTTGCTTTTTGACACCTACATCAGTTCCATGAACAAAATTCTCAGTAAAATAACAACAACAAAAAAAAACGTGAATTTTTCTGAATTTCTAAACTAAATCGTCCATTCACAACACATCAGCACTGACACATCAGGGGTTAAAGGGTTAATCTCATCCCACCCTTGAAAGCAAACCTAAATGAGCATTACTCTTTTCTAAACTACCGCTGCCTCAGTTGTGTTACAAAACTGTGGTGCTTTGATACATGCCTCATAGTAACACCAATCAATAAAATATATTGGAGTCTGGTGCAGTGGCTCTTCTCGCCGCCCTGAGGCTCACTGATGATGTACAGACGATAATGAAAGGTCAGTCGCTAATCGAGCTGGCCTGCAGAGATGGCAAGTTCACGCCACACTGGACCCCAGAAGGCCTTTAGAGATGGGCTGTAATAGTACGACATTATAGTCTGTTTTAATGGCAGTGCAGCTGTACTGTATTGTAGACACTCTGCTCTGTAGCCACGTGACTAATTCTCCAAACACCATCAATCAGCAGGCAAGTGCCTTGAGTTTAGTTTATTCTACATTACAGCAGATAAGTGCTCAGGTTACTCTTCTCATCACTCTTGATAAAAAAAACCCCAGTATAGATTAAATATTCTAATTTGCATGCAATGTTGAGGTGGAAAAAAAAAAGTTTCGAACTCACAGATTTAATTGTCATACTAAAAATATGGCTCGTGTTAACACCAAAGTAATTACACCCTTATGGTACAAAAACGTATGCATTTTATGAAGATGGGGAACTTGATTTATTATGATTTTATAGCTCTGAAAGTTGAAGCTCTCCCAGAGTTTCCTTCATTTCTAACCAAGCAGCAGTGATTAAAAGAAAGAAACGTCATCCTTTGTTGGATGGAAACACCCATAAAGCGATGATGTAAGTTTCAAGCATCCTATTACTAGAACATGAATGTTGTTAACGTATGTTAACATGTAGGTGGTGCAGTGAATACCTACGGTAGCCGGTAGGGGTCATAATACTTCCCAATTTACAACACACCAAACTCACTATAACATAGACTTAAACAGTTAAGACAGCAGCTATTCAGAACATAAAGATGTGGCGACATGCCTACTTCAAACTGACACAACAGTAACAAAAGTAGACATTGCTCATGAAAATCACAATACAACCAGGGTACAAACCATGGGGGTCTCAGGGAGCCATAGACCCCCCCCCCCACACACACACACACACACACACTCTCTCTCTCGGTGAACCATGAGCTCCACTTGAAAAATTAATTCTGATATTTTGGTGGGGTCTCTATAATACTGTTGATGAAGTTCATATTTGCTGTATATTTTTACATTTCAAATATGGTGTATTGTTGCCTACACAATTCTTTATCTATTTAACCCTCCTGTAATGATATGGGTCAAATTGACCCATTTTAAAGTTTGAACATCTACGAAAAATAGTTGCAAATATTTTTTGTGTATGAAGCTTCTTCTGTCAGCCTTATTGAATGTAATCTACATATAATATTAAATTGTTCATCTCATATATTTGTGATCACCCCCTTCATGTTTATATCACATACTGTTTGGGTCAATTTGACCCAGCAGTCAAACTGGAAGTTAAAGGATATCACAAATGTCAGACTGTCTTTCTTTAAAACTGTGAGATGTTATGTTTTAATTCAATTCAACCCAAATCACAACAAGGTTATCTCATAGAGGATTACAAAGTTTGTTTGGAAAGAAACAATCAAGGTTATTTTGTATATGTTTGTTTTTCAAAATGAGTGAATTAACGTAATTGAACCATTATCTGTTAGAGGTAAGGAACACCATTGCACTAAATATTGATAGAATAGTTAGTAATGGAATTATTAATAAAAAATATTCAGTGCTTGTTGGGACTTTTGACTTTCGAACATCTTTTTGGATAATTAAATATGCAGCGGGTCAAATTGACCTGGGAACATCATTGCTGTTTCTGACAAATGAACATAACAGCATTCATAAGCTTACTCTAAATTCACCTTTGCCTAATATTATCATAATGCTTTTGATACTTACTGTGACCACTGAAGTGTGGGGGCACTGCCACTTACATTTCTCTTGAGGCTGTCATTAGGCTACATACAAAATATTATAAAAGAAAAAAGAGAGCAAAGATGCGCCAAGACACCAATTTGTTTCAAAAGGTCTAAGCTCTTCTGTTACAACAAGACCTGATTTTAACTACAGTAGGGCGATGCCTGTTATATTGTGTGTGACAATGTAGTCATACGCAATATATAGGGACCCCGCCCCCCCTTAAGGCCACAGTATGGTTCACACACTTTAGTTAGCAGGCCAGGAAAGAGTGGAGGTGACCATCAGGAGACGCAAATGGAGATGGATTGGCCCCACTGGATCCATCAAACGCACAGCCCTCGACTGGAATCCCCAAGGGAGGCGGAAGAGAGGAGGACCGCGATTGTCCTGGAAGAGGGATGTTAGGAAAGACTTGAACCGCCAAAACCCCATGGCATGAGCGCAACGACCATCACAGGAGACCGGAGGAGGTGGAGAACTTTCACTGAGGCCCTATGCTCCAGGACGAAGAGGACTAAGTAAGTAAGTAATGGTTCACACACTGAATACAAGGGAAATATTCACATCACAACAGAAGTGGAGGAAGTAAAGGTGTTCTTTTCAAAAGCACTTGTAATAATAATGATCATTTAATTAGGACACAATTATACCATTTCCAGGCAATCAGAATTACTAGAACATCATTACAAATGAAAGTCATGACCGATAAAATTAATTCTCACTAACACTTGTATAATCGACTTAAAAAAAAAACAAAAACCTTTACATTTTCCACTCACCAGTTAGGGCTCCAGAAGTGCTTTTGAAAAGAACATCTTCACTTCATTCATTTCCGTTGTGATGTGACTACTTTCATCGTCTGTTTTTGTTCGTGTTATTCAAGTTTGGAGTAGGGATGTCATGTCACCACATCTTTATATTGCTGCTGTCAAACTAATGCCTGCATTATTGTGACTCCTACTGGCCACCGTAGTTAACACTTTGACCTCACAGCAAGAAGGTCCTGGGTTTGATTGTGGAGTTTGCATGTTCTCTCTGTGTTTGCATCCAAGGACATGCATAGATAGGTTAACTAGTAAAACTAAGATGACCCACAGGTAGATGGTTAACTTTATTTTCTGTTCCAAGTAAAAACTGAAAATTCTGTTTTGTCACAGCTGAATTTAAAAAAGCACACACAGGCATTAGAAACGCCCACTCAAAAGCACAATGCAATGGATAAAAACAAGTAAAACGCATAAAATGAAAAAGTGCAGTGTAAACGTGAGTGTGACTGGTTGTTCCACACTCTGATAAACTGATGACTCATCCAGGTGTACCCCACCTTCACCTATAGGTGGCTGGGATAGGCTCCATCTCCAGTGAGGATGAAATGGGTCAAGAATATGAAGAAAATTAACATGTTTTTGCAAAGTTTGATTGGTTTCCTTGCTTTTCCCATATTTTCTACTTGTAGATGTTAAAAAATATCAGTAGTTGGGTATCTCTGGAACAAGGTTTGCTTGCACCTGTTATCATTAATATGGTCTTTCATACTGTCAGTGTAACTGAACCAGAGGGAAATCATCTGACTGTTATAAATGGGTGCTTCTATGAAACGGGGTTCATTTTGATATCTGACACTTCCCCAGCTTCTTAGACCCAGTAATAACAGAGAAATTTTGGCAAATAATGTTGCTTTGAGCCATCCCAAAATCAATTAATTAATTTTTAATCAAATGTTGTGGCCAAAAATAGGACATGAAAAACTACCTAGGTATCAGTTAATTTGATCTGGAAAATATGACTGTAAATGGTCTTTACACTTCTAGAAATAATGATAATGATGATCCTGGTGTTTTTTTCTAATCCTGACAGGCAGGTTTTTTTTTTTCAGGTTTTTTTTTTAATATATAAATTGACAATCACATTCTAACTTTCTCATGCAAGTGATTTGGCAATAGCAGCCTTTTTTTTTTTTAATAAAAACACTGCTTTGTATGATTAGTTTGATTCCCAAAATGTACATGTGGGAGGGGGAAAAAAAGATATCTGATATCTATTTTATCTGAAAAATAGTTTCTCTTTTACCTCAGTAAATATCACTTTTAAAATATACCCCAAGTGCTTCCAAACTTAAATCATAACATTACTCTATATCTTGTTTGAACATTTAGCTGCTCTGTTCTCTTTTTGGTTTCTGGTCAGCACCCTAATAGGCTCTGAAACTTTGAACATATCCTCAAATGCACTGCCTGTATAGATGATTTGTTTTTATTCTCTAAATGTATAATTTTTCCATATCCATTTCCTTTTTTTTCCCTCATACTTTTTTTTTTTTTTCTGTCCCTGTATAGTTATTTGTGAAAAGAATGCTTTATCTCAGGTGGTCACTGTTGGTCCCTTTAATATTAATTCACCCATTTCAGCAGAAATATAATGATGCTCCGTGCGTCTGTCTAGTATTTTATTCCAGCTTCCAGCAGTCGGTGATGGTAACGCCGGTGCTTACCATCGGCTTCCCATTGAACCCTGCCCTGGTCAAAGTCGAGCACCACTCATCCCATCACTGTGGAGCCAGCCCATTAAAACACAGCTTGTGGCAAGTGTCAGCGAGAGGTGCAGCGTGAAAGATGACAGCAATAACGGAAAAGAAGCACATCACATTGCATCAGTAGTCGACCTGCAGGGTGTGGATTGAACTGATACGTCGCCGAAGCCTGTGGGGGAGAGAAGATATGATCTGACGTCACTGAACAGGCCTGCCTCTTTTGTTTAAGCCTGGAATGGAAGCTTATGAAGACTACAGAACTGCACAGTGTCACATACAGTATGTATAAAAAAAAAAAAAAAAAAATCATCTGGATGCTTCATGCCTAAGGACATGACGTATCACTGGTTCTGAAGCCATGGAGATCTACAGTGATATTAGACATGTCCTCTGGGCAGCTCATGTTAACAGTGGGCCTGTGGGCAGACTGGCTACAATGCTAGTCTTAAACAAAACAAAAAGACAAAAAAAAAAAAAAAGCCAGAGCTATAACTTTCCCTTTAGAAACATGTCATTAACATATCGACACATTTTATCATTACATGTTAACTCATTTTTTTACTATTGCACTGCAGATTAGATGAATAATTATGAATGATTAATTTGCGAGTTATGACTGCCTACCCCATTTCTTTCCACAGATTCTAAATCACGGAGGAAGAAAAGCAAAGCAAGGTCCTGATTAATTCAAACATTAATTCTCCTTACAACAAGCCTTGCAGTCAGCTTTAAATAGGCCCATTGTTCAACTGGAATTCTCTCACAAGACACAAGTTGTCTTTCTGCTGCATTGTTCTTGTGAGTTGCCAATTAATTTCGGTACATGTGTACACTAGTCACACGTATTCCAAGTTCGTTTAAACATGCAGATGTGACCTACATGCTGACAGCTTGGACCTTGCAAGGCACAATATTAACAAATGTCATTAGTGTATTAATTAACATATGCAAAATTAAATGTTTAAGTGTGTAAACCTTTTTCATATTGGAGATATTGACACATTCACGATACCTACTCTGAGGGTTGGATGCATGTCAGCCAGCAGTCAAAGTGATGAGACGAGAGTCGGCGCCTTAACCGGCTGAAGAGGTCACAGAGATACTTAGAGGGTCAGGAGAGCTAATTAGACTGAATGAATGATGGGAACCTGGGGGGGTGGTAAATGTAATTACCAACAGAATGAAAAGCATAAGTAAAGGAGATAAACCCCTGAGATAGCAACTGATGAAAGTTTCAATTTTCTAACTTTTCTCCCTGAAATACCTGAAGTTAAAATCCAATATATGCAGCCTTTTTATAAGGGTAGAGCTGCAGGAAGGACTCGGCTATTGGCTCATCGCCACACAAACAGTATTAATATTACTGCTTCAAAGGCACTTCTAGGGATGGGTGTTACTTTCTTTACCCTTGTTTGTCATAGAATTTAAGGACACAGTACAACTAAAATGCTTTCTTTACAAATGACTCATTTAGTTGGGGTATACTGTACTGTATTTTTCCATTCAGAAGTTTCATTCTCTTTTCAGCACAAATTGAGCGATATATTTTGTTGGCAAAATGTCCCAACAGTTACAAAAAATAAAAATTGCAACAAAAGCATATAACTCCAACGAACAACAGAATGTGCAGTCAGGCTTAGAAAAGTTTTCAATCAACATAAAAGATGAGAATAAAAAACACATGTGTGAATGTGAGCTTGTTTAACCCTGTCCATTTGTTCATCCCTTATACCTGGGTGCTTCTATGAAATTGGGTTCATTTTAGTATCTGGTGCTTTGCCGGCTTTTTTGAGCCATTAATAAAACGGAAATTATGTACACTTCCCCCCATGATCTACATATTGATGACTTCAGATAAAATTATAGTCTTAGAACCTATTAAAAAAGTTTGCTTAAGGAGCGCTACCTGGACTCAAAATAAGTAATAAAAATTAGAGGTGCTCCATTGGATGGGAGAGAACAGGCACTCTCTTAAAATTATAGTCTTGCTCTGAACCATCCCAAAAGTTATGAATTTTTAATCAAATATAAGCCAAAAATAGTATCAAAATTGGGACATAAAACACTACCTAAGTGTCAGTGCTTTTCATCTTGTAAACATGACTTGAAATGGTCTTATATACCCCTATAAATAGCTTTGTGTTAAATTTCAGGATTGTAAGATTTTTTAATCCAGATTTATGGCTTTTTCATGAATTGTATTCTCATTCCAGGTTTTGTGTCCACATGTGTTACGTGCAGATCCTGCCCACTTTAGTACATATGAAGTGCAACTGGTTATTTTCCCAAAATATATCTGTGAGAGAACAAAAAGATATTTTATTGTCGTCGTTTTTACTGTTTACATGTGGATTCTTGCATAAAAATGTGGTTTATTCCAAAATTAGTTTCTCTTTTGTCTCAGTAAATATTTTTTAAAATGGACCCAAAGTACTTCCAAACTTGCATCATACCATTAGTCTACATCTGGTTTGGATTTTTAGCTTCCATCCTGTTTTTAGGGACCGTTGTCATAGAAGCACCCATATAATAATATTTCCTCCTTGAACAGGACGGCAAGAATATCAGTGCACACCATCATTCACCACACAAACACTATTAATATGATTGCATCAAAGGTAGTCCAAATATGATTATCCAAGAGATAACAAACCTTGCTACACTGTGTACTTTTTACTTTTAAATGTGAAAGAAAAAACACGTTTACATGAACTCCCATTGTCCTTTGCTGTACCTCCAAGTATAAACACATTCAATTGAGTTCAGCTTTATTTTGCTTTTTTCATATTAATCTAATCTTGCTTTTAAACATAGAAATGCTGAATACTGCATATAAAACTTAACTTTTGTCATGGATTCTTTAATTCATCTTTGCAAATAGTAATTCAAAGAAGATGGCATCTTTTATAAGTAATGGACCTCATACAGGACTTGTGCAAATGATGCTTATGTGCATTGCAGATGAATAATCACTTATTAATTTCTAATTTCAATCAATAGTTTCTTCTTTACACAGCTAATCAAATCCAGAGTATTAAGTGCTTTAATAAAGGGTGTGAAAATGTTTAAGAATACTCCACTGTACTAAGAATACAATGATAATTTTCTTTTCATTCAAGTGTAGAAAACCAAATTAATTGACTAAACTATAGGAATACAAGAGCATATTCATATATGTCCCAGCAGGTGCTAATAGAGGATTTGGACTCAGCCTGCAGATGACAGAATGTCACTTCAAGCACGTCTGAAGTAGCAGCCTGAATTATCATTATAGCCTGTTCAGCTCTTTCCCAAAAAGGGAGCAATAAGCACAAGAAGTGCGGGTGCTGCACACTTCATGTTGTCTGTTCGATTGTTTGATCGAGGATAAAAGACACACAGGAAACCCAGACGGCTGTCTACACTTGGCTTCTTTCCAAAGACTGTCACTGTTTGGAAATGACTGGGAGTACCTTAATGTCTCAGCAGTGTATGGGGAGGATGTCGAAAAGAATTTCAATCTGTAAAAGTAAGGCAGGGGTCCTACAGCACAATAGAAATGTGAGCAACAACGCATAAATGAGCCCCTAAAGAAACATCTCAGCACATAAATCAGCTTTGGTGAAAAAGAACAATTGTACATAGAACTAAGTCATCATGACATTGCTGCTCATGTAATTACACTGACAATAGCATAAAGGCAGGGTAGGTAGGTGGCAAGTTCATCAATACAAAGCTATATTATTAATAGAAAGGGTATAAAAATGTAGAGAATTTTTGTGGGAGTGTTCAAGTGTGCAGTCGAACAGCTCAAGACGCCACTGGCACTTAGCCATAGGGAATTAGAAAACATGTTCAAAGGGACTGTGAAAGCTTTGGTCTTGACCAAAGACAACTGACAGGGGACAAAGGAACGTCCTTAACAGCAGACTGGCTGTAGAGGTGATACATTTCAATAGGGAGGCAGTGAGATGTGTTAAAATAAATTCTTGAGCAGAGATGAATGAGGAATGACTGGGAAAAATTAGCAAGAGAAGCTTTGTTGTTGAGCAGCATGCCTTGGGAAGAGGTG
Source organism: Siphamia tubifer (assembly GCA_020466265.1). Classification (NCBI taxonomy): domain Eukaryota; kingdom Metazoa; phylum Chordata; class Actinopteri; order Kurtiformes; family Apogonidae; genus Siphamia; species Siphamia tubifer. The sequence continues at coordinate 25,549,820 of CM035804.1, forward strand.
ATAAATGACACATGAAAGGGAAACACGTAGATACAGTAGTGTAGCAGCTGTTGCTGGAAGGCTCTAAAACAAAAGATATGTACTATAGCAACACAATTTGCATGCACAGTCTTTACCATTTTGTCTTTGATTTGCTCCTGACTTTTAGGTTTTGTGTAGGGGATTAAAACACAGGTTTAGTATCAGCTGCAAAGAGCACATGCATGTTCTTTTCATCATGCATCATCACACCCAGTCAGAATGAGTTAGGGAAATGCTAGCTGCAGGTTGTCCACTGAGCATACCAATAAGGATGAGCAGGAGACACCAGTATCAACAAACTAGACTTCCATACATTTCCTGAAGGAAATGTAACCTGTGTGCTTGTCTCTTGCCAGAGTTGAAAGTAAGAAATATCTGCTGTGTATATATTACCTCATTAGAATTGCACCTAAAAAGTACTAAAATATACATTTCCAAAAGTACTTCATTGTTGAAATGGAAAACCTATTTAGCATAGATGTTTTTAAAGTGTATTGGTGGGAAAACTAGGGCTAAATTTGCACACAAAAAACAAAAACAAAAAACGCAACAACAAGCAAACAAAACTAAAGCTGAAGTAATATTTGACAAAACACAGTAACATCTGAAGAATAATTTACAACCATATTAGGAATTTTTGCGGCTGACTACATGCGGGGAGAGGAAGGGTAGACTATCATTATGGTGGACATATATATATATATATATATATATATATATATATATATATATATATATATATATATATATATATATATATATATATATGCCATGATCTTTGCCTCTAGCCTTCTCCTCCACCCAGTACCCAGTCACCAGACCCAGTAGTCATCACACTAGCAGACATCCAAACCAGAGTGTCCAAAATGAAGAGCTGGACAGCACCAGGGCCCGACATGATTCATACCTACTGGCTTAAGAAACTGACAGCACTCCATGAACGCCTAGCAGCACAGATGAACCAGCTGCTGATATCGGGAAACCACCCAGAGTGGCTAACCCAGGGCCGGACAGTCCTCATAATGAAGGACCCCCAGAAGGGAACAATACCATCTAACTACCGGCCTATAACCTGCCTCAGCACCACATGGAAGCTTCTATCAGGCATCATAGCGACTAAGATGAGTAGGCACATGGGGCAATACATGAGCAGAGCACAGAAAGGAATAGGCAACAACACCAGGGGAGCCAAACACCAGCTACTGGTTGACAGGGCAATTGCCCGAGATTGCAAGACGAGGAACACCAACCTGTGCACTGCCTGGATTGATTACAAGAAAGCCTATGACTCAATGCCACATACATGGATACTGGAATGCTTAAAACTGTATAACATCAACAGGACACTAAGAGAGTTCATCCAGAACTCAATGAGGCTGTGGAAGACAACTCTGGAGGCCAACTCAAAGCCAATTGCACAGGTGAACATCAGATGCGGCATTTACCAAGGAGATGCTCTGTCCCCCCTGCTGTTCTGCATAGGCCTAAACCCCCTCAGCCAGATCATCTCAAAGAGTGGCTTCGGATACCAGTTCCGAAGTGGAACATCCATCAACCACCTCCTCTACATGGATGACATCAAGCTGTATGCCAAGAATGAGCGTGACATTGATTCCCTAATTCACCTCACCCGGATCTACAGCAAAGACATTGGGATGTCATTCGGACTAGATAAATGTGGGCGGATGATATCTAGAAGAGGAAAGGTGATCACAACTGAAGGGGTTGACCTACCTGAAGGGAATATCACAGATGTGCAGGAAAGTTACAAATACCTAGGGATCCCACAGACAAATGGTAATCATGAGGAGGCAGCTCGGAAGTCAGCCACAGCCAAATACCTACAGAGGGTAAGACAGGTCCTGAAAAGTCAGCTGAACGGCAAAAATAAGATCCAGGCCATTAACACCTATGCCCTGCCAGTAATCAGATACCCAGCTGGGATAATATCCTGGCCACTGGAAGAGATACAAGCCACTGATATCAAGACAAGGAAACTCCTTACCATGCATGGAGGGTTCCACCCCAAGTCCAGTGTCCTGAGGCTGTACACTAAGCGAAAGGAAGGGGGCCGAGGACTAGTAAGTGTCAGAACTACTGTCCAGGAGGAAACGGCGAACCTCCAGGAATACATCAAGAAAATGGCCCCCAATGACCAACTGCTAAGTGAATGCCTCAGGCAACAAAAGCCCAGTAAGGTCGAGGAACCAGAGGGGCTATCATGGAGGGACAAACCCTTGCATGGCGTGTACCATCGACAAATTGAGGAAGTGGCTGATATGGAAAAGACATACCAGTGGCTGGAAAAGGCTGGACTAAAGGACAGCACAGAGGCGCTACTCATGGCTGCACAAGAACAAGCCCTGAACACCAGAGCAATAGAGGCCGGGGTCTACCACATCAGACAGGACCCCAGGTGTAGGCTGTGTAGAGAAGCCCCTGAAACAGTCCAGCACATCACAGCAGGGTGTAAGATGCTGGCAGGCAAGGCATACATGGAGAGGCATAACCAGGTAGCGGGCATACTGTACAGGAACATCTGTAAAGAGTATGGACTGGAGGTCCCAGGGTCAAGATGGGAGAACCCCCCAAAGGTGACAGAGAACAAACAGGCCAAGATCCTGTGGGACTTCCAGATCCAGACTGACAAGATGGTGATGGCCAATCAGCCTGACATAGTGGTGGTGGATAAACATGAGAAGACAGTGGTGGTGATAGATGTAGCAGTCCCCAGTGATAGCAACATCAGAAAGAAAGAACATGAGAAGCTTGAGAAATACCAAGGGCTGAAAGAGGAGTTAGAGAAAATGTGGAGTGTGAAGGCAACGGTGGTACCAGTAGTGATTGGAGCATTAGGGGCAGTGACCCCCAAGCTGGGAGAATGGCTCCAGCAGATACCAGGAACAACATCAGAGATCTCTGTACAAAAGAGCGCATTGCTAGGAACAGCTAAGATCCTGCGCAGAACCCTCAGGCTCCCAGGCCTCTGGTAGAGGACCCGAGCCTGAAGGAGACACCGCCCACGTGGGGCGAGAGGAACATTTTTATATATATATATATAAAATACATTAATAACATGGAAACAATATGAAGTTATTAACCAATACAGTAGAAGCAATATGGGTGTGCCAGTGTGAACTTTTACCTGCAAAGAAGGTTTTAAGCATGATGAGAATTGAACCTTGTCAGCCTAAGTGATAAGGTTGTGGTTATGAAGGTGGTCTTTGGTGTGGGATAATGAGGTTCAAGTCCCACATGTGGGCAGAGAGAGAAAACATGCGACTTGTTAACTTCTCCAAATTTAAGTCGACTAATGCTATGGGAGTCAATGTGTCAACTGGTCCGTTAATGCCCTAGTAGCTACTTATTTTCACACAAAAAAATATACCATGTTTAAACAAATATTAACTGCCTTCCATTAGTCCATTTCCACTCCTCCTTAGCAGCCTTTCCAGGTCATCACCAGACAGAAGTGACCCTCTTTTAAAACCCCAGGGCTCCACCCACCAGGGATAGACCATGATGATAAAAAAAAAAAAGTTATCAACCTTATCTTTAAATGGCGTAGTCTCCTCACAACACAAGTTATTATATTCTCTCCTTTACTACAAACATTTCTACATTTTCCCCACATTCATAACCAACTTGATCCGGTATGTGGGCGGCTGCTTTGGGGACCCTTCCCTCCATGTGTACGGCTGGGGAAAAGCAAACGCTGATGTCAGACGAAAAAAAAAAAAAGTCAAAAACACACAAAATCAGTCCAAAGGAGAAGGCAGAACACATACGGTTGAGCAGAAAGGGTCAATCCAGCAGTCAGACGTCAAACGCATGTTGTAGCGTGGGGTTCAAACCCACGCAGAGAAAGAGAGAATCCTATTGGGGGTTTGAGGGAAGGCTGTAGGAGAGGGGGGCTTAACTTTGACCTTGACCTTTGACCCACATTCACCCAAATGTTATGGGATCTATTCTAGACCACCTTGCACTTTTCCTAAATATTTAATCTAGCATTTTTTTCATAAAGTTGCTTACAAACAAACAGACAGATGGACAAACAAACAAAAAAGGGAACCAAAAACAATACCTTGCCTCCCCTTTGAGGGGCGGGGTAAAAATACAGAATTCAAAATTACTACTACTTCTTTCAGTCTTTCAAAGTCTCTTCTAATAAACAGGTTCCGGGGTAGTAGCACAGCAGCAGATTTAATAAACATCCAATAAAGAGCCTGAAATGCATCAGTGTCCAAGGCAACACATAATGAAATATCAACTACAACACAAACAACAAACATAATGTACTATTTTGTGCCTCGTGACCCATGTGCAGCATTAACATCATCTTACAGCTCTTGTATTTCTGATCATGTTTTTTTTCTTTGAGAGTGAAACGGGTGCGTTAGTGGTGCCCATTCCATGTGATGTACACATGCAACAAACCATTCATTTAAAACCAACATTGTAATACAAGTATGTTTTGTTACCTTGGACAAGGACGTCTTGCGGTTTGTTTGTCTGTCTGTCTGCTTGTCCGTCTGTCAGCAGGATTACGCAAAAAGTTCCAAACAGATTTTTACTGAACTTTCAGGAATGATAGATAATGGGTCAAGGAAGAAGCCATTAGATTTTGAGCAATGAAGGTCAAAGGTCACACTAAAGGTCAACAGCAAAAATACATCGGTGGTAACATGATAGCATCTGGTGTTGTTTTTTCATTCACATGGTGTCAACACTAGAGTGACTTTTTGTCCGGACAATCCGGTTTTAGTGCCATCTGTCTGGCCGTCTGTCAAGTGTCCGGCTTTTTCACATTTTGTCCTCCTTTTATACAATCGTCCGCCACCGTTGCATTAATCTGCTGTCTTTGACTACCTTGTTTTGTTTGGTTTTGTCTTTATACCTTTTATTTAACCAGATAAATGCTCACTGAGGAAAAAAAAATCTATTTTTCAACAGTGTCCTGGAAAATACAGCAGCACGAGTTACACAAAATAGAGATCACAGCCTTACATCCAACCTAAATATATACATAAAACACAATAAAAGTCAGCTCTACAACTAATCATGAAACAATAAACTAAGAACATACTGTTTAGCACCTTATGATGCATGTTCAAGATTAACATCACTGGACAAATGTGTTTTGACTGTGTCCAATTTTTCTTTACCCATAATGCATTGGTGGCACCAATTTTCCCCACTCAGGTCATGTGATGCAAACATGAAGGAAACCTTATTCACATAGCATTTATTTGAACCTACCATTGTTGTGTTGGCATGGTTTTAACTCACCTTTTCCTCTTTTATGATGGAAAAGGTGCAACATTTTATTATTAAATTGCCTTTAAACCTACAAATAAACTGATTTTGAAAATCAGATCAAATAACATTGTATAGGTATTGGGTGGATTTGAACAAAATTGCAGTACAAGAACAATGTTATTCATTCATGGAACGCAACATGTAATGGCCTGTAATAATTACAATGCATATGTTCTTGTATGTATTGAATACAGAATTAAAACAACATGTACCTACTGATAATTGCCATTAGGTATGTTTGCACCTCATTTTGTAACAATTTGATAATTACATATAATAACCTTTTATAGTGTTTGGTATTAATCCAGTTTTAGGTTTTGGGTGGATTTTAATTTATTAAAGTTGTTTATGAATTAATATATTATATCACTATCGTACAAAATATTCTATATTATTCATTTGGTTCATGCCCTTTAATGATTATAATGCAAGTGTTCTTGTTTATATTAATAATTCCATCAATAGGTGCCCACTAACAACTACTATTAAACTTTTCTTAAAATCCTTAGAACAATTTGTCATTTTTTTAAGACATTACGCGAGACATTCTATACAGTAGCTTTCAGTATTAGTCTGTTTAACTGTCTCTTCCAGTATTTTTTTTTTTTTTTTTTAACTCATTATAATGATTGGCCCATGGCAGCAAGACACAGTGCAGCTGGGCAAGAGAAAATGAGGTTCTTTGAAGTTCCCTCTTTTGAAAGGCAACACAGATCGTTGTTGTTGTGCCTTGTTTCTAACCTGGGGCGTGCTTTGAAACCATACAAAGGGACCAGGCTTATTACGGCCCACTAGCCTCTCCATATTTTACTCTTTAAAAAAAATTAAGCAGTAATTGGGAATGCCAGGATAAGGATTTAGTGAACGTGATCAGTAGCAGATGATCTTCTATGAGTCATACAGATCATTTCTATTCTGCTTCAGACTCTATTTGTAATGTGAATCCACACCAGTGTGTTGCTTTGTCTAATCCTTTATGTGAAAATGTGTGCAAATATGTATTTTCTGATGCCAGTGGAAGGATTGTGATATTTTGCAAGGGAAATGTAACACCCTGAAATAAGTACGTTTTGCATTCACACATCTTAACACGAAAAACAGTCTACATGTATGTTATAGTATATGCAAGCACCGAACCTGGGGGGACAGAGCCTTTTCTTTAGCCGCCCCAAACCTCTGGAACTCACACCCCCCAACCATCCGTCACTGTTCTGACCTCAACACTTTTAAATTCCTTTTAAAAACTCATTTATTCAAGATCGCTTTTAATGTTTGATTACTTTTATTCTGTCTGTTTTAATTTGTGATTGCTCTTTTTTCTCTTGTTAGGCCTTCGCCGCGTACCACGTCGGGTGCAAGGCCTATTGATACTTCTGATTCAACCCTTTGAGCTCTAATTTGACCCCCTGAACATGCATGAAAACTCACCAAATTTTGCACACACTTCAGAAGTGTGAAAAATTGTGAGTATTTATAGGTTTCGTAAACATCGGTAAAGAAATGTGTCTACAGTGCCCCCTAGAAAAGTGTAAATATTTAATTGTGTGATGATCTGTCAGGAGTCTCCAGAGCAAAATAACCAACCGTCTTCCAGGTTTGGTCACTGGTGCTTGGGTCCCACACCAGGGTCTCCCACACAGGGCAGAGTGGGGGGCCCTGGTGTGTAAATGTTTTTTGTTTTAGAGAGAGAGTTTTTGCAACCACTTGATATATAATACTAAACTGACACATAAACCAGGTCATAAAAATAAAATTATATCCTCCACCAGCCACTGTGGTTCAGGATGGTAGAATAATATATATCACAGAGTTTTTGAATGCCACCACCCAAAGAGATTGAAAACCTTTAAAATCTAGCCCTGATTCGGTGGCATCACTAGTACAGGGTGATAGAAAGCTCAATAGATAACAGAAGCTTGGGTTCAAGTTCAGGGTGAGTCACAGTTTTTTGAAGGCCACCGCCCAAACAGTAGATTTAAAACCTTCCAAATCGAGATTCAGCATACCCCCCACTGTGGCTCAGGCTGGTAGAAAGCTACGTAGACAACAGAAGCATGTGGGTTCAAGTTCAGGGTGAGTTACAGTTTTTTGAAGGCCACCGCCCAAACAGTAGATTAAAAACCTTCAAAATCAAGTCTCGTTTGCCAGTCTTTGTGTCTCAGGCTGGAAGATCGCTTGATAGATGACAAAAGAACTTGGGTACAAGTCCTGGGTCACTCTAATTTTTTAAGGCCACTACCCAAACAGTAGATTTAAAGTCTCTCACCAGCCTCTGTGACGCAGGCTGATAGGAGGATTAATAGACAACAGAAGAATGTGGGTTCAAGTCTCTAATGACTTACAGTCTTTTAGAGGCAACAACCCAAATAGTAGATTTAAAACCTTTAAAATTAAGACTTGCCCAAAAATCCTCTGTGGCACCGGTTGATATGAGGCTCAGTAAGTAAGAGAAGAATGTGGGTTCAACACCTGTTTGAGGCAAAGTCTTTTGTAGGCCACATCCATACAGTAGATTTAAAACATTCAAAATCAAACTCTCTTTCACCAGCCTCTGTGGCTCAGGCTGGTAGGATGCTTGTTAGATAACAGAAGAATGTGGGTTCAAACCCTGTGTGAGTTGGAGTTTTTTGAAGGGAACAACCCAAAGAGTAGACTTAAAGTGTTTCAAATAAACAGTTCAGTCACCAGCTTAGGTGGTGCAGGCTGGTAGAGTGCTTGATAGGAAACAGAAAAATGTGGGTTCAAGTCTTATGAGGTTCTGGAGCTAAATTGGTTCCCATTGGAGGGGCTGGTGGTCTGCACCTCTGAAAATTGAGGAGGTGAACTCAGAGGGTTATGGGAAAGCACTGGTACTTTATACCAGTACCATATACTTTACATAATATATATAATGAACAAATATATGTATGTTTATATATTTATTAATATATATATAGTGTACTTTGAGGGACCCATGAGCCAGGGGGGTCTCATCATGAGAGAGAGGCCAATGGCCTCATGGGCCTCTGTGGCCCGCCCACGGCGCATAATGGGCAAGGGACCCATGAGCCAAAAAACCTTGAGATGGCCACACCCATAAACCAACAGGAAGTCTGCCATTTTGGATTGGATAGTCATAGACCTCAGGACCCAACTGTGGTGTCCAAAACCAAAGAAGGGGATAAACCCTCCCATCCCCTTTGCAAATCGCACCCAGTATATGTCCGTTTTCAAGTTGTGCTAAATTCAGCTTATTTTAATTACACTATTAACTATAAGGATTTTGCTGCCAGATACATTCCTCCTATTCTTCCCATTAATACACATCAGTAAACACCTTTGATCAGGTACAATAATTACATCCTGAATCCCTGTTAGACTTTATCTATGAGAAATAAATCACACTATCTTAAGCATTTCATGAGAAAAGGTAAAAATAATATTTTATTCCAACTTTATTGTTAACAGTGTAACTCATTTTCTACAGGTTATTTAACCGACAGTGTATTTCTTAACATCGCTTCCTGCAGAAACCATTGTATGTGACTGTAAAATGTCAACTTTTCATGAGCTCAAAAAACAATACAATACAAAGCTGAACACATGCCTTTCTGTTCAGCTTTGTATTCTGTACAATCCAAGATGGTTTTAAAGGATTTATTTAGCTTTGGATGGAGGACAGTTTTCTCATCCCATAAAGAGACGCTTAATATAAAACATTCAAAGCATTCATTGACATGAGGTTTCTTCTGGAAAGGAATGAAATAAAAATTAAAATGAGGAAAGTAAAGCTGTCAGACAAACACAGCAGAGTAAACAATAAAATGTTTGCGGAAATATAGAGGAGCATAAATATGAAGCTGTAGAAATAGAAACAGAGAATAAGTAGCTCATATTGAGGAATTATTGTTGTTAAACCTCTGAGTGGATAGAGAGTGTATGAAGGAAAACTGGAGGTTATTCTTCCAAAAGTGTAAGGAGTTGGGTGGCAGAATGAGGAAAACAAGGATTCATGGAGACCCTGGAGGCTGCTCTGAGGGCAGCTTTGCCCCATTTCTCATGGCCATGTAGGTTAGTGGGTAACAGAGTGATATTTAACCGATCCTAATAGATGCTGGGCGTCAGGCTGTGAGGCCTGGCAGAAACAGGAGCCTGTCTGTCTGTCTAATGTCAGATAAAAAAAGATGCTGTGCTGTCACTGCTCTCAATCATGTGTCCCTGAGCAAAAACACTGACTCTAATGAAGCAAACCACAGATACAGACTTCATAACCTCAGCGCTTTTAGAACAGATCACTGCTCAGTCATCCAGTCTAGCCTTTTGTGCTTAAAATCCCCAATTAACTGCATTAGCAATTCATGAGGTATTTACTGTGCCAAAACACATCACAGATTCATTTAAAAAGATTTACCGAGATGCTATTAAGGATGTGACAGTCTTTATTACCAAGGAAAATTAATATTCTTACCTTAAAGTGCTCTTGACAATGAAATATATTTTCTTTGGCTCTGAAACAACTCATGAAACTCATGTTCTTTAAATTAATGCTATCAAGATCCTTGAGTCAAAAAGATACTCACACAAAGAAAGAGAGAATGTGAGATGGGCATACTGGGAAAAAAAAAAGAAAAAAGAAATAAGGTTGGTGTTTTGAAGGCTGTAAATGTTCTGCTTTACACTTCAAACGAGCAATCAGTTGATGGTGCTTGCTGGACAGCTATTTAATAGTCATATTTATGGTGAATAAAGCAACAGTTTGTTCATTTTTAATAAATGATGACAACCCAAATATCCTTGTAAAACTAACAAGTCTCATGCCTCATTAGTATACAGTTAGTTCAGAGGATTCAGAAGTATTCAGCATGAAAATTAAAGTTTAATGGAATGAGCTTTTATTACGACATCTACATAATTCGGGGGGCCTTGACTACTGTAGTGAAATAAATGACCAGTGCTGTTTTGTGTTCTCATCAAAAAATAGTGTGACTGTGAAAGGACAGCACAGACAGATTTACCTCCTACTTGTTAGAACACACACAAAAAAAATGACTGGTGGGATATAAAGACGGCAGCACCATTCCAAAAAAAAAAAAAATAAATAAAAATACTCATTCGCCAAGTTGAACGATGAATTTGGATTAAAGTGGACTCATGCAAATTTAACATAAAGTCTTTTTGCTGTCAGGAAAATAGAGCCTATCCTAATAAATGTGTATTTGTAACAAGACCAGGGAGGCTAAAAAGTTGTGAATGATTAATGCAAGAAAGATTTAGGAGTACATAGGGAGTTCATATCACACAGTTTCAGCAGGAATTTTTTGACAGCAAATAAGCTTTTTAGGAGCATATTTATTGGTCAGTGTAGTGCAGGGGTGTCAAACTCGTTTTGGTTCAGGAGCTACATTCCCTCTAATATGATCTCAGGTGGGCCAGACAAATAAAATAATAACAGGAAAAAAGGAAAATTGTGAACGACTTGAAATGTTTTAAGAATAACAACTGTGATTTTAACAAAAATCTGTTTCAATATATTAGTTTGTCATTGACACATGTGTGTTACAACTTACATTTTGTATTAAAAATACATTTAGTAACAGGTATAATATTTGTAAAACTTCTATTCATCATAAGACATTGCAGCTTTTTTATTTATTCAGGTTATTCACATTTTTTTTGCGTGAAGTTTTTTAATGTAAACATTTTCTTTTTTACGCTAAAACAAATTTTATTTATTTTTTATTTATCCTTTATTAAGCCAGGATTGTCCCATTGAGACTAAGTGTCTCTTCTGCCAGCGAGTCCTGGTCAAAATGGCAATAAACAATACGTTTCAGAAAGAGACAACACAATAAAACATATCATGCAGAAATAAACAAACATATCACATTGACACATGAAGGAGACAGACTTACATAAAACTCAGTGGCTGCTAAAAAGCTAAGAGAACATTTGTAGTTGTCATTATTTAGAGGTTATTGTGATAGTACTTTGGTGGTGTGAGTCACTTAAGGTGATATTGATTTGTATGCGGACGCTGAATTAAAAGGATTTTTACACCATTGATTCTCAGTATGTTCAGTGTAATATTTGCGTCTCATGGGCTGGATTGGAGTCTTTGGTGGTGGCCCCTGGCCCACATAATCATCAACTTTAATCTGAAATTTAATGAACATCTACACGATTACTCAATTTAATGTAGGAAAACCCCTCATTTTCATTGCCCCCCCCCACACACACACACACACACACGCACCCAAAAATGAAAGAATGTTAAAGGAATTACAACTAGAAAAACATTCTGAGAGTGCAGACCAGCACCAAAATGTAATCATTTGTTCCTTGTGACACTCTCAACACATCTTCAAAATTTCATAACAATAAAGTAAAGTGAAGTACTTTATTTGAATGAAATGTGTCCTCTGCATTTAACCCATCCTTCATGCCATTGGGGCACCTGTAAGGAGCAGTGGGCAGCCATGGGCGGTGCCCGGGGAACCATCTCCATCTGTAGAGGCAGGCTCATGGTCAGAATCACCTGGCTGGAGGATCTGACCCTAACAAACATATTTTTGGGTCCGTCCATAAGTTTTTGAGTTATCTTGACCCCCCCACCACCACCCCAGATCACCACCATTTCTAGATCTGCCTATTACCAAAAAATGTCATCAAAATCCATCCATATATTTTGAGTTGCCTTGCTAACTAACAGACAGACAAACAGACAGACAAACAAACTCTGGCAAAAACATAACCTGCCTGGCTGTGGTAATAATTGGTGATAAATAATTTAAGAAATGTTAAACATAGACAAAAATCCATTTGAGAATTGCCACAAAAGTGACACTGGGTCTTTATGGGATCAGACCATGTGAAGCAAAATTTTTGGCAAAGCTCATCAGTTTTGTGTTTGTGTTTCCAGAGTATGGAGTGAAGCAGCACAGCCAGTTAGACTTCTAAAACCCTAGTTAGAGACACAAGGATATTGTGGGTGACATACATGATTGTCTAAGACTCAGTTCTGGTGCAAGAAAAGCTGCAAGGAACAAAGTAACACCATTACAGTGTGCTAACACAGTTGGTAAGTTGGTTATCTGTTGGGTGTATTCTGACTTTGGGTCTGTGGGTGGAAGGTCTGATTGCATCTTTTAACTGGTCTGCAGCCAAAAAAACATGTGAAATGGTAAATCTAATCACTCTAATGTATTTTGACCAACTCTTATTGTGTTAGCTTATTAAACTAGGAGACAGTAGGTTTCAGAAAAGGGTAATCAGGTATAATCTGCCCATGCAACACTTAGGAAAAAAAAATCATCTTGACAACAGTGACATATATATGTCTGTTGTTAAGATGTAATTTATCAACATTCAAGTGAGAAACAACACGCCTGAGATACAACAGTCTTGAAGTTGAAAAGAGCAACTTTTGCTTCCTAACAAAATCTCTATCGTGTTATTTGGGTTGAGTTGCTGTTTTCAGAGTGCAATCACATCAGTGGGGCAGTTGTGCAGGTACACGATTTGGAATGTGTGTTGACCTTATCGCTGACCTCCAAAAACTTCAACATGAGCCGACTTTTCGGAGCTCACAATGCTGGTTGACCTTCCTCACACTGTCCAAGTGTCCCCATTAGCTGAGCTCTGTAGAACCAGGACCTTGTGGTGGCTTGTTGTTCATGTGATTCATGGACATACTTAGGAGGACATTAGAGGACTTGTAACACTTTTACATGACACGGAAAAACAAGATGATACAAAGAATGTGACATATGGGAAGAAAAAGGGTAAATTTAGAGGCTGAGCATCCTCCTTTAACCTAAAACTCATAATGCCAGAATAAAAAACTACATTTGATCTGTGTCACCATAAACGGGCAAAGATCTACTTGTATATTGATCTATTGTGGCCCAAAATTCATCAACTGTTTACTTCAGGGAGCTATGCAGTAGAAAGACGTGTAACAGGATTTTGACAGGATTAAGCTGAGATACACAGTTAATAACTAGTGCTGAACAGAAAAGGCAAAACAGCATGTGTGAGATGGCTCCGTGGTAGCAGTAGCCTTTCCACCACTAGTTTATTCAGTAAGATTTGCAGTCACGGATTGCAACACACCACAAGAGGCATCCTGAAGAAATTGAAAACAGCAGCCAAAAGCCGAATGAGGCATATGGCCAGCTGCGGTTCAAAGAGTAAATATCCATGACAAAAACAGGACGCTGCTAAAAATGTGTATATGACAGCATTTTTTCAACTGTCCATGTAATTGTTTCATTATTAGGCTGAGTGTTTGCATGGGGAAATTCATAGTTTAGATTGCTGATGAGCTATTTAGAGCAGACAGCATGTCTTGCTGAGACCATTAGGAATAACACTGAGTTAGGTGATGCACCTTAAGCTCAGCTGTGCATGCAGTGTGTGTATGAATATTGAATCCTGCTGACCAAGCACAAGGGTATCTGTGGTCCTTTTGTATTTCGGCCATTATTCTAGATAGCTAAACCACCTTTTCAGAAATTCAGTATGTCACAGGATGTCAGAGATTGTGAGCCTATTCTTAACATTCAAAAGGATAAGAATAAAAAAAAAGAATCTTGCAATTTTTTTACATGTTGAAAAAAATACACACAATTTAATCATGTTTGTTGACAGATTACAGGCTGTTTTGATGGAGGTATGTAACTATATTCTTTTGGGAGATGTTATCTGACTGCAATAATGTTTTGTTTGATTAAAGAGAAACACGAAGAGAAAAAAAAATACTATATTGGACGTCCAGAAGTGGAGAGAACTGCTGTTAATTATTATAGACTGACATGATCCCTGGAAAAGGAAATTAACTGGTAGGCACCTAGTGTTTTGCCTGCAGATTTATTCATTTGTATGACCAGGCTTCATGTAAATGAATTTTAATAACTAATTTTCTGCAGGTGGACACTTTGAATAATAAAAATGACATCATTGATGTGGAGTTCACTGGCATGACTCGGTCGCCAGAGGGCGCTTTAAACCGACACCAGCTGATGACGTGATGACGTATGAGGAAGTTGTGTCTGTAGCCAACAAATGCTAACTAGCATTACTAGCATATGCTACATGTTATGGTAGTAATAGAAACATGATATAATGATTTCTGAGCAACGGATTTTCTAAAAATACTTTGCCCTGGCGGGTTAACATCTAAAAGACCCAGCAAGTTGTAAGTTGTTGCGATTTATTTAATTCCTTCCCTTTGGCAGTGCTAGTTTGTGCAATGGAAGTTAGCGAGCTGGCTCAGTTTCAAAATCAAAGATATTTACAATGAGTCAGTAATACAGATTTATTTATTTGTCACGTACTGACAATGACATTATGTTATCTGTGTTGAAAAGCAGCATTGAGCAATTCTTTGCTATACTATACGTAGCGATTAAGCATGTGTATCGGTGTTTATATATGTAATTATATTGCTATTCATGCAAATATGAGACGGAAAACCCAGTATTCAGGTCTGCTGTTAGAAAGTGTGATGGCTGTCAGCTAATAAAAAAAACCAACAACATCGTATTAAGACACGACAGCCACGAGACTTTAATCGACAGATGTTGCCTACAAACATACATAACATATATCCAGGAGCCTTCAGATGTATAACCTGCCATACCTGTATGTTTTGTTACATTTAAGCCCAGGCAAAACATATGTTGAAATAAACTGTAAAACCGAAGAAAAAAAAGACATTTTTGAAATTACATATTTAACCTACAGCAAAGTTAAGTAAGACCTTAATAAATGTAACAATATTTTGCAAAAAAAATTAAATAAAAAATCAACGCAGGGTTGTTATATTGATTGTTAAAATTCTCACAGCTGTTGGGAGTTTTTACACATGTTTATAAAAACACACCTTGTAACTCACGACCACATAAGAAGCTTTCATGTCACGTTACATTATGGCATTCCATGTATTTTTTATTTTTTATTTTTTTTTTACCTTTGGTTGCTCTTTCTTAGTGCACTTATTCTTGAGTTCCGGTGATGTATATTCACAGAATAAATGTGGTGACATGACTCCTACTGTCAGGTCGAGACTCAAAAGTGAACATTTTCACAGTAGCATAAATATACTTGAAGCATAAAATGATTTACTTTGAATAGAATAAAATAGAATCCTTTATTGTCACTGTAAACATAGTCCACAACATTTATTGTGAAAATCATTTTGGCAGCTCCATATGTTCAGGCACATGATATACAATGTCAAATAAAAGAAAATAAAAAAAACCAAACAAACAAAAACAGTATAAAGTACAAGAATAGTCATAAATACATGCATTGTAGTGCAAAAACTGCAAGAAGGATGTGTGTGTGTGTGTGTGTGTGTGTGTGTATGTATGGGGGGGTTTATTGCACATGATTGTGTGTGTGTGTGTGCACATGTGGAATTTGTATGTTCTCCCTGTGTTTGTGTGGGTTCTCCCAACATCCAAAAACATGCACTGATACGATAACTGGTCAACTTAAAATTGCCCATAGGTGTGAATGTGAGGGTGGTTTGCTCCTTTGACACATAGAGGTGTGTCAGCCTTGCAATTATGTGTGACTCATTCAGACTATACCTCTATGGGCCTTCACACATAGGTACAGGTATAGGCTCCTACAACCCTAGTGAGGATAAGGCATTCAGAAAATGAATTCAAATAACTTATTTATGTAAGTTGTACTAGAAACTAGAACAATTTAGTTATAACTGCAGTTTTCTTTCTATATCACATATAGGTTGGTTGGTATTCAGCCTTAAGTCTGAGAGGACAGCAGTACTTCCAAGCCACTCCAATGTCTTCTGGCTGTCCACCTCAGTCCCCTGCTGTGGCAAAGTTGGAGGTAGCTGTAGATGGAGAATGCCCTCTACTCGCTGCCACGTTTGCCTACTGGGACAACATCCTTGGACCACGGGTACGCCATATCTGGGCTCCAAAGGGTGACCAAGTAATGTTCCTCAGTGATGGAGAAGTCACGTTTTTGGCTAATCATACACTTAATGGAGAGATCCTACGTAGTGCTGAGTGTGGTGCAGTGGATGTGAAGTTCTTTGTACTGGCAGAGAAGGGTGTCATCATTGTGTCCCTCATCTTTGACGGTGAGCTGAAGGGGGACAAGAACACCTGTGCCTTGTCTATTATCCTGCCTCAAACAGAGCTGGCCTTCTACCTACCGCTGCACACAATCTGCGTGGAGAGATTAAAACATGTAATCCGGAAGGGACGCATTTGGATGCAAAAGGTAACCTGCTGCATGTAGTCATTTGTTGATTTCTCAGTGTTGGACTGGCGAGGAGGCAAATTAGTACTTTTTATACTCATTAAAGGAAATCAAAACGCAGCACCTATCCTCACATCAGTTCTTCCTTTTAAGTGGATTATTAGGTAATTTATCAACCTCTGCTTTACTCATTAGACATTGTATCAACATTGGCACAATAATAAAGTTGTGATGTACCAACACAGGAGTAAGTTAGCTAATTGTTTGCTCTGAAGGATCAAATAGAATCACTTGTACGTCGAAATACTTAATTAAATGGAATAAATGAAGGAGGGTGCCGACCTTAGAAAGGCACATCACTGAAGAAGGTTCTGTCTCTTGTGACAGCTGTTCCTACTTTCAGTCACTTTCCCATGACATAATAAATATTTGAGGAGGTGTTTTACTGTCCTTCATGTACCTGCAGTTTAGTTTAATCTTGGCTGTTTTCTCTTACTGGCTGGGGTTCTCATATCTGACAGATACTCTCCAGTGAGCACTATAAAGAACTGAAATATTTTTGGTGTTGATCATTGCCAGCCCAATTGTGGTTTATAATCTGGTTTATTTAATCACTGATTAGGTGGTTTGTGATTTATCTGTAGGATGTTTATATAGAGATCTATGCAATATTTTGATTTAGTGATGTTATATGGTTGAGTAATGCGAGTATAAACAGCTTCAAAAGTCTTATTACATCATGGATGCTAATATTAAATGACACCAAACTAACTTAAAAAAAAAAAAAAAACTTCTACTATGTCTGGAGGGAAAAAAAAGTGTTACCGCAGACTTAATCATTTTCATGAGTTGTTAACATTTTTAAAGGCTTTCAGCTTTTACAGCCCACAGTTGAAGACATCCCTTTGAGTTACACACATTAGAAAGTCAAACTTCTCAGTAGCTGGGCCAAAAAATGCCTGGCTGTAATTTGCAGAAATGTGGAGAGTCATTCTTTTGTTTTCCTTCAGGGCTACAACATCATATCAGTGCTGAGTTTGGAGATCATCCCCATCATGGAGCTTTTGGCCTCCATGAAAACACACAGCGTGCCAGAGGATATAGATGTGAGCAACATCCGATTTAACACCCACACATTATTGTCCTTCACTTGAACTGTGCACACTATCGTACTGTATTTCATATTATATCTCAGATGGAGAAATTAAATGAGAAACATCAGTTTTGGTGTGAATACAGGCACTAGTATACTGTTAGGATCAGTGTTGGTTAGTATTGTTGCCTGTTATTGTTTAATCGCCGCTGAATTTGGCTGATGTTTTTCTGATTTCATATTCATGCTTGTTTCATTTGTATGATTGACGTTGCTGCTTCAAAGAGAATGTAGCAAAGGCCTGTCAAACAGTTGAGGTATTTCTTTCCCATTCAGAAATGAGGGAATAAATAACAAGAAAACCATAGTAAACCAAGAAAACATCTATATCACTGATCACCCACAGGATTTCCATTAACGTTTCATATCTTTTTAAACCCACTTTTATTAGTATTTGGATCATTTCTTTGTGTATTTGGATCCTAACAGTTCATAAAGTCTTAATTTGAACCCTTCAGGTGCTGCAAAACTATCTTCATATTAATTATAGCAAAAACTGAGTGGATTTCTGCAATCTGTTTTAATCCCTGTTTAATTTTTTACATCTATAACTAGTTATGTTAAGGCATCCGCACATAGAAGGTCAAGACTTCTGATGAACTTTTCTCCAAGTATGACATAATTGTTTGGCAGCAGCAGTGGTTGTAGTCCATACTGACAATATGTCCACATTTTGAGACGATTACCTAAAATGTTCAGTTGTTTGTTGTATTAATAAGATCAAGTGGCTGGACAGGACAGAGCAGCACATTTAACAACCTGGAAGGGGTGGGTTATAAAGTGGCTGATTTGTATTTAAAGGGCCAGCGCACAAAACAACTTTTCTGATATCATTACTTTGAAATAGCATCGAAGATGGGCCTGTGTAGTTGAATTAATAAAGAATTCAGACCCAAGCATAAGATTTACAGTTTATGTAGACCACAGGGGAATGTTTTATAATGCACAGTTCCATTTAAACTACGAAATACCGTTCTGTTAAAGAGGCATATGAAAATGGTCAATCAGGATATAGATGCAGAGCTTATACTGCATAATATTTTAACAAGCTTCTCATCAACACAAGTGTATTTCACTTAATTCATTATTTCACTTGTTCAAATGGTTTACCACCTACTGTGATTCAACACAGTTGCTCCTTTCTCATATGCAAATGCACTAAATTAAGGAATTAAAATAATTCTGCTTGCTGCTTTCATTTACACTGTCACACAATGGTGTTTTCATGTTCGGTTTTCAGTACAGTGTGCAAATGTGCCCATCAGCACTTTTCTCTTTGTTAACACCAATTTTTAAAATTACTCATTTGTTTTTCGCTCCTGCTGAGTAGATAAAAGACACGGTGTTGAATGATGATGACATCGGGGACAGCTGCCACGAGGATTTCCTCCACAAGTAAGCACCTCAGTACAGGCAAATGGAGACGGATGATGAACAATGCCCATTTAACACCCATCAACCTTGCAATGATGAGTAATGGCTTTCCACTTAACTGAAGTTACCTCAGGAGAAAGAGCGAAAGCTAAATCGCTGTTAGTGTTGAGAGTCTGCAAAGTCCAATCTGGCAATAAAGCTCAGAACTGAGCAGGATTAGTTCAATGTCCTGCAGAGATGACAAAGCATCTGTTAACTGGAGCTCATTAACTGGCTTTTAAAGGATATTTATATCTTCTGATGAGACTGACAGACCACTGGTATCTTTAGATAATGTGATATTCTGTCTAAATTCAATGATATTAAACAATGAGATGAATATGGAAGTAGCTGGAAAATGTCTTTTTCCACTGCCTTGCTATTACAATCCTAATTCTCCCTCTATGCAAAGCGTGATAAATGTTTTTAGGACACAGTTCCTCTGTCTCAATCATTAGTCTTAAAAGCTGACATTAATAAATGAAGTAATGCTAATTAAGCTAATTGGTTCTAATTTGCATGCCTTTGTCTCCTCGGTTCAGGGCCATCAGCTCTCATCTCCAGACGTGCGGCTGTTCAATAGTGGTTGGAAGCAACCCAGAGAAAGTAAATAAGGTAAATTCACTGGATTAGTGGCTGCGCACAGACAAATTTGTAATGCATCTGCATAATTTACAATGTTTTGAAGTGTGTTGTGCTGCTGTCTTGAGTTTAATGAGCCCTGTATGCACTTTTTCAGCTTCTGTTGGTACTTGCATTAGTCGACTCAGTGTTTCAAATGTCAGTCTGGGTTCGCAACTGTTTCCAAAAAGATAGACGAAATATAATGAGGCATATAAGCTCTTTCAGATGGGTACACTGTGTATATAAATCAAATAGATGACGATTCGGACATTTTCGCCAAGAAAGACAAGAGTTTGGATTAAGTAAAGTTGATGCAAACGTGTGGTGTCCCATCCTATTTGTGTCGGTTTAAACTAGGGTTTTTCTGAAGAGTTGAGGCTTAAGCGGTTTCTGTGTTGATTGATGGTTTGTGACTGTTTCTCACAGATTGTGCGAACGCTCTGCCTCTTTCTGACCCCCACTGAGAGGAAGTGCTCTCGCCTCTGCAAGGCTGACTCGTCCTTCAAATATGACACAGGCCTGTTTGTTCAGGGTTTGCTGAAGGTACTGTCACCACCAGTTCATCGAAAACTATTTGACCAGAAAATAAGACCTCAGCCACTGTTATGACCTTGATTTGCTGTAAATATTTTTCATCACTACAAGGTACGGGGTTCATATTCCCTTAAGTACCTGATGTACTTGATTTTGTTTCAGTATTTTCTTTCTTTTGTTTAAAACGAGCCAATTTTTTATTAATTTTTTTACATTGCTCAAGGGGTATAAAGGACAGAACAGCCAATATTTTCTAATATCTTTGTTATCTCTACAGAATTTGCATCAGAAGTTCCACATACTTAATATATATGTATTAATAAGAAAATTTACTCTGACCTATCACATTAAGAAAATCATACCAGGCAAGTGCACCCTAGCTGTTGTCTTAAAAGCAGTTTGTTTTTGTTTTCAATTCCCAGGACTCAACAGGAAGCTTCGTCTTGCCTTTCCGTCAGGTGCTCTACTCACCCTACCCAACAACACACATTGACGTGGACATCAACACAGTGAAACAGATGCCGCCATGCCATGAGCACACATACAACCAGCGGCGCTATATGCGCTCAGAGCTGAGTGCGCTTTGGAGGACAGACAGCGAAGAGGACATACCTCCTGATACAGTCATTCACACTGATGAAAGCTTCACACCTGATCTGTAAGCCACATGTCAACAGTTACACAAAATATTAATCAATAATTGAACCCTTTTCAGAAGAGCCAGCCTTTTACATTATTAACCACTGTGCATTGCTTTTAGGAACATATTTCAAGATGTCATGCACAAAGACACTTTGGTGAAGTCATTTATAGATGAGGTAAGAATGTAACACCAATCTTAATACATTCTGTAAATTATAATGTTATTAATAATAAATAAATAAAAACTTAAAGTAAAATTAATAACTACAAAAATACAACCGCAGACATTGGTTGACTTTTAAATACTTAACACTTATTTTATTGTCATATTGAGCCTCATTAGGTTCTTTAAATGGTGATAAATAAAATTACGAACTTCATATCAGAATTCCCACAGGGTCTTAAATATCTTGAATTTACAAATTTACATATAATACCTAAGAAAATGTTGTTAAAGGGTATTCATTTTGAAATGGTATGTCTTCAAATATGTTGCCATAAAGTTTCTGCAAGTTTCAAAGACAGTAACATTAGACTAGTCAGCTCCCCTTGTTCCAATTCCAGAGTTTATATTGATATTAGGGAGCAGTTATCAATAACTTTTCAGACTCCAGTGAGAAATGACTCAGAATGATGGGAGTTAAGGATTAAGTAAATTTTCCTAAATTCTAGGAATTACACTTTTTTTGCCCCTACAGCTGTGAAATGAGCGTTAAAATCTGTTCTTAATAGTTGTTAAAAGGTCACAAATGTAACTGCTATATATATCATGAACTGTTATGTATCATGATCGTCATAGCATAATAGTGTTAAGAGAGTAAAGTTGCATAGATATCACAATTTGGCCAAGTGTAGTATTTATTTTAGTGATTTAACTTGTCCTTAAGGTAGTTCATTTGAGAATCACAGACCTGGCCAAGAGGCAGCATAACATTGTGGGGCCAATGATATATGATCCTTTATGGTGTTTAAAAGTGTGCTTGAGGCTTACTGCTGAACCTCTACATGGGATCAGAAAATCCACTCTCTGCAGTCTGTAGATATAAACAGCAGATTTTATTCCCAAATGATACCAGCTCTCATCTGTTCCCATGAAACTGCTCCCAGAGTTGTGGTTACAAGTTTTTGCCATGACAACAGCAATATGTCTCTTTCTCAAGGTTAGCACAAAGGAGGGGGAGTTCACTGTATTATTCCAGCCATTTCCAGCAGAGCCATAGCCTGGACTACTAATTGACATCCTGTGTCGTACACAGGTGTTCATGCTGAAGCCGGGCCTGTCCCTGCGGAGCACCTATCTGGCCCAATTCCTGCTGTTGCTCCACAGGAAGGCCCTCACATTGCTCAAGTACATCGAGGACGAAACGTAAGAACTGTCAATAATAGGATTTTAATCCGAATTACAAAAAGCTTTGTGTGTCGCATTAGACCACCCATCTCAGGCTGTGCTACAGAAAGAATGTATTAAAAAAAAAAAGTATAGCAGCTGGTAATCCCTTTGCTTTTTACTCTTGTTTCTGCTTTAACTTTGCACTGTTGCTACTGACCTTGCTTTGACAGCACCATCACCACTAACCCCCCACCCCAGAAGACATGTAGCCATAAAACCCCTAAAGGTTGTTTTCTGGGGCCTGATGTTGTGCACTGAACTCAACATTGTCATGTCTCTCTCATCCTGCATTTAGTAATAGAATCCCCTGTATAGGGGTGTGAGTACAATAGGCTTCTGAGAGGCAATGACCAAAATAACAGAATGAATGGGGGGCTGACTGTGTTAAATCTGGATGAGAAACATCTGTTAGTTGTGGTTAAAACAAATCTCAGGTGCAGCTACAGTAGGTAGGTGAATAGGGGGATGCAGGTGAATAATACTCAAGTATGGAATAGCTGTATACTCGGAGTTCAAAACAAAAACATGTTTTGGATTCAAGGACTGCATCAGTACCTGAGGTGTCCTGCAGGGAATTGAAATGCAAGACAATATAGACAGACTCCTCTTGACTGCAGGTGCAAGCAGTTACTTAAATCAAGATGAACAGCAGTGCATCAGGAAACAAAATGAAGGAGAATATATTGTCAGATTACTGTACCGAACATGCAGGTGACTCTTTTGGGAAGCAGAGTGAGAAACTCCATTGTGCTGAGCAGAGGAAAGAGCTCGTATGATCAGATGAGTCATCCTTCACTGCATTCTGTGACAAGTATGAATGTTATGTATTGCACCAGCAATCTATAGGTATCGCTCTACATATTCTAAAGAAAACAGCTTATTTATGGCTGTTTTCACAACACTACAATAAACTTAGCACAATGGGCTGTCGTCTTGTATGACTAGAATCAGGTCGTATCCACATAATAATGATGTGTGTCATTCATGCTGGACAAAAGACCTGTTAAAATTTGGCTTTTGTCTTCAGTGTGAAAGGGGACAATCTACATTATTTATCACCTTTAGCTCTGATTGGCAGTAATGGAAATATAACTCAAATGAAATATAACTCTCAACCCTTTTCTGGCACAGTGGTCTTCTTTTTATTTTTTTGTCTGCATTTTTTCTCATTGTTTAACACCACAGAGAGGGTGTCAACCTTGTTTGAGATCAATGCATTTTTTAGTCTTGTAGCCAAATATTTTAATATTTAGTGCATGTGTGTGACCATCACCGGTCCTCCCTGAAAGCTGAGCAGACATCCTTTATTAGAACTCTCTATTATAAGCCAGGGAGGGCAGTGCTACACCAACACAGTGGTCTTCTTAACATTGCCACATGAATAGCAGAGGACCAGAACATGTTTTTTTTAAATTATTATTATTATTTACAATTGGTGACCATATTTAGTAGCGTTTTCCTGCTTCCTAATGTGCAAAATGAAACTCTCCAGATTGTTGCCTTTACAGCATGTATTTACTTGTTTAAAAGCAAAGTAGTTATATTAATGTTAAAATGTATGTTGCTGGATTTCTTCACTCTGTATTTCTCAAGCAAAAATGCTTTTTATCATCTATTGTCTGTATTTTTAGATTTTAGGATTTATTTTTTCTGCTTTATGTGTCTCTTAAGCTGCTATCAAAGGGTTTTAGACTTTAAGTTACACAAACAAAGCATTATGAAGTCACCTTTGTGGTTAAAAACACAACTAACATGCAGCTAACACTTAAAAAGTAATTCCAGTGAAACATAAATAGTCAAATATTTACATAAAAGAGGCTGAATGATCCATCTTTCTAGCCCATGGGATAAATTGTGAAGATATTAGGGATTTTTGTCGTGGCAGCCAAGTCGTGAATCCTTAGAATCATCCTAATATGACAGTCCAGTTTCATCTAAACATCACAGCGTTTTGAGAAGAATGTACTGAGATGATTAAATGATGTAATGGATATTCCATTGTGTCACAAACCAGCCAACCAGCTCAACTTCTGAGACAGTGTATATATGATAATTCATTTAGCAGACAGGAGTGGGTTTTACCTGCTTGACTAGTTTTGGCACTTCACGATAAACCTCCTGGTCATCCTACAAGACGGGTCACGATAACATCACATGATGCTTCTGACAAAGGCTACAGGAATTACCCTAAACTCCAGCAAGTAAAAACTGATACTATCTGCTAAATTCATTATCTACAAAGTTCTGTTTGGAACACAGTGTGAGCCTTTACCAGTCAACTTCTGAGAGATTCAGGATGAGTGCCAGATCTGACGTTTTACACTCATCATCATCAAAGTACTAAATGATGTTTTTATGATCATCGTTTGATCACTGACATGATATTCTCATTTCTCCGCCCCCCCTCGGGCATAGAAATGAGACTATGCTCCAGATTGCAAGGTGACCTGGTGGCTTTTGATGGCCCCCACAGCAGACTTTCGATTAATGTGAATTTCATTTAGGCAGTTAGCTGAACATTTAACGACTAAACAAGTAAGACACCAGTACTGTAACATTAGAGTCTGTTTAATGGAATTGCCCTTCTCTCTTGGGTCCTTGTTTAATTGTTTCAAAAAGGATCTTAAATTGTTGTAATCTCTAGTCACGTTTTCGACCCCTCAGGGTTACAGCACCCACCCTCTGTCATAACTCCAAAAACATCTTCTTAAACCTTGAGAATTCATCAGAGACACTGCAGCCGACCATGTCTTCTGCTTCCAAAATCTTACCATTTCACCCTCCCTGTGGTGACCTGGTCAGTCCTCCATCTGGAGTTGACTCATCTCCTTCTGTGCATCCCAACAGTGGACTGACCTTGGCACTTTTTTCAGGACAGCAGTCATTCTGTTGCTTCTTCTGCCTCTTTAATGTGCAAGTGGAACTCTTTAGATCTCTATACACCCAACACTGCTTCTAGCACTTGTTAAACTTTCATCCACTTGTTTACACTAAACCTTTTTTTCCTGTGTTAAAATTATAAATTTAGTTAAATGCTGCATAGTGTGTGTGTGTGTGTGTGTGTGTGTGTGTGTGTGTGTGTGGGGTGGGGGGTATTGAATAAATAAAAATGTTTCCTAGCTGAGAGTGATACAGGTCAGAAAATATTACAGAAAGATAATCTACTGAAATATATGTTTAAACCAAAGACAATATAACTATGAATGAAATGTGATGGTAGCCAATGTGATGGTGCAAACTTAGTAGAAACAACATCACCAGAAATCGAGCTGGCAAAAAGCTCTTTAAATGTTGCACTAGTAAATGTGGTCCTGTTTGGTGGTATGAGCATTTTATATGCAAAGTAAAACCTAAATTATTCCTATCAAAAAGCTTAATGTTTCTAGGATCAAATAATGTCTTTATATTATAATATAATATACACTTTATATTATCCATTTTTCATCTTCCAATTGAAAGAAAGAAAAAAGAAACCGTGCACATGGAGGTGTATGTTTCAAATTCCCTAAATTATACCTCTTGGTTCAAAATGCAATCTGCACTTTCTGCCTAGATATTTTGTTAAACATTGCATTAACGTCTCACATTACACTTCCCCAACATGGTAAATGCCTTGACCATATTTCACTCTGGTGACAACACTAACTACACAAGCAAAACCATCATTTGTGTGCTCGTGCAAACGCATAAAACTAGTCTTGTTTATGGTATTGCTAACAGCCTGGGGTCTAAGGCCGTGCTATTTTACAGGTGCTTTGACAAGATTGTTTATGCTCAGTTGCCATCCTGTAGAAGCATACATAATTCATTGTGGCATGGCATCTCTGTGCACAGCTGCAATCCAACTAGATGCTAATTCAAATCCTCTGACCCTGAATACTGTAGGTTGTTAGCGGCTACACTTTCAGTGGCTTCACGCCTCCTTTTCTTTCTTTTACAGCCAAAAAGGGAAGAAGCCATTCCGATCCTTACGTAATTTAAAGTCCGACCTGGATCTGACTGTGGAAGGAGACCTGAACATAGTAATGGCCTTTGCTGAGAAGCTGAGGGCTGGACTGCATTCGTTTGTGTTTGGGAAGCCGTTCTATACCAGTATGCAGGAGCGAGATGTGCTTATGAGCTTCTGACTCTTCTCTTTTCAGTTGCACTTTATGTATTGGAGGTTAATAGAATTGACTTGTTACGTTTTTGTTTTTTTATTTTTGGTTCGGTTATTACATAAAAGCATGCACAGATGTACTCTTTGTACAAAACAAAACAGTAGCTTGAATATTTGTTTCTGCTGCGCTGAATAGAAAATAACACTTTGCCTTTTGTGTCTTTAGAAATACACTGCATGATTATAAAGACTGATATTGCTGCTGTTATGAGCCATTAATGTTAAAGTTCTGATCTATTGCCTTGACCAACTCAAAGCGTAATGTGAGTTTAATGTTTTTCGAAGACTTAAATTATTCTCTGCGGGTTGAATTATTCATGTCTTCTATGCCTTCTGCTAATAGAGGACCTGTATTAATTTTCTGGTATTAAAATTGGCAGAGGTGCCCACCAGGACTTTGGCAATTTAATTTAAAATTAAACTGTCTTTGTCATACAACAGCCTCAGCTGGCCTTCAATCGTGAGCTCTTTTTAAAAATGATTATTAAATTATTAATAGTGTGTCCTAGGTGAGAGTGATAGAGATCAGGTGATGTTAGAATCATTAAGCATGTGCATATCTTTTAAACAAAAAACAAAATTACTATGAATGAAA
Organism: Siphamia tubifer; assembly: GCA_020466265.1. Lineage (NCBI taxonomy): Eukaryota > Metazoa > Chordata > Actinopteri > Kurtiformes > Apogonidae > Siphamia > Siphamia tubifer. The sequence goes on from CM035804.1 coordinate 25,576,887, forward strand.
TGTGATTACACCATCTTGTCTGTGGCTGGCAGTGAGTGTTATCATTAAATGCGTTTACCCAGCTGTGCATAAAATGGATTTGCACTGATTTTTTTCCCCCCCCTTCCCTTGCAGCAACAATTCAACTATTTGCTGTTCAGATTATTTCGCCTTACAGCAAACATAAATTTGCTCTGGTCTATATCCAACCAATGTAGTTTATGTGATCTGAGTATTTATTCTGAAAATGGAAATTGTGTTGACATTGTAGTGCCATATGCCAGTTTTAACTGCCTTTACTTCATCTGCTTAGAAAGTTCTTATTTTCCTTTTTATGCAAAGATCTTGATCAAACCATCATCAAACAAATCAACAAATATTTTCTGTTTCCCTTTATGATAATTTTTTTAAAGAGAGATATCTTAATTGTATGTCAGTTTGTTAAAGTGTTTCAATGAATAATAAATACTTTGATATGAAATTTGGTTTTTTTCATGACACTGTGTTCACTATAAACCATTTTAACATTCTGTAAGAACTGAAGTCATCTACAAGAGAATGAAAAAAAGATGTGGTATTGAATAACTGAGAAAAATCTATGACCCTTAAATCAATCCTCAAATGCAAACTCTGAAAACAGAAAAATACAAATTTTAGTAATTAATTAAAAATAAGTTCTAAAATCTATGTGAATGGTCAATTTGGAGATAAAAGAAAACATTGAAGCATTTGAACATTTGTTTTGCTTTAAACCTGTTTTTTGAGATTTGCTTATTAATAAATGTCTCTTGTCTCTTTAAATTGTTGGGCGATAGAAGGCACAGTCTGCCTATAATTGCCTCAAGCAAAATGTAAAAAAAAAAAAAGGAAAACCAGTTCTCCAGCGCTTTCAACTGCTACATATTTAAAAGAGAAGGGAATGAGCCAAATTTAAAGTGACTGTTTATTGCTAATAGAACATCAGCTGCAACTATACCAAAGACCTCCCATAGGAATTTAGTTGAAATAGCATTCAGAGGAAGGGAAGACCCAAGTAAGATGTTTTCCTTAAAAGTGGTTATGTTAGAAACTCTGAAGGGAGAGTGATGACTGGGAGGAAAAACGCTATGCTTCAGTGTTTGCAGTTTCTTAAGTAAAACAACTCGTGTATTATATTTGATGAAACTTTGTTTAGGCCACCAAAAAGGACTTAGTAGAAGTATTTTTCCAATTTAGGACAGTTCTTTGAGGTAAAGTTGAGACATCTTTTACGGAATGTAAATTTTATTTGCCTGAGGAGAAGAATTATATATTGTGTGGGAAAATACATTTGAGATGAAAAATATCAATATTTCTGTAAATGTCTACAGGTATGAAATACGGAAGAAGGTAAAATAAAAAAAAATAGACATATTTCATTGTATGGAAAAATACAGGAAGCTACATATTTTTTTCATAATATTTACTGTCCATGTGTTTTCATGAGTTGTCTTCTATTTTTGTAAAGCACTTTGAATTACGATGTGTATAAACTCTGCTTTACATATAAACTTGTTTTTCCCTTTGTTTTCATATAAAGTGGAAACTACATGTTAATCCTCCAAATATAATAAAATGCAAATGGGATACACCATATGGTCCTGATTCCAGATTAATATGTGTTTAATTACAAATACAAATAGAGGAACAAAACGGAATGGGCAAAATTGTTGTAAAGATTTTATTATAAAAGCTTCTGTATGAACTGGACACTATTTATTCTCATTAAGTATAATAACAAGCCTGATTAAACCATGTGAAAAAAATGTCTGAATGTGATTGTGATAACAATTACTGTGCTACTACTAAAGCAGAAAGAATGTTAAAAATACAAGTTACAACAACAACAACAACAACAACAACAACAATAATGATAATTTGTTTTATTTGTCAAAGAAAAGTGAATTATTTTTCTGTCTTACAAAATACTCTAGTATTTCTCCGATAGATATTTCATGAATTGAAATATAAATGTAGCATAAAATTTGTTTTGTCAAAAAATGTAATATATATATATATATATATATATATATATATATATATATATATATATATATATATATATATATATATATATATATATAAATTATTTATTTATTTATTTAGCGACAGAACTATACCAAATGTGTGGCAAACACTGACCAAATGCACTACTATAAAAACATTTACGCTGATAGGTAGAAACACTTGTCAGTTATCTACGCAGGTAGCGATACTCCCGCCCTTCTCAGTGATTGGCCAGAATCTGACAATCGCTTATTTTCCATTGGTAGATTTTATGGATGATCTCGTCAGAGCAGGAAGAGATGTCGAGTGATCGTCTTCCAGGTAAATATTCAACAGAGGATGCTAGCAATCCCCATATCTGACACGACAAAAGGACAACAACTCCCGAGTAACCGGAGCAAAGATGAAACCACATGCTTTATCGAAGGCATTAAGGTATTTTACAGTCACTCCTTGGCGTTTTTTCAGATTTCGAGAAAGGAGAAGTTAAAGGGTGCGGCCTGCTGGTATTAGCTTATAGCAAACTGTCGTGCTAACAATATGACATCTAGCGCTTAGGTTAATAACCACATTATCTGCTAGCTAAAGTGCCATAAGCGAATAAGATCACCTTGCTGGATTAAGCTTTATTCACTGTTTATTAACAAGGTAACGCTAACAAATTTGAGCTACCGGTACGGTTAGGAAATAACATAACATTTGGAATTAGCGAGGTGTATGCGGTTGTTTTCAGGTATGGCTCTGGTGAGTTTCCAGATTACATACAAGGGCAGGATCATTGGTAATAACGCTGTCAACACACATATGCCTAAAATAGCAGCTGGGTATCATGCATTAATGCCATTTCCATGTTCAAAATGTAAACAAAGACAAAGCCTGACAAGCAGGTTGATAAGTTAATTTCGTGTTATTTGTGGCTTGGTGTCCCAGCTGTTCATCATCTAACATGGAGAGATATTTGTGTAAACTTCAGCCTTTAATTTAGTCAACTGCTGTTTTGTGTGCTGTTTGATAGTCATGAAAAGTTAACAACCCACATTCAGTAAGCTGTTTTGTTCTGTTCTGTTTTATTCTAAGGGTCAGACACTCAGTGCTGTATCCACCCTCGTTACATATTGTGACTTGATCTACTTTGTCAGTTATTGCTTCTTTTTTTGTCTGATCAAAATATCAGCACTAACCATGTTGATTTATTTGTCTGTCTGTAAATCATATCGGAATAAGATATGGAACCACTAGTATTTCAATGTGTGTTTCTATGTTTTGCAATGTCTGAAGTTACACTGTTCCTTAAATTCTTAAGGTTTAGATATCCTCAGGTTGTATATGAGTAAGATATGTAATAGATATGAGCGTCAGATTTGTGTTGTAGAGCTGCGACTAGTGAGTGTATTCAATGTCAGTGTTTTTCAATTAATTGATGACTTGGCTGGATAGAGTTCAGGGAGTGTTTGATCACAGACAATATTCAGTTCCCTGCTATGTAGAAGAAAACAAGAAATTAGGGAATCACAGATATTTGGCTCAAACTGATCATTATAGTACCAAATGTTATTGTTGATTAACATTATAGTTGATAACTAATGAATGAATCATAGGTATTGTGTTGCTGAAACCAGATGTACCTGAGCTAAGAAGAAACTGATGAAGCTGATCCAGCATTCTTCACTGTAAAAAAAAGTCTGTAGACCAAAAGTGAATATAGTTTACAGCCAAGTGTGTTGTGTCACTGTCAGCATGAATGTTTCTTTAATGGCAGCAAAGAAGTTCCTAAATCAAAACAGTTGTTACAGAAACTTCAACTTGCTTTCACTGTGGTCTTATCAGTTAGAAGGAAGAATCACGTGGAGGCAGTAGTCACCAGGCAATTACATGTGAAGCATAATTATGATATATGAAAGAAAAGGTATTGTGAATACTTTGTTAGACTATGTAAATGTGAAAACCCACCTAATCTGGAATAGTAAACAAACTCACAACCACAACCACAACCAAACTAGGATTAGCACCTGAGAGGTCAGTGGTGTAATTTTCTGTGAGGCCGGCTCTTTTGTTGCATTGGAGAATTTTTAACGAAAACGAGCGCAGCACTGCCTTATCTGTACAGGGGAAACTTATCAGAAACTTGTGTTTTCTGTTGGGCTTGGTTACATCTCAGTGATTTTCTCAGCCAATGTCATTTAAGGTGGATTATCAGAGGATTTCTGTTTATGTGTAATGGCATTCAAGCTTTGACTTGGCCACATGGTCTGACTGCACATGTTGTTTTGCACACAACCCCCCCTGCCTATACAAATAAAGTAATCCTTCCTTAGACCAAAGTCTTATAACGAAACACTGTAATGTGTTCATGAGATGTACATAATTAGGATTACATGTTATTTGGACAAAAATAAGGTCAGAAAGCATAGGAATATTGATGCTATTTAAATTATATATAATTCAATTTAATTATTAAAGTATTTTATGATTATATTTTAATTAGTATATATTTGATTTCCATCTGAATATCAAAGTTATACTGGTGGATATAAAAAAATATTGTGGAAAGCCTTTTTTTTTTGTTTTGTTTAGAATTACATTCATAGCCTAGCCACGCTATCCCCATTAATTTCATGTATGGGTCTAGCAATGCTTCATAGGGAAATGAAACATTCATCGGTACATTTGGGGATTATGGAGCTTAATGAATATTGTCACCCCTGTAAAAATAGTTTAAATATTGTGGCATTTTCTCACATTGTTCACTCATATTTGATAAAAGCAAATTGCCACCCAGTCGTTGCTGTTGTTCTTCTTCTATGGTTGTTTCTGGTTGTTTCTCTCCGAATCCTTGCAGCTCTGTCAACACATTATTACGCCCGCCCTCTGACTCTATACTTCACTGTGATTCGTCGGCCAGTTTCAGGGAAATCTAGCCAAAAGTTACATTGAGCATAACTAGACCGTCCCCAGTAACAAATTAGATTTGCTGCTGCTAGGGTCATCTAGTGGGGCTAGACTATTACATTCATACAGTGAAACTAATATATGTACACATATTAAATATCAAGTGGAGTCTGTTTTGATGGTTTTGCTTAAGTTACTTCCCATGAAACCTAAAATCCAATGTCTAAAAAGGAATTGAATATTTTATAAAGATTAAGCAAAAAAGGTATTCGTACATAAATATTGAACTTCTGAAAAGTATGTCTGTGACTGCTGAATTATCTGGAGGGTGGTAGAGGGGCTGAAGTGAATTCCAGTGGCCTTTAGATACACCCTGGGTGTGTTGTCAGTTCATGGCAAGGCATCCACACCTATGTGACATTCAGAGAAGGTTGTTAACCTATAATATACAAATGATCAGCCTGTGGCTCTGCTGAGATTTTATGGAAGTTTTGATGGCAGACTTAAATGCATCTGTGTTATTGGGTCTGCTATCCTTAGTTCAGTGTGTACGGAACCTGAATGAGAAATTCATGGTATCTACTACATATATAATCAAATAAACTAAAGTAAAAATCAGTGAACTTGACATAAAGTAGTACTTTGAGATATGTGGTTACCTAGGCTGTTTTTAGTGCTGTGGGCAACAATTATCAAAATTGAAATGAAAAAAAAAATATTGAAACAATTTGATTTACATAGAATAGACTTACCTTAATTTCTTTAAAACTTTTATTGAAATTAGAACAATGATAAAAATTTTTTTTTTTTAAAGTCATACATTACATTACAATAACACTACACTTGCAGTCACATACACACACACACACACACACACACACACACACACACACAAAAGGGAGGTGGGGTAGGAGATCTGCTCCTAATTGTTTAGGATTAAAGTAATCTATAAAGGGAATTTGCTTCATTTTAATTGCAAAATACCACTGTACTGTGCCACAGCATTTGCTTTTTGTGCATTTGTCTATGCACAGTTTTAAACAAAACACTTTTCAGACTAGACTTAAACATTGCCAGAGTAGAGGCCTGACTGACATCATCAGGAAGAGTGAAATACACACACCAATTATAGGACTAAGTATAATCACATACAAAAATATGTTATGGATCTAGATACTCATACAGGTTTCACTTCAGGAAACAACTAACAAAACACGCTTAACTTTCCACAATAATCAATTGTATCCAATGCATACTCATAGCAGCATGAAAACTAAATGCTTTTTTTTTTCTTTACTTCTGTCTGTCTCTCTTGTAATGTACTCACATTTCTTTCCAATGCTTTTTACTGAGCACATATTTGACTGTTTTTGTTTCAGACTTCCGACTGAGAGCCTGTAGCCATGGATGGCAACAACACCTTCCCCAGCTTTGTGGATTTGGATGACTTTCTTACAAAACACAACTCCAACTTTATCTGGCTGCTCGTAGGTAAGTGCCCCGTAGGTTCACTGTGAAAGAAAAAAGCCCAGGAACAGAAAACCTCTGTGTCAGATCCATGCTGGATGTTTGCTTTGCAAAAAGAAGTAGAGTGTATTTTAACTTGTAAAATGTATGTATGCCAGCATTGGTTTAAGGAGCAGTTTAAGGAGCAGTTCAGTTGAGGATGTGCTGTCATTTTCTTGTCAGTTTTAGTATTCAACATTTATCTGTTCACTTGTTAATCACACTGTCCTTGTACAAAGACTTTTTCCTCCAAACGAACAGGTACATACTTGATGAGAATTTTGCAGAACAAAATTGAAATGACTGTAAAAATGTTTGCAAATGTTTGAAAATTCTCATTCTCATTGTATTATTCAGACCTGTTGTATTTCTTGCTAGGTCTCAGACATTGCTGTCATTGTGTGCAGGATCATGTTTACCTTTTTTTTTAAAGGCGCCAAAGTAATAAAAAACTTCCTGCTTTTATGTATCAGGAAAAGAAGCCTCTGTCTCTTTGTATTTAACCCTTTACTGATAGCAGTCTCTCCAGCACTGTATGCTACACTTCATAGCTGAAGGCTAACTTTTTGCACTGGTTGCACTGGTGTGCCTAAATTATTTTCTTAGGTGCACCAACACAAAGGTAAGGTGCACCCAAATTTTTCAACCGCATTGCATTTAACACTGTAGTTTTACATGCTCAATTTTTTTCACTATTTAATAAAAAAGATCTACAAGAAATATAGAACTTACTGAAAAGTCCTATTACTCCCCTAACCCTAACCCTAGTGCTTCACTGAGCTGAAATTACTTAACACATCTCAAGATATATATAAAAAATTCCACATTAAAAGTGTCAGTGTCTTAAAGGCTTCACACTGAACGTCTCAATATCTGAGAATCTGGACAGCTCCATATCTTATGGACTATCCTCCATTACAATCACATGCCCCTCAGATGTACTTAAGTCTCATGTCTTTCAGTATGAGTGTGCGTGATGTGCGTGTCTGCGCTGCAAATGATAGCTGTTTTCGGTTTAAGTACACCATCCAATCAGTGATTAACCAATGGAAGTGTATGTATTAACAACTAATTAGAACATACTCGGCGACATGCACGACTCTTGGCTCTCGTGCACCACGATGCACAACCCAAACCATGCCAATCTGCATGAACTGTCATGTAAATAGTGAGTCTCGTCTCTTGAGTGAGTCCTGACTTGTAGAGTTGTGGACATTTTTCTGTCCCAAGGGCTGGTTGCAACGGTGCGACCTCGAATTTTTTTAGTCACACTTTTGAGAAATTAGGTCGCAAGTAAGATCAAATTGGTGGCACTCTAGAGCCCTGATTTAACTTACTATTGCTCCTGAACTGCTTTCTGAGACTATCACACTTCATGGTAGCAGTGTGGGAATCTTTATTACAAGCAGAAAGGAACTGTTTCAGAGACTTTCACAGACTAAAAAGCACCTGTAAATAACAACAAATATTGAGCCATAATATCATTACTGAATGTTCATGTCCAAAAAGCAGATGTAGAATGGTTGAAAATTAATTTGTGCATTTTAGTTGTTTCTAAACTTCAAATCTGTTTTTTTTTTTTTTCTTTACTAAAACACACTGTTTCAAGCATTTATTATTCATGATAATGATAAGTAATGGGCAGATATTGAAAGTTAACTTCTTCCTGAAAAATAAAGGTTTAGAAGAATTGGGAAAAAAATGAATTTTCTGACACATTTATGACATGTAGAGAGTCATGTAGCCTGTTATCATGGTCTTAGAAAGGGTTAAATGAATGGATCATACTGAAACATTGGTAGATATCCTAGCCCTAGCATTGTCAATCATTCTTTTTCCACCTCTTGCAAACTTCCTTTTATGTGATATTTAATTAGTTATATTAAAGACACAGCATGTGTAGTAAAAGATTAGCTCATCGGTCTTAAAATGGTTAAAGCTCCAATCATAAATTATTGTCCTTTTAAATATAGTGATGTTGTTGATCCATATTTAAAGACTTCCATTCCTTTTGTTGTCTTTGACACTGCTGTGTTTTTGCCTTTCAGCCACCATTCTGTCCTGTGGATGGATCATCTATTTAACTTATTACAACTCCCGCAACATTGGCCTCATCCTCACTCTCATCATCAACAGACTCTACAAAGATGGCTACATTCATATTGGTGCGTACACTGGGAGCTTTGTCGGAGGGTGATAAACAGGGAGGAGGAACACTGCCAAAGATTTCAGTTCAAGACGTTAACTCGGCTTGTTGAATATTTCATGACCAGCCAGGTTTTCTCAGTGATTATCTCCATGGAGTCTGATCAGCAAACCGCAACCAGACCGAGTTTCTTTTACACAAGCTGCACTTAACTTATGGGGCGGCGTGGGACCGTAAATCCACATGTATACGACCGCTATTTTCAGTAAAGTAACAAGTTCTTTCCAAAAACATGGCAGTTTTAAAAAAAAAAACAACTTCTGCAATAATCCATTCTGTAATATATATAGTACGCTAAAGCCTACATTTTTTTTTTGCACTTAACACTTCATTGGCAGGTTTTAGTTTCACAGTAGTACATGTTAGGAGAAACCTGCAACTTCCTGGCTTTGAGTAAATAGGAAGTGTTAGAATCACAACTAGGGCATCATTAAATTTTTAAGTGGAAGGCAGGGCGTCTATTTAGTAGCATGTGTCTTTACAAAGTGAGCAGTCACCCATGTGCCGGCTTATGTATTTTTAAACATCTTTCTTTTTTAATTTGCATTCACTATACTGATATTTTCCAGTGATTTATTTATTTATTTTTTAAGGGAATCATTTTTATTTTCGTGGATGTATAAGAATCACACCCTTACCAAGCAGTATAACATAGGGTAACTTATTTTCTTAAAGCAATGTATTCTATTCTGTGCGTTGAATGGGATTGAACTTGTTTAAGTGTGTGCAATCGAACGTTACTGAGTCAAATTCCTGCTTAGACTTTGAGAGAAGTACTGACTAAAACGGGCCTCGTGATAAGAGGATGTTAGTCAACAGATTCACATCCCGTTGCCAGAGTCGCTGTCGGTTTTGTGTCTCCATTTGACATAAAAGTATTAAAACACATGTTGTGATGTTATGAATCAAAAGGAGCTAATAATGTGATATTTTAATCAAAGTGAATATTCTGCAACACAGACAAGTCAGTCTATTCTGTAAAAAGCTTTAATTAGCAGTTGTATTACATTTTTGTTGTTTTTTTAATTTACCGCTGTGATAACTCAAATTCCATTTGCTGCAATCACGTCTCAACAGATTTGCTGTTGCATGTACAAACAGAGATTTTGGAACATTTTTAGCCTGTGTAACACTCAGTCTGTCTGACCTCTCCTCCACAGGCTCGTTCTCCTTCTCTGTTCTGTCAGGGAAAGTCATGTTCAGAGATGTCTACTATATCAACCAAGACATGTCTATCAGGTAGTCTGACTGATGCTGTGCAACTCTGTCCTCCTCTGTTCCTCTATTACGTCTTTGTTCACTGACTGACTGATTTGTTTTTCTCTGCGACAGGATACAGGATGGCTTCCTTATATTTCGCTGGTGGAAAATGTATAACCCAAAACAGAAACAGCATGGTAAGTCGAGTGAGGTTAAGTTCTGCTGTGAACAAAAAACAAGAGAAAGAAGTGAAACTCCTCATGTAGTGTTGCCTGGAAAACAGGTGGAATGTGTGTGTGTGTGTCTAAAAAATACAAACTTACAAATGTGTAGTTTCAAACATAAAGGGTTTTAATTGGCATTCTATTGGGAATAAATATAACCTTGCTAGATTTAATGTGTTTTCTTGGGGTTTTTTGCTATAAAGAGAACATGTTTAGATCATTCTTATCTGCGTTAGGTAGGACACATACATAGGGACCAAATTAAATGATTTATTCAACCAAAGCATCATTTTTGACTGGTTTGATCCTCCTTTACCACCAGACCCCAAGGCAGAGACCAGGCTTTACGTGACAGTAAACGGCTTTGAATTCCACGTCTACAATCGGACCGACCTCTATGCCCGCCTGCAGGAGACCTTTGGTCTGGAGCCCACTCTAATAACACCCAAAAAAGATGAAGAGCGGGGAAGGGACGAGCGAAACAAGACCCTTGATAGGTAGATATGAATGTGTGAATGACTTCAATTTTCAATTCAATTTTATTTATAAAGCCCTAAATCACAACAAAGTCGTCTCAGAGGGCTTTACAAAAAACTTGAACAACAGAACTGCATAGACATACTTAAAACAAATTAAAAATAAATACATACACATGAATACAATACACATATATACACAATGAAAGAGGGTTCGATTGATAATAAGGACATCTCATATGTCTTGCTTAGGAAAAAAAAACCACAATCAATGACTAGACTTTTGCCTATTATAGAAGTTGATGTGATTATTGTAAATGACTCAATACAGCTCTAAGCATTCATCTTGTTTTTGAAATGTGAAAGATCACTGTGTCGGAGAGAAACTATGAGTATAAATGAGTCTTAAGACAAGAACTATCTCAGTAATTGTTGTTATGTTACCATTAAGCACAATATTGTTTCACTATTCTTTACTGAGCAGAGTTGTAAAAGACCACATTCAGTTGTCGAAGGCACAAAATGAGCAGGAAACACGAATTCTTAAATGAAATCTTTTGTTCAGTGTAAGAAACCTAAGCTGCATATTGCGGTCCCTTCTGTCTTATCACAAAGACGTCAGTACTGCCTTCTAAAATGCAGCTTCATTTGCAACTTGTGGCAATGTACTTTTTTTTTTATGGCTAAACTGTTACAAGACTTAATGCGCTTTGCTTTATTTATAGTGTGAACATCAAAGCAGAGAGTCCAGACCCCACATCATCTTGGCGTTCACTCATTCCTGTCATCAAAGTGAACATTAGCACTGTGAGTACAGTTAAATACACACCACCCCCCCCCCATCACTGGGAAATTTATCAGACCATTAGACAGACCATTAAAGCTCTGTAATGTGATTGTGTCTGTGCTTTTGTTCTTCTGTAGGGCCGTTTGGCATTTGGGAACCACTACCTCCCCCAGACTCTGTGTGTGAACTTTGAAGATGCCTTCTTGACATACGCTACTAAGCCACCGTCCAGCCACCTGGACCAGTTCATGCATATCGTCAAAGGCTCACTGGAAAATGTGCGCGTCATGCTGGTTCCCAGTCCTCGCTACCTGGGCATGCAGAACGACGAGTAAGCACAGACCTCACCCTGATGGAGAGGGGGAGCTGCCCAGTCTTCCGTATACTCCGTGACTCCATTTAATGTTTTTTTTTTTTTTTTTTGCTTGCTGTAAATTCATCACCTGCAAGGGTGGAATTACAAGGGGTTTGCGTTTTCTATGAATGCTAGTTATTTTTTATTCAAAGAAATTTAAAAATGTGCTGACCTCCTTTCTCTGTAGCAGTTGTAGTCAGCACTAAAACCTGTAGATAAAAGGTGCTTCCTGAAGAGTCATCAGTTATGAAAGTGAAGTATGTTTTGGAGTAGATGGCATTGTTGTTGATTAATATGACTGATTGTGTGTTTCTTCTTTTTTATGTTGCTTGCTACTTACTCTGTATCTATGGTGTTGATCCTAAATGTGTTCATCCGTTTGGTTTTTACACATATGACAGATCTGCTGTGGTGCTACACTACACAAAACTAATTATAGACATCTACCACTTTTTGTTCAGAGGTAAACAGTTTAAAGGGTGTTGTGTTTTTTTTATTATCTAGAAATGGGGTATAATAGCACTTTTTACAGTTGAATAAATCATTCTTTCACTTTCCATTTGGCAGCTTTAACTGTACGGTTTAATAGCTAAATTTCCATGAACCGTTATTCCTTCACTTCTAATGAATAAAACAACATGGAGAGTGAAATTATATTACCTTCAGTGATAAGAGTCTCTCTATATTTGCTTGGCAGCTGCAGTATCTCAGAAATCTGTACATGTTCAACCTCCTGCTGTCTAGTAAAAAAATGAGCAGCAGTTTATGAGAGGACGGGAGTATTTCATACCCGTGATGAGCTTCAGTGTTGACTCTTTGGTGTATTAAGACATTTATGTTAGACTTTATTTGTGTGTTGTAGACCACCAAGATTGATGGGCGAAGGCTTTGTGGTCATGCAATCCAATGACGTGGACATTTACTATTACCAGGATGAACCAGGTATAGGTACACTTCAAGACATATTGACATTCATGCGAGTTCTCCAGTATACGACTGGTGAACCAGTAAACCAAATATTAGGTGTTAGGAGTGTGCTGTGTGCTCTTAGGCTTTAAATGTATTTGTATGTAGGTCTGGTCCCTGTGGAGCAGGAGAGTGGAGAGGAGGCAGAGACTTGCACTGAGGAAGACAAGCTGCAGGACTTGCCTCCATGTTGGGGTCTGGATATTGTCTGTGGGAAAGGAACTGATTTCAACTATGGGCCATGGGCGGACCGTCAGAGGTGATCAAAGAGTATTCATAAGCACTGTATTACACATCATAACCAATATCCAGGGTTCATACAAGTGTTTGAAATCTTTGAAAATGCTTGCATTTCAATGTTGTGTTTTCGAGGTCTGAAAAGTGCTTAAATTTGAACCTGGAAAACATGTGCAAGCCCTGTATAGTATTATTATTATTATTATTATTATTATTATTAAAGTGTCTGTGAATGAAAGCTTTCTTACTTAAGCTCAGACTTTGGTGTTGCTATTAATTGAGTACTCACTTTTTTCAGGGACTGTCTGTGGAAATTTTTCCTCCCGGCCGATTTCCAAGACATGAAGGTGACAGAGGTTGCACAGCCTGGAAAACCCCGACAGATCCAGGCCTTCGAGCTGCGAATGAACATCATCGCTGACGCTACCATCGATCTGCTTTTTACCAAAAACAGGGTGACTCTCACACTCACTCTTATGTGCTTTCTCTTCTTTTCTTTCTTGCCCTGCTGCTTTGATCTTCCTTCTTCCCTCTGCTGCTCCCCTCCTCTTTGTCTTTATGCTTCACCACGTTTTTGCAGCTGATATTAGTTCATGTTTTATGCTTTTTCAAATTTTCATCCCTGAGCAGCTCAGGGATTTTCACAAAGCGAAGAATGTGGAGTGCATACTAAATAACAACATAAATGCATGTGAAATATTTTTAAGCCAGTGTGTAGCGCTCGTTAATAAGTTGGCAGTGTGTATGATGTGTTCTCTGTCTTTCTGTCTCACGTCTTGTTACCAGGAAACCAATGCCATTCATGTGAATGTGGGTGCAGGGTCTTACCTCGAGGTCAACATACCTATGACTGTAGGAGAGAATGGTAAGTGTGTGTGTGTGTGCTTAAAAAAGGCAGCCGTGGAAGCAATTTATTAGTTATTTATTATTTTATACTTGAGTTCACTGTGGGTGCTTAATTTTTTTTGTGGTATTGGTATTTAAAATCTCAAGTTAAATTAATAAAATTATGGTTTGCTATTGGGCAGTGTCACTTGTAACAAAAAAAAAAAAAAAGCCACACACTTTCATTCAGAAAGAAAATAATAAAAGAAAGTATTTAGACTTTTCCACATAAACCTCCATTGAGCATGTAGGTGTATCTCTACAACACATAGGTTAAGTGAGGTGAAATTCAATATTGAAATCCTCACCCACCATTATACAGTAATGGAGACTAAAGATCAAGTAAGACCAACAGAAATGAAATTCAAAGCCATTTCCAGAATAAAACAACCGACCTCAGGGGACATTTACCACCACAACACTGATACTTCGTGAGAATATGTGTAATAATTTATCACACAGAGCAGATAATATTTTGACAGTCATCCGTCATTGCTCTCCTCTGCCCCTAGAAATATAGTTAATGTAAGAAGCTTCACACATTTTGCTGGTAAATTACATTATTTGCGAGAACTTAGTTAAAATTTGGATTTTGAGAATTGATGGTGATGCGTCTTCTCTCTGCCCGCAGGCTACTCCCCCACCATCAAAGGTCAGCTGCTTCATGTGGATACGACCAGTAGCATGCAGTACAGAACACTACTAGAGGCCGAGATGCTGGCTGTAAGTAGCAGCCAATCAAAGTAGAAGTTCTTAAGTTGGTGATTTGCAGATGCATTTTAACCTAATATAACTTTTGTTTGTTGCACTGAACTGTACTTAATGTGTTTTAAATTTAATTTCTACATATAATTTACATCGTCTTGATATACATTAGGGCTGCACGATATTGGAAAAAAACATTGCGATTGTTGTAAACTCTGCAATATACATTGCGATATGAAAAAACACGAGTATATAATAGCTTTGTGGTGCTTACGTCAGTGATCAAACTGATTAGTTGGGTTAAACCTCTTGTTGTAGCAACAGGTGCATAGCACTATTGATATAGTACACATGTTTCAGTGTCATCCTTTGTAACTGTAATAATTCCAGGTAACTGTCATTGCTTTTCTTTTTGGCAGCAAGTCTTCATTTTCTGCGATTTTTTTTTTTTTCCGTGTTTGTGAACAATTCCGATTGATAGATTGCTGTGTGCACTGTGTGTTAGGTGTCCTTGGAATTAGATGAGAACACTTGACATAACAGGACCTGCAGTGTGACTACTGCACACATATACAGTATGTCACAAAGACGATGCTCAAAGGATATATTGTACAGCTCTAATATACATATTCTTTACTCTTCATATCAGGGATCACCAACCCCGGTCTTCAAGGGCTTCTATTCTGCATGTTTTATATGTATCCCTCTTCCAACACACCTGATTGAAATGATAAGCCTATCGTCAAGTTCTGCAGCAGACTGATAACAACTGTTACGTGTACTGGAAGAGGGATACATCTAAACCATGCAGGGTAGAGGCCCTCAAGGACTCGTGTTGGAGACCCCTGGTTTATATTGATGTACATATTCTTGGATGTTTTTTATATATATAGTTTATTATATATATCTAGCCAAGACCTACCTCTAAGAAAACATTTCGTTTTGTGCACATAATGACAATAAACATTCCTATAACTTTTTACGTCTCTTTAGACATGATAGTCGTATGCATAATGACGTTTAAGTGCTTTGCAAATGAGAAAATCTACTTTTTTTTCTTTTTCAGTTCCATGTGATAGCGAGCTATCCTCGTGTGTGGAACATGTCTCAGTCATGGCAGTGTGAGATAGAGGTCTACAAAGCCACCTACCACTTCATCTACGCTCAGAAAAACTTTTTCACTGGTACGTTCTCCAGGGAAACCTATTGGATGAAGAATGTTACTGTCAAGATTAATTTGTATTTCAAGAGATTTTTTTCTTTCAAAGTGTTTTTTTTTTTTTCATTTTCCCATTTTAAGATTTGATCCAAGACTGGGCAAGTGACAGTGCTCCTGATATTTATTCCTTCGTACCATATTCCTGGAAGTTTAAGATTCTTTTCCATCAGTTTGAGATGATCTGGGCAGCAAACCAGCATAATTGGATTGATTGTTCCACCAAGCAGCAAGAGAATGGTAAGGAAGATGGTTTTCCAGGTGAATATAACTGTGGAAACAGATCTGCAGATATTTATTACTCTGCCAAGGTATTGACGGAGTTATGTTTTCGCAAGCATTACTGACAAAGTGCCATCAGCTGACAGCATACCTTCCAATTGCTTGCTCACAGCTCCTGTTTAGTAGAAAGTAAAGTAAGCCCGAAATTATTGGAATTATGTGACCACACGTTTACTATGGTTCAAGCTGAACATTTTTCCCTGTTGACTGTATAATGTTCCGATGTATTGTTTTGAACCACGTAAACATGGTCCCATTCATTTGCGATGGACATTTTTGACTGTTTTTTCACATTTTATACAAAACCTGTGCATTGCATATATGGGGTGCACATTTTTGGATTGACATTTTTTGAGTTTTTCCAACAGTGGTGGGTCCCTTTATTTTTAGCTTTTTGTACAAGTCATAATAAAAATAATACATATGATTAACAGTAGTCCCCTGTGCCTTGCATTGCAAGCACACAGGGAGTTACATTCTGGTATAGTTATTTTTTTCTCTCGTGTTTGAGGGTCTTTGTGTAAAAAATGTAAATCATTCAGTGTATGATATACCACAATAAAAAGGTGGATGCAATGATATTTTCCTAAAGTAAAGTGTCGTAAATGACACTTTACTTGCCAATCAAGGAAAAAAAAATGGTTTTATGAAAGAGAAACTTCAGAAAATATTACATTTACATACAGTTTCTGGTATTATTGTAGTTTAACTGTTTAATAGTAAGGGTGACTCATTATCTGCAGAAGAGGGTGCAGATAGAGGCTAATGACTTCTATCCCGGTTCTCTACAGGAATTAGTAACTCTGTGGGAAAGTGACAGCTCAAAAGGCAAAAATCACTCCCAGCTATTTTTTATGGTTACTTTGATGTTCAGTTTCACATGTATTGCTTAATTACTTTGATGTTCACTGACTCTGATTTATCTATTTCAGTATTTATACTTTGACGTACTTGTTTAGTTCAACAGATTTCTGAATTTTAATGATGTCAACCGGTGAATTTCAAGTATTCATAGTTGATTTTCAGTGTCGGAAATTTGTGACGAGGGAAAGGGACGACATTGTCTGACAAATGGGCTATACTTTTTTTTCCTGCTTTAAACTACAGTTATTCTGTCAGTCTTTAAAAATCCACTGTCTGTCGATTTCTGTTAGAACTTAAACTCTTCATTATCTACGTGTGCAGCATTAACAATGCACCAAAAATCCCACCAGCAAAGCTAATCAATAATAGCTTAATAGCTCTTGAACACCGGAAGCTAATGTCCATGACAGGATCTTTTACTTAATTAAGTCATGATACATTGTACAGTATATTTACTTCTGACATCCAGAGCAGAGTGGTCTAATCAATTATGTTATTGATTTTTCTCTAGTGTACCTGGCTGCATGTGGCGAGACCCTTAATATAGACTTCACTTTGCCTTTCAATGAGTTTGTCCCCACTACCTGCCACACCCGCTTCAGCTTGAAGGTGAGTCACACCGAGTGATGTCTTTGTTTCATTTATACGTGAAAAGTATGTTAGATACTCACTTTTTCTTTAATGATTAGATTACATTTTAAAGGTTTAAATGTATGCTTTTTAAATCCACCTCATAAGTAAAATTGTGTGAGACATGAGATATTATTGCACACTTATTATGTAGATTTCTTTAATTATCATATTAACATTTTTCCAGTTGACTATGCCCTGAAATATATATGTTTGGCCAAGTACCCCTACTCTCACTTAAACATTTTGGATTGAAAAATAAAAATAAAAATCTTTTTTTCCCTTCCAAACTTTGTTACAACATATATTTAACTTGAATGTATTAAAATTAACACATTTTCATAAGAACATTTTGTGTGCAACCTAGAAAGTAAAATTGCCCTATTTTATTGATAACAATATTAAATTCAATAATTATTGATGAACAAATAAACCTATCATCAACAAAAAGTAATTACTTAATTATTGTAAAATAAAAAATATTCTTGAAATGTTACCAAAGCTTACACAAGATGACAGACAATAATATAAAGTGTGTGTGTGTGTGTATAATGAATGATAAATAAATAAAATAAATAAATAAAACGCGCAATAATTCCCCCTGTGATTAATAAAATATTGGATTAACTGTTCTTCGAGCCTGCAGCTGTGACACAACCCATTTACATTTGGTTCCATTTGTCCACTTCAGGCGGAGGACACGGATATGCGCCTCTCTCTGCCAGAGTGCCACCCGAGCCGCTATCCTCTCCTCACCCTGGCCAAAGACTATCAGAATGTCAAGTTACCCTCGGATATGTTCATGCCAGGGGAGAATCAAGGTGCTCCCCCTCCCAAACCTACCAAGTCCCGCTGGAGGAACATCACCCACGCAGAGTGAGTTAAAGCTGGGATGCTATTCTCTCATCTGGTTGTGGGCAAAAAGTGTGTCTGATAGAATAGAGATGGACCAGTGAGTCATCATTGTAACGTTGAGTCACAACAGTGCAAAGGAAGAAATAAACTGTCGGCAAGTAGGTGGTACTTTCAAGTAAATGCATTCTTTTGCCTTCACTATGTGCTTTGGTTCGTTCAGTGGTCATTGCTGCAGTTGTATTCTGATATATAACATTTAGGAGCTGTTATGAAATGATACTTAAAATGCACATGAAATTGATTTGTTCTTTTCGACCTCTGTCTGGCTCTTAATCAATTTTGTTAAGTGCTGCAGTGCACAGCTTTTATTTATATTAAAGGTACTTGTAGTACCATTTACCTTTTACTGTCCGAAACACTGAAAGGTCATATAGATGCTAGAGAACCATTATGTTAGCAGGAATGTGCACACTGTACATGGTAATTAAACATCACAATCATTCATTATAAATAGCCCTAAGCTAAGACCTGTGTTGTACTGATGTAGTACCCTGAAAGACCCACATCCCACTGGGGAGGTTACAATCAAGTTCTGCCTGGACTAGTGCACACTGTGCTGCAAAGAAATCAGGCGTGACCCATTTGCAGTCCTTGGTCTGCACTGTGTGTCCCCTTGTTGAACGCTCCATAAAGCAAATGATGAACTGGAAAATCCACTTATAAACTCAGCAGCTTTTGTTCTGAGTGGATATGTTTTTTTTTTTCTCCTTACACCAGAGCTGGCTGGGTGGACTGTTGGAGTGTACCCAACTTCTTGCTCATCATTGACTATACCTGGCACCCCATTTATCCCCAAAAGGCTGACGAACAGCTCAAGCAGTCATGTAAGCTTCACTGTATTAGTCACATTTCTTTTGTTACTGTACTAGTATTGTTCTACGCTTCTAGACACCGATGCATCCATCTTGCGTTTAATTTGTTGCTCAGTATCTGAAATGGAGGAGTCCATGCTGTCAGCTCTGCGGCCCCCAGAGCACTCTTCTGTCCCCCATAATGCCACACCACGCTACACTTCCACGTCTGCCTCGGCGGCCCACAGTCGTGTGCCCACTGACCCCTCAGAGCTGCCGCCTGACAGACTTCATGTGGAGATGGAAATGTCCCCAGACTCTCAAATCCTCCTGTATGGGCCTATGCTCCGAGCACTGATTTCCATCAAGGTACAGATACTGTGGGAGATCTAATAATAAACTGTGTGCTACATTATTATTATTATTATTATTATTATTATTATTATTATTATTAGATATTACAGATCATTCTCATATAATGTCATATTTTTCAAATAATGGCCCAACTATTTTTTTTTCCCAAGAAAAACATAAACCTAACCTGAAATTGGCTATTTGCTTATTTACACAAAAAGGTAATTTTCTTTTTTTTTTTTAAATTATATGGCCAGTTATTTTAGTAAAGTGATGATATGATAAAGCATACCTCAGTGAGAGATGATAAACTTAAAAGATAAATTAAAACCATTCAAATGTAAAAAATAAAAATCTATCAATTTACAATCTAATTAGTCGATCATTAGACCAAAATAATAAAATACACGTACCATTGAACTCTTTCAAGTTCTTAATCTAAGTAGAAAAGTGCATAGAATATACAAGATTTAGCATCCATTTTCTAAAATAAATAGACGGTAGGATCATATTGATTATAGGTGTTTGAAGGCAAGTGGATTAACTTTAAACCCAGTCATTGCTATAACGTTAAGAACTTATGGACACAATAGTCCAATCTTATGCTAATGACAATGCAACATGGATATTAACTGAAAGTATCAGTGAAAGTGTGGAGGAAGTGGCTGGATATTTTTTATGTTTTTTTTTTTTTCCACAGGAGAATTATTTTGGTGAGGATGACATGTACACAGATTTTGAGGAGGCAGTGTCCAGCCCTGTGTTGTCCGCCTCCACCTCCTCGGGCCTTGGTTGGTCTCCTCTGGGTATGGAGGACAGCGAACATAAGGAGACCTCTGACATCCATCCCCTGGACCTGCGGCCCTGGGACATCACTGTGCTAATCAACCTCTACAAAGTCCATGGTCGACTGCCAATGGTAAGAGTGATGGCTGCCAAGGATTGACTTTAAAATTTAATGGGGCATTGTGACTCGTGACGAGGAAAGAATCAGAATATGCTCTGATCGAACGTTTTTTTTTTTTTTTTTACTTGTGTGTTTATCTTTATGAAAGTAACCTTTATGCATATGTCAAATTTTCATGATTTTATGTTTTTGCGCATTCACTCGGTGCTTTCAGCATTGTAGCAGTGAGGGTCCTGAAGGGCCATCTGGCTTCTTGGAGCGTCTGTGTTTTGAGATGAAGAAGGGTTACAAGGAGACCATGCTTCAGCTGCTCCTGTCTCCGGCTCATATCTTTGTCAGTGACAACTACCAGGTACACCCATCTAATTCTGATTGTTGTTTTTTTTTTTTTTGCTTCGATGTGGATATTATCTGTAAAGAAAAAACAAAAAACAGAACAAAAAATTTGAGAGGTGCCCAGAAGAAAACTGTTAGTTTGTGTATCCTGCTGAGACCCCAGAAGTGAAAAGTAATATTATATATTTTTCACCATTAAATAATTTGCTTGATTGGAAATGACATAATGCAACACTTTTTTCAGATACATTTTGTATTTATTTGTTTGTTTTTTATGGAATATCCTTTGCAGTGGACAGTATTTAAAGCTGTGAAAATGAATTGCTGAGCCTCAGGAGGATATTGAACTGTATTATACTATTACCTGTTTCACAATAGCATGATTATAGACGACCCTACTGTTAAGGTTACTATTTGACATGCCTCACATGTGAAGAATTAATTTATTATTAATTTAAAAAGAACCTACTGAGTCTCTTCTGGTTGCATCCTGAGTTGAGCCAGTGGTCAATGGTCAGAGTTACATTGTATGAAACGTGTGAACCGGCCACATGTTGTATAGTCCCACAGAATGCCTAAGGTTTAGCATGATCCTCTTTGCCATTCCAACCAAATAATGTCCTTTTATCCTAGTTAAAGAATGTGAAGCCCTCACCTCTTTCCTCCAATGGAATAACAGTTTTATGAATGAATAGAGATGAAAATGAAAAGGTGATGATTATGCATCAGTTTGTATGACTCTGCTCTTTTCCCAACAGCGTCCCACATCAGACGGGGTGTTGAGGGACGGCCACTTAAGCCTTTCTGGGCTGCAAATGAGGGCCCATGCCATGTTCTCTGCTCAGGGTCTTCCTCTGGGCAGTGATACTTTGGAGTACGCCTGGCTCATTGACATGCAGGCTGGAGGATTGACTGGGAGGGTCACTGTTCCACAGGTGTGTGTAGTGCAGTAGGCTGAAATGAGAGAGAGATTATGACTGTGATGAGGGTGTATTATGGATAGTATGAAAACATTATGAATGTGTCATAGTTCTTAAGGCCATGTGTGTGGGAGTGTGTATGTTTATTTGTCGAGCTATATTTCTAACTGCCTCTGACTCAGTTTGATAGAATTATCTAATAACGTTCTTAGAAAGGATGAGTTTATAGTGAAGAAGGGATCTAGTAACATAAGTATTTATTATTAAGACTATACACAAGTAATAATATGATCATAAATTTGTTTATTTTTTTAGATTCTAACCATCTAAAAGAGAGTTCATAGCTAGTATTTTGTAACTGAACTAACTTTTAAGCAGTTTTGAAGTGTAGATTTCTTGGAGTCACATGTAAATGTTTATATTGATGTCAGTTAACATGTTTATTATGACTTTACTAATATTTAGTTTTATATCAATGATTAAAAAAGCCAGAAATGTTAAATAAAACATCTGTTACAGTTTTAACAAAATAACCCTTAAGACAAAGGTAATATACATGTCTTTATAGATATAAATAATCATACACCATATAATTTAAGCATTTAATTGGGCCTTATTTGACGATTCTCAGTTTTAAATAATGTGAAGTATTATCCTTAACTCAATTTTATAACTTATCACTTCAACATGAACATTTGTTAGTTTGTTATTTTTAATGTGTGTGTTTGTGATTATTAGCTGGCCAGTATGGTAGAGTGGGGTGAGACTTTCGTTTTCCATGTGGTGTCCCGAGAGTTCCAGCTCGATCAACCCAAGCCCTCTGTCATCTGCCAGCATGGTGTTGATCGACGCATCTGTGATGCCAAGGTGCAAACAGGACACATACTATGAAATGCTGTGTGTGTATGTGCTCTACGCCTCATTTTTCCACACATTCTCTCCTCTGCTGTCACTGCCCTGTTGCAGTTTTAAACCCATTAGTAAATGTATGCTTCTGAATTCTTTGCTGAAACCCTCAGCAGTAGCTCATTATAGTTGAATGTTGGTCCAAACTGTTTGGGAGTTGTGGAAAATAACACCAGATAAGAAATGAAGACCAATGCAAACACTTTTCTAATGATGTGTGATTCAAACAGCAAACTTTGACACAGTTAAAGAGACTGAACAAAAGCATCTGATGAAAATCCTTTGATCTACTCACTGTAACTATGCATAGGAAACATACATATAATCATGTTAGTGTGTGGGATTATGTTAAAAAAACAAAAGTATGTGAATGCTTTCTTTCAGCCTGAACACTAATAATGATATTTTTAAAGTCTACCTCATTACTTTGACAGCTGTGGTAGCTACAGGCTATGTAGTGCTATGTAAAGCAGTCACTGAATTGGACACCATTTTCCTTGCAACCAGTGAAATAGTTTCTGGTACTAAATGATGGTTGTCTTTCAGCTAACCTGCCTACCAGGCCACTGTCGCACCTCAGAGGAGCTTAAGTACACTATGACCCGACTGGCGATGGATGGTGTGGACCTGTTTATAGTGGAACATGGCTGTGCTGCAAATGTTAAGGTTAGAAGCAACAAGTATTTGTTTATTTGATTAAAAATAAAGTGTTGTTTATCTTTCGGAAACATTAAAAATGTCAAATGTCCATACCGGGGGAAGAAAGTGGTTACTTCAAAGACATACCATAATATTTTCCATTTTCTCCTTTTTCAGACCAGTGTTATTCGTGTAGCGAACTGCAACCTGCACAATCAGGCAGTGGGAGAGGGCATCAGTGCTGTGGTGCAGGATGTAAATATTCGGCAGTACATTGAACAGCAACAGCACAACGAAGCAGCCAGGCTGCAACCGACCGGACAGAGTCAAGGTCCGGGTCAGCCATTAGGTCTCGGTCAGCCCACCTTGCTACGACGATCTGTCTGGTTGGAGGCAGGTTCAGTCAACCTGAACCTCATCACGGCAGACATTGCACTGGCTGCTGACCACCCAGCCAAATGTGAAGTCCAAAGACATTTTTTGGAACTACACGATGCTCAGACCAAAAGGTAGAAGACTAAGCTGTTTGGTCCTTTATGCACTTCTGACTTTGTGTGGTGTGGCAGGTTTGGAGTCAAATACATTTGTCCCTTATTTAGCTTCCAGCAGATTTTAGTATTGAGGAACTCTTTTGGCCTTTATGGTTCTCCCTGTTAGTTTAAGGTATGCAGTGACACACTAGGTATTAACTTGAAGTGTAATGCACTTTCAGCACTATCATAAAAGGGAAGTGCGCTGTATTTGTGTGTCCGTCTCGGACATCACACAAAATCCAGTAAGAGCCGACGGCTGCAGTTTAGCATAGTTTTGGTCAAGGAAGAGACTAGCAAAACCAGCAAGTTGACAGGACCAGTATTTTGAGAAAGGTAAAATAATTGTTAAAAATATGCTGGATAAACATGTTGCCTCTTAAGTGTCTAGAAAACCTCAGCTGATAGATATACAGCACCTCTGCAGTCTACTTTTGATATCATTGTTCATTACTTACATTTACTTTCTTAATTTTTTTTCAGGTTGTGGTTTCTGTGGCCAGAAGAGGCTACCATTCGCAACAAGCGCAGCAGGAACCGTTGTGGCTGCCTTGGAGGCTGCAGGTTCTTTGGAGGTACAAACATGGGCCTGGACTTCTTCAAGCTGGAAGAGCTGACGCCATCTTCTTCATCTGCGTTCTCATCCTCCAGCACTGAGTCAGACATGTGTTATGGGCAGTCCCTTCTGCAGCCTGGGGAGTGGATCATTACAAAGGAAACACCCAAAGTGGATGGTATTAATTTACCCATCTTAATTCTACATTTCTCTGGAAGCATAATTCTGTGGTTGCTTGAGGCAGTTCCAAGCAAAATGTACAACAGTGTTTTGTGTGTAGACCAATATCCTTGCTATAATGTTGTGACGGGTTATGAGTCATTAACCCCATTTAAAGAGCATTGTATGTTTTCTCAGGGAGGGTTGTCGGACTAAAGACAGACACACATTCTCCGTGTCTGCCTCCTGAGCTTCCTGAGAGACGAGGCCAGCAACACCTTAACCTTCAGGTCCCACAGCGGTCTCACAGCTCTGCATCCTCCTCTGAAGAAAATAGTTCCTCGAGTGCTGCATTGCCCCTGTTAGCTGGAGAGAGGGACACCCCCTCGCCGAGCATTGAGGAACGTATGTTCACTATGAACGGCAAAAGCCCAGCAGAGTGAGTAACATGCAAAAGAACTAGCTGAGTTCAAGCTAAGTTCACTTAAAAAGTAATGACTTTAAAGGAATTCATTAAAAACTAGGTCTCTTTTCTCTGAATTTGAACTACTTTCATAATGAAGGCATCATAGAGTAAAAATCTTTCAAGTGTGACATTTTTGCTTTGCAGCACCCTTGGAGAGGTCCCAGAAATGTCACCCGTGTCACCGAACAGCTCCCAGGAGCGCTCCTCAGTGCGCTCACCCCTCTGCTCTCCTCTCAAGCGCCAGTCCTCGGTGCACTCGGGTCGTTTGGGAAGTACCAAGAGCCTATCAGCAGCTGTCTTCACAGACAAGCCACCTCCTGTGCTGTCTGGAGGTGTCCAGTTCAGCAGTGAGGTTTCCCGCAGTGATGAGAATGTCCTGGATTCACCACGTCAGCGCAGGAGCTATGGCTCCTTCCCCTTCACACCATCAGCTGATTCCAACACCTTCCATCAGTACCGCTCTGCAGACTCCAGCATGTCTGTGGCAGACAGTGAAGCCTACTTCTCTGCTGCTGAGGACTTTGAACCAATTAGCAGTGCAGATGAGGGTCCAGGAACATACCCAGGACGAAAAAAGAAGAGGAGACAGCAGATGCAGCAGCCACAACAACCCCCGTATCACATGGAGAACTACAGGTCAGCTCTGAGGGTTCAACATACATGTTTTTTTTTCACTTAGTTGTTGAGAAGTTGACCTGCCCCTATAAAAACTGCATTATTACCCCACCCCCTGAAAAGGGAGAGGGGTATTGTTTTTGGTTTGTTTCTTTTTTCTGTCTGTTTGTTTGTTACCAACTTTATGAAAAAACTATTGGACCAATATCTAATACATTTTCAAGAAAAGTGTGAGGTGGTCCAGAATATATTCCATAACATTTTGGTGAATGTAGGACAAACGTGAAGATCACAGTCACCAAAAATGTGTTTTTGCAATAATAAGAGATAGGAAAATCAAGTAGGTTTTACAAGGGGCAGGGTTTGTTGTGCCTGGCAACACTTGTTCATTATTGTTTTTCATCAACTTGACAGGCTTTTGAGAAATTGGACATTTTTTCATGATTTCTTATTTATTTGCCTTGTTCTGAAACATGCCACAAACTGCATTATACAGAGTTGGAGTCTAGGTCACACCCTCCAACACTACCAAACTGAACTCCTGTTTCTAGAATAACTGAAACGTTCACTGAACATGTTTATCTGTCAACATATATGGGAGGGAAACAAATCGGCCCATTCCTGTCAAGATGTCCATCACATGCTCTGGGGAAATCTATATGGTGAATTATTTTTTACCACTTGAATTTCTACATTTACTAGCTCTGTATATCATTTATACTTCCTGGGCTTGAAGATGACATGTGGTGATTGAGCCCAGCTTCAGTTGTGCCTGTGTTTTCAAAGTTAAATAGTTTGAAAATTTGAGAGGAGAATGGGTAGATGGTCAGATTAAGAACAAGGTTAGGCCCTGGATTAAGGTGATTGGATGTTCAAGACAGTTCACAGTAACATCAAAGATTCCCTTGGTAGTCCTCTCAAAGAGCAGATGAATTAAGAACTGTTGAGCAAGACCTGATCTTGCCACATATCAAGAAAGGCTACCCTCTATAAATAATG
Source organism: Siphamia tubifer (assembly GCA_020466265.1). NCBI lineage: Eukaryota > Metazoa > Chordata > Actinopteri > Kurtiformes > Apogonidae > Siphamia > Siphamia tubifer. The sequence goes on from CM035804.1 coordinate 25,603,412, forward strand.
TAAAAGGGCCACGTTGTAGGATCCTGCCAACTTTATGACTATAATGACTGCAGACATCATGTTTTCATTTATTATCTTCAATTTGTAAATTCCCATTTAAAGATGCTATGGTGGAATGTTAATGATAGTATTATAGTTTATATATATATATATATATATATATATATATATATATATATATATATATATATGTGTGTGTGTAATTTTTTTTTTTTTAAACTACATTTCGTAGTTGGTGTCTTTGCAAGAACTTTAACATTTAAACTCAGAAAGTGTTTCAGAATGACAAACAGACCATAAACAACTTCTAATGAGTCACACCCAACAGCTTTGCAATGATTGTGAAATGTCTTGATGAAACAATATGATGGAATACATTAACTGTGTTATGAAAATTTTGTATTTTATACCCAACACGTTTTGCATTTCATTGTGTAAAGCAACTTGCCCCCAAGCCAGACATGTTGCAGCGTTCATTTATTACTTTGATTCGATCACAGGAGGATGGATGTGATGTAGACGCGTTGTAGCAAATGAGATGTTTGATCCATGGGCAGCCACTTATTGCGGGTGTGTTTTTGCAAATTGGATTTTGGTTTTGTTGTGCATCTACCTTGTCATTTTTCTATTACCCCAAATGTTGTCTCATTGATTTTTAACGCACTTTGTGATTGATATGGCCTCCGCACAAACACAAATAATCAGTTCAATCTCATGAAAAATTTCAACTAGCTCAAGCCTGTGAAACACTAGGATATATTCAAGAGCATGAAGTTATACACGGTGCAGAGGTGGTATAGATTCTGTCCAGGCCAAATTATAGCCTTTTCAACATAACTAATGTATTGTGTTGTGCAAATCAATGGAGCTGTATTGATATTAAATTGAAGTCTTAATAACAAAAATATATATATTATTTAGGTGCCATCCACATCTAGAACCAGCATTGATCCTCAAAAGGACAACATTTTTATTCTCATATTAGCAGGATTTTGCATCAAACTGGTCAATATTACATTTATTGTATTCTTTCCATGCTCATGTGTGACTATGTTGACCTCCCACAGTCGAAGTTCCATCTACCACAGCGTTGAAGGACCCCTCACCTATGTTCTCAACGGGGAGCTGATCACTGAGCCACGTCCTCTGCCCTTGCCTCCGCTGCCCCCTCTGCCATCCCATCCTTTGCCCAGCCACACATCCCAGGCCTCCTTTGTCTCAGCTCTGGCTATGGAGGAGGAGAGCTCCGTTGAGGCAGAGAAGACCGCCGAACCTGGCCCAGTAACTCGACAACCCCACGTCATGGCGTGTTACCAAAGCTACCTGGCCCACTACCAGGTGAAGTGTTTCATATTTGTCCATGTCTCTGCAAAATGAAAACATTCCAGCTGCACATACATGTAATCATTTTAGCATTTTGTTAAATAATATAAGAATAGTACAGAATTTTTGTGTCCTTCTTTGCAATCTATTAGTTGTGAATGATTTTTATTATTTACTTTACCTCTGTCAGGTGTCAAATTGGTCCGTCAAGCAGCCCACCAACAAAAGAACCTCCAAGTCCTCTTTGCACCGGCCCTTAGATCTGGACACACCCACCAGTGAAGAGAGCTCCGCCTCATTTGACCAACTCTCTGTTCCCAGCTTTAAGGTATCCTTTATGTGGCTTAAAACTTTAGAAGAGGGGGGTTGGTATTTTAGCACCATTACACTTACAATACATGGGGTGTGAATAACTTTCTTATTTTCAGGTCATAAAGCAGGGCCTCTCAGCCAGCTCCCTGTTAGACAGAGGGGTTCAACTCATGGGAGAAAATAACAGGTATTTACAAAATTTAGTTTTGTAATTGTAGTATTCAATTACAATCAAGCATTTATAATTGATCTTTATACTTTTTCACCCATTAACATTGTAAGTTGTGCTGTTGTTAACTATAGTTACACAATGTTGGCTTGTCCTTTGGCAGTACACCCTACACTCCCCTTGATAAAAGGGCCATGGAGAACACAGATGAGGATACAACAACAGATGACTGGACTCTGGAGCAGCCTTTAGCTCAGACCAGGACCACAGCTATCGTAGAGGTGAAGGGGGCCATCAATGTGGTGCTCACGCCTCTTGTGGCTGAGTCTTTGGACAGGTACTAATGATATTTCTCTATTTTTGGTGTGCTCTTGAAATGATATTTTGATTTTAAAATGTTTTATTTTTATTCCTCAACTTGTGTGATTTGCTATCTGCTTATTTTCTAGGCCGATCGTAAAAAGTCCACTTCAGTCTCGGTTATAAAAAGGGCTTATGAAATAAAGTACCTGAACTGATGTATCACACTGCATAGACTAAATTGAGTTTTATTTATATCCCGAGGCTGTGATTTCAGTCAAAGACACTTAAATCTGTACGCACGCCACATCTTGAATTTAAAATTCTGCTGACAGTGATTCACAGTCTGGAATTGTTCTTGCTTTTCTACCAGTGAGTCTTTTGTGTGCTTAAGGTCTACTGCTCTAGGTTACCACTGTTCGCAGTATCAATTAAAGTAATCATTCCCTCAGAGTTTAAGTACTATTGGAACAGGATTAGTTTTATGAGGTGATATGGAGTAAAGTAATAATTACCATGGAATTTAGTTCCATCTGAATATGCCATGTCTGTAAACGTGCAGTAATAATTACATTTGGATGGGACCAAGTTCGCATTCATATGGGATTCATATTGCCTAGGGTAATTTCTCTGGGCCATTTTACAGGAGGTCAAATTTGATGTAAATTTCACAGATATACGTATACACATACGTATGCTTACTGACATTGCGCATTTGAATAAGGCTAAATTCCCTGGTAATTATTACTTTACCCCATGTCGCCCTATAAAACTAATCCCATCTGAATAGTACTTTAGATAAACTTGAGATACAGAACTCTGGGTGAACAATCTTGTAAGCAGTGAAAACATATATTTAAGTAGGAAAATGTTTATGTTTCTAAATATTGACCAAATAACCTAGATTTTCCATCAAAATTCTCAGCAATTTGTCTTTTGTTTTGTGTTAGGTACATTGAGTCCATGGTTCATTTTGCCAGTATTCGACACCCTGCAGCCATTCTGGATGACCTGCATGGCAAAGTCCTCAATGAAGCCTATCAGATAAGCAAGTCCACTGTTACCGAGTCTGTAAGTACATCATTAGTCAAGTCAGTGAACCTACAAAGCTCAGTGTAACAATGTTAAATGTTGACTACTGAACCTACTACAACACCACCTTCTCAAAGCCGTATATATTATTATTTTACATATATCTCAGTGCTTACACACTAGATCTTTTCTAAATGTTTTGGGTGTTGACTAAAATTAGCTCCTATTTGAAAAGATAATTAAGAGTGAAGAATGCACATTGAAGAATGTTATGTGGGATTATTATAACTATTATTTTTATTTTTCAAGACTGAATATGTAACATGCAGTAATAATCCTTTTCAATCATCAGCTCTGATCCTGCCTCTCTTTGTAATGGTTTATTTAGAGGCATATCTCTTTGCCTATATTTTCTATTTTCCTGTTGTTTGTGTTGCTCAAGACATGTTCAAATGTTAACTATCTGGCAGTGTTTGTACCTTCAGCCCGTAGCAAAATTGCATTTATATATCTTTGTGTAGCAAAGATGTATAAAAAAAAAAAACAAAAAAAAAGGACGTTACTTTACTCATAGTGAATCAGTTCTATTTGAGAGAAAATTCTGGATGAAACATAGACAGACTGTCTCCTTTCTCCAACCCTAGACAATAGAGGAATCACATACTATTTCCTTAAGAACATTTCCATTAGATCATACAGTGATTTGTATGAGTGTATTAGAGAATGAGATTTGTGAGGAAAAAAAAATCTGAAAATAACACGGTCTTATTCTGTGTCATGTTTTCTTACTTTGGAGTCATGATTACCCTTTACATTAAGTCCACTTCTCTTTTTACTTCCACTTCCTCTCTTCCAAGCAGAGGCCAAGGTGGTGTTGAAACACACGCAAGAAATGGCGATAGTTTAGCTGTAACCCCCCCACACACACACACACACACACACACACACACACACACACATCGTTTCTTTGTTTTGTTTTTATTGTAATTGGTAATCTGACCAGTTGGTCTTTACTGACAGATGGTGTCTTGTGAGCCTGTTATGAGTTTGGTATATTATAAGTGGACGCAATAATAAAATAAAATCAATTAAGTGATCACAAAAAAGTCAAGGGTTCATTGAAGGAAGATTTTCTGCCACATTACTAATCTCCCCCTGTTTTGAATCTGGGTCCACACAGAGCCAAACGGGCAAGCAGGAGCACAAGCTGTCCAAGACAGAGGGCGCGACCCCTGGATCCCTCAGCATCTCCCAAGGCCAGACAGACCTGTCTGTCAAACCTGATAACGTAAAAATCAAGGGCCTCCAAGCCAACGTCTCGATCCCTAAGGTGAGACTGATGACCCTGAATAATGAGAGGCCATGAGGGTTCCTCAGATTCTGTTCTGACCAAGAAAGATTCAAACACAAGCACGGACTGACGAACACAGCCTCTCTTTATGTTTTTTATGGTTACTGTAGAACACACGCTGCATATCAATAAAAGAGTCACTTCTTATATTTTAAGTTAAAGACTTAAATGTCTGCCAAGGCCCCATTATCCAATAGTAGCAGTAGTTTTGTCTACATGTGTTCACAGACATACAGAAAAACAAAACAAAAATATGCTTCTTGTCATTAGTTATTATACTTCAACAACAAAATATTCTAAAACTACTGAAAAGTCTGTTTACACCAAACATTTCACAGGATAAATAATGTGACTATTGCAGTATTGATTTTGCTTTTTTGCTTTGTATAACTTCATAAATAGAAGACCAAAACAATCTTCCATTTGGGAAAAGCAGCCTCACATACAGTGCGACTAATCTGTTTAGTGTATTTATCCCCGAGGAACAGTAACTTGTCTTCATAAAGAGATTCCCTTTGACATCAGCGTTATTCATGTTATTAGCATTACATTTTTAAAATCTTTTTTCTTTTTTTAAAATGCAGTATTTTACAGCTCTGCTCTTTCTGTGCAGGTAAACCTTTGTCTCCTTCAAGCTTCTGTAGAGGAGGGGTCACCGTCTTGCTCCAGTAAATGTGTCACACATGTGTCTCTAGTGGCACTATGCTTTGACAGGATTGCAACCCAGTTCAGAATGAACAGGTAATGCCTCAACTTGTCTTCATATTATGACTTTGTTTGAAAAAGAAAACAAAACAAACAAACTCAGGATGAAATTTTTATTGTTTGGCTATTAATTTTCAATTCTCATAACCCAATATTGTTGAAATATGAGTACGCTTACAGTATCTCTTTAACCCTTTAACAATGGCAATCTTTTGGGCATTGCATTTTGCACTTTGCAACATTTAAATTACTGTAACTCCTGAACTGCTGTCTAACACTATGTCACCCTTCAAAGCAGTATTGTGGGGCTCTATAACAAGTAGAAAATAACAGTTTCAGAGACTTCCAAACAGGCTAAAAAATGCCTGGAAAAGATGATGCTGTAACAGGGCTCTCCCCAGATATTCTGAGTAAGGAGGCACATCCACTGGTGCCACGCATCATATTTGAATCTGAAAAAGTTTTGTTATGGGCATTTACAGTTGTTTCTGATAATACATGTGGTCAATACATCAATCCCATTTTTTCTTTTGTACTTAAGCATTTATTATGTATAATAATGATAATAAATGTACAGATATTGAAAGTTAAGTTTGTGTTATAATGGCTCAAATAAAACACACATTTTATTTCTTTTGTCTTCAGGGGCATCGTAGAAGAGACGCCCAACACAACAGAACATGGCCGTCCATCTGTCATGCTGGAAAAGTATGCCTCTGCCACCAAGATGCAGCCTCAATCATCTGGCTCTTTACGCTCAAACGCAGGCATCGAGAAAGGCAAAGAGATTGCGGCCAGACTTAACATCCACCGTATTCACAGCCAACTCCGGGGCCTTGACTCCACCGGTCAGTTTAGTAGAAAAAAACAGCCCTAAATGATCCACTGAGACACCGCCTGGCACCTCTGATAAGTTGTTATAATGCTTCTTCTCTCGCTATAGATATTGGCACATGTGCCATCACAGCCATCCCTTTTGAGAAATCAAAAGTGCTGTTCGGTCTAGAAGAAATGGAGGAGTTCTCCCTGGTAGATGAGACAGATGCTCAGCCAACTTCAGGTGATCTGGGCCGGTCCATGACTTCTCTTGAGAAATGGGGCTGGATAATGTTTGAATGCGGCATCGAGAACCTCACAGTTAAAGGTAAAACATTGAGAGCTCCACAATCATCATGGAAAAATGATTAGGCCACCCTTGTTTTCTTCAATTTCGTGTTTATTTTAATGCCCAGTACAACTACAGGGATATTTGTGTTGACAAATGTAATGATAACAAGAGTAGCTCATAAGGTTTTAATTTCAGAGGTGATATCTATCTATTTTACATGGTTTTCTTGATATTAACCAAAATCACTTCAGTTCTCTTAAATCACTAGTTATGGCATTGTATTGACAAAAACAATGCTTTTAGGAATTCCATGTTTTCTTTTCTGTCCATTTTAGTCACATGATACCACAGTTACTCATATTTGATTATATAATCATTGTTTTTGATGCCTTTTGATAGTCTAATAATTGTTTCTGCAACTGTGGTTCCATTAAAGTAAAACAAATCAGTAAGGACGGAAAAGTATTTTACGGACAGGATGTAAACTTAATTTGTGAATGAAAACACTCTTGAATTTTTTTGTAGGGGGTCGTCAATCAGGAGCCATTCTATACAATGCCTTTGGTGTGATGGGTCGCTCGGACACAGGAGGGAAGACGGGAATGTCTAAGTCTAATGGATCCACAGGCTCTCAGACTGGCAGCGGCTACAGCACAGATGTTTCCGATGACAACTTACCACATGACACCATCAGTCCTGCCTCAGATGTCAACGAACACTCGGACTCAGACGACCAGGTGAGAGACTAAAACAATATTCGCACTAGTGTTTTTAGGTAAAAAAAAAAAAAAAAAAAAGGTGTTATATCTGTTTGAACCTAATTTTGTAAGCAAATTCTCATTTCTTCATTACAGGATGAAGGGGTTGAATCAGACGATCTCAAGAAAGACCTTCCTCTCATGCCCCCACCACCTGACTCCAGCAGTATGAAAGTGACCATCAGAGAAATCTGGTTTAGTTTTGCTGCTCCAACTAATGTGCGCTCACCTTCACAGGCTATCTCCAGGTACATAATCGCAACTCATTTTCTGTTAATTGTTGAAAAAAGTATTTCCAGTATTTATATGTAGCCATATTTCACTCCCACTGTAACACTGTTGAAGTTAAGTACTGTTTTTGATGCTGTCATGGATATAGCAGTATTATACTATTATAAGTGTCATATTTTCTCTCAGAGGTAGTTTTGTGGAACCTCTCTTGGCTGTATTTCATCTATGTCTCCCCAACAATGCACCATGTAACTGATATATACAGCCACAGTGGCACTAAATCCTAAAAGTTAACATCATTATAATACTATTTATTTTAGATTTTGGTTTGAAGTAAAGAATCAATCAAGTTTATTTGTATAACACATTTAAAAGATCCACAGGGTTAACCAAAGTGCTGTACATAAAAAATGTGAAAATAAGTTAAAAAGACATGGGAACAAAAACATGCAAAGACAAAACAAACAGGTTCCCTTCAGTTAGCTGTTTGTAGATGCCGTACAAGATGAGTTACAGCGTGTTAAAGACTAGACAAAAATATTGCATTTTTAAATGCGATTTAAAAACCTGGAGAGAGGAGGCCTGTCTCACACTTAATGGTAACTCATTCTAGAGCTAGGGTGCAGCGATCGCAACTGCTCTTCTGCCTTGTTTTAGGGACTGCCAGAAGCAACTGGTCAGCTGATCTTAGGAATCAGGTTGGGCAGTGAGGCTGAAGCAACTCCGATAAATATGGCAGAGCAAGATTGTTCAAACATTTAAAAAGAACATGAGAATAGAATTGAATAGAATAGGTTTTATTATCATTTCACCAGTTGTGCAATGAAATTGCAGGTGTCAGCAACAGTGGACTTGGTTGTAAATAACAGCACAATAACTTACAGATATATATTCGAAAAATATTACATAGAAAATAGTGTGAAGTCAAAATATGTGCAATTAGATATAGTGTATGAAAGGGTAGAATTTAAGAGTATAATAATGACATTATTCTGCACATTATGTGTGTGTGTAAGAAATATTAATATACATACAACAGTGTAAACAGTACAAATGTAACTGGGCAGTAAACTGTGACCAGATTCAATATTATAAAGTGACTCCATTTTGTCTTTGTCTTTTTAGGCAATTGAATCTACTCAGTACAGCCACACCTGCAATTGGTGCATGGCTGGTTCCCATAGACCAGCTCAAATCTTCCCTGCGCAAATTGGACATGGAGGGCACGCTGCGAGTGTGTGCCGTTATGGGCTGCATCATGACAGAAGCGTTGGAGGTCAGTGAAGATAGAAACACTTTTAACCAGCTTTCTATTTTTTTATTTCATGTAACACTAATAGTGTTCCATTTTAACCTTCCTCCAAAATTCGTCACCCAACAGAAAAAGAGCATTCACATCCCAATCCGAAGCAAATACAACCGCGTGACCAAAAGAGCTCGCTATCTGCATGAGAATCCTTCCTGTATGCTGTGTAACATCCTGCACCGCTATCTGCAGCAAGCAGACTACTCTGTCATAGAGGAGGCCACTATGGTGAGTGTATTACCCTAAATCTCTTTTTTTTGAGGTTGTTCAATTTTTCAAAGGCTGGTGTACTTGAATCACTGAATAAATACATCTCAGGTACATGTTGCAAACGGGTAAAATACTCCTTGTACTTTGTAAGGTATGTTTAATGAATATTTAACAGCCAGTTGTCTTAAGTGGTCATAACCTTTTATGCTCCCTATTCATAATTTGTATTAATCCATTACCTGTGTGAACTGATGGAGCTAATGTAGTCTTTTCTTCTTCTTCAGAATGATGGGGTTCCTGCCTTAGTGACTCTAAAGAAAGGTCTGGTTGCTTTGGCAAGGCAATGGATGAAATTTATTGTGGTAACTCAGGGCTTCAAAGCTATTGGGTTGATGAGGCCCAATCAGCTTGCAAAACCTAAGGAGACTCAGCAGACTCTGGGTGAGACAATTCTGGGCCTGGACAATGGAGCAGCCCTGCAGAGTGACACCAGCGCCGATGGAGCTGAATTTGAATTTGACGCAGGTGGGAACTCGCAGCATTCGATGTGATATAATGGTTTTGACCCACCCATCTGTTAGTACAGATGGACAGAGGATCTCCTACCCTCAACTTGTCAGTGTTCGCACATCTATAAATAAAACCTGTTGGCACTTGTTAGCAGGAAGATGATTAAGAAATGAATGATGAAAAATTAATATACAGAACATATGTATTGCAGTGCTATGGTTCTTCTTGGAGTTTTATTTTATTTTATTATTGTGAAGCTACAGTGAGTGAACACACCATGTTACTGGAGGGAGCATGCAGTCGCCCCCCACCAAAAGAAGCAAACTCTGGCCCTGTCAGTGGAGTGGAGATCATGAGGAAGCTGTCAAAGTCCCACACACACAGCGAGTCTGCACTCAGGATAAAGGTATGATAGATAGTTAACCTATGCTTCCCAATAATCTGAATATTTATTGCATTTGATCTATATGTAGATGAAGCCAATGTATGCAATCATTATGTGCAAGTACCTTACCTAATGCCCGAAAAGCAGAATCCCTAAACGACAGTAGCAACAGTTATTCTACTACTAAAAAAATTATACATTGATTGGGAGGGTATGAGAGGAAACAAAAAGATAATATATAACCGTATATTCACATCACAACCCATCCATGACTTGTGCACTTGTGCTCTGGCCACCTGCTGTTTACAGAGAATTGTCTAATACAATATTATATTACTCTAACATTATCCTGGAAAATTATTTACCACTGCCTTGTGACCTTATGTGCCTAAAGGACATAGTTTTTCAGTGATTTACTGAAAATATACAAATATTTTAGAGGGAAGTGCAGAAGAGAAAGCAAGGGAGGATAACATTGATTTGGGAATTGTCCAGATGAACATTGTAACTCCAGTTTGTCAGGCTAATGAAGTACTATGCTGTAATCTGTGTGTGTTTGCATTATTGTATGATACATTTGTCCTAAATATTTTTTCATAGATAAGTTATAGCTATAGACTGCACATCAAATTTCTGAGAAATATATATAGAATCATTCTGGGTCAATACAAGTTACAACTGTAGAAAAGAACACTTCTAGAGTATGAGGGGGACAGTTATGGCATATGCCAAATGACAAAATAGACAGAAGTATGGTGTGATAACTCGTCGCTGTAGCAGCTGAAAATGTTCTGGAAAAGTCCTGGGAAAAAAAATTCAGAATAAGAGTGGGAACGCTGTTCATCTTTTCCTGAGCACATGAAATAAAATGAAATATACCATACATAGAAGTTCAGCAGTAACACTGATGTAACTGGTGTAAAGGATCAGAGCCAACACTGAGTGAAAAGGCGACATTTTACTAAAGGAAAGATGTGCAGGTTGTGGAGGTTTTCCATTTCCTTTTAACTCAACCAGGGTTTATTTCTATAGTTAATACTGGCAGTCTAGTTAACCTTTTCTATGTGAAAAGAAAGGTGCTGGCAGTGGGAGATTCATCTCTGTCATCTGTACATTTGTCATACCCAGGGCTCACATCCCTACCAGTCACTGAGCTACACCAGTGGTGACACAGCAGCTGACTCACCTGCCCATGTGAGTCGTGCTGGCCTGCCAGCCAAGGACAGCCCCAGGAAGGAGAGTCTCCTGAGCAATCTGACAGGCAGCTTCAGGAGCCTGCACAACCTCCTGGAGGGTACGCCCCAGAGGAACGAACCGTCTGCTGCCACTGCAGCCAAGAGCAGCTCCCTCACTCGTACAGGTATTATGATTACATTGATGTTTGCATGTGGAACATTGTGGTATTTACTGAGCAGAAGAATTTATTTTTATTTCAAGATACCACAGCCTACATTTCATTTATGTTGTAGTGCTGACCTCTGCTGTGCATTTCTGTAGTGGATATAATATCAAAATGTCTATTCACAAATGGTGGTGGTAGTACTACTACTACTACTGTAAAAGTAAATAATCCAAAAAACTACAAATGCAGATCATAACATTACAAACCATTAATAGTGGAATTTGTATTATTTTTTTCTGTATCCATATTTTCACATTTATTAAGTTGAAGTGTGCAGGTGTTTTTTGTCACATGAATTTGAAATATCTTTACCGTGCATTACCTAAAAAACAAACCATTTGGGGATCAGATATTTTGTGATTTAAAAATGCATATGTGCTTGAACCAGATGTTAACCATCAGATCCTACCAGATGTGTCTCTGTAAAACTGTCCAAATAGTTGGTAACTGTGATGTTCTGTTTATTTGAGTCTTATGTAAAATGCTTTCAAGTCAAATATGTATTTTTATTTTTATTTTTTCCTGTGCCTCAGGAAACAGCCTTGGGACAGACATGCTGACAGAACACCCACTCCTGTCTGAGCCGTCCTCAGTCAGCTTTTATAACTGGATGTCCAATGCTGTGGGCAACAGGACTGGGGCTGGAACCCAGGACTCCCCAGTCAACCGCTCCCAGCACAACAGCCTGCAGACAGGTCAGACATAATGAACTACACTGATGCAGTTTTTCCTTCATTTGTAAAGGTATTATTTGAAGGGATTTAATAATATATATATATATCTTCACACTGCCTCTAGTACAGTGACTGTAAGTGATAAAGACAATAATAGTAATAGTTCAAATGATATAATGTTGTTTTACTAGACCCAGTGGATTCTCATGACAACCACTACCAACCACTGCCAACACATAACAGCCCAGGACGAGGTCAGGGATTGTTGCTCAGTGTTGTGCTGGTAATGTCTGGTGAAGTAATTAGCATGCAACCTGAAAACAGTAGTGTCTTCATCTTTTCAGATGAGTAGTTGAGTGGTAGAAAAAAGTAGAACACCAGTTTTTAATTACATAAAAAAACGTCTATATGTATTTTTTATTTGACCATACTCTTCATCACCCATGAACAGTCAGATTCTTAGAACATAATAGAAAACACGAGTCTGTTTGTTTCAGCAAACAAAAAGTGTGTTGCCCCCTCACAGCATAGAGCTTTCCCAACCTCTACTCCCTTTTACTGCAGCTCCTCTTCTGAGTTACAGACAGCTGTACTCTGTATTTATTTCAACATCTACAACAACATCTCATCATTTGGAATCATCCACATGGATTGCTGAAAAAGATGCCCCTTTCTTCACAATTCAGTAGAGGGCGTCTTAAACAACGTGTGTAATAGCTGGATTTGTGCCCATGACAATAAGCTCTTTCATTATCTGCTCAGCCAGCTGTCAGTCAGTGACAGCACAGTAAACATCTCACAACAGTTCCACAGTTAATTTGTTTGGGTTTTTTTTTTTTTTTGCAAACAAATTAAGCAAATGTGATGTGGGTGTTAAAATCATTCTCCAAATGGCTGTAAAGTTCTTCTTAATCACACCAATGCGATTGCTATCTATTATATAGTCTCTTTAACTCACTATAACATCTTTTTTTATGAGCACTAAGGTGGTAAAAAGGGAGCCTACAGTACAATACCGCCGGTGAACTTGCATTGTCTGTCAATATCACATAATCATCCAAGCTCATTAATCTACTTTCCGCAGGTGGGACGTGTAACCTTCCCACCATCCCCTCAGCATCAGACTTCAATACAGTTCTGTCCAGTGACCAAAACACACTGGATGGAACCCACTCCCAGCATTCCCAACATAGCACCAGCCAGGATGACATGGCCGATATCGAGGAAGGCAATCAATGCCCTGCTGCAGTTCAGCTGGCTGACGCTCAGGTGGGTTTAAAAATATCTCACCCTTTGTCTTTCATTTAGTACATTGTGCTCTATTACTAGATGTAAATGGGCTTGAGATGTTACCTGTTTAGAAACCAGAGAGTCTGTACGCACTGGTTAAATAGTGTTTGGCTTCGTGGTGAATTTTTATTGAAGTTGTTTTCTTTTCTAGGTTGTTTTCAAGCCTCTGTTGAGCTACACAGGCATCCAGGCCCAGGACACAACACCTTTAAGTTACAAAATGTATTTCGGGGAGCACCTGTCTTTCTCCGGGAATCTTGAGTGTCTACGAGCAGACATAGTTGACTCTGATACCACCAAAGAGCGCAAAAATAAAAGATCCAGGAGGTAAAAGATTAGTCTGAATCATAATTAGCCAAGTCATATAAGTTTGTGTAGGACAATATAAGATCAACTACTTCCTACTCTATTTCAGACATAAAATGATGGTAAAGAGCCACAATGAAATAGCTACACATCGTGTGACTTTTTCTTAATTCAATATTTTGGAGTGTTCTGTTTACATTCATTACCATTATCTTAGTGTTTGAGTGTCAGTAGATAATGATTGACATAACTATTATATTTCAATGTTTTCCTCTACATTATGTGCCTTTGTATGTCATTCTATGTCTTGTTCTATAGACAAGGCTTGGTGAACCTCCCTCCATTGGAGTTCAAGCCAGCACTACTGATTGAGACATTCAGCCTGAATGCAGTAGTAATGGAGAAGTCAACAAGTGCGCCCCAGGGCCCCACTGCAGCCCCACTTTCCTTCCATGACCTCAATCGCCGCCACTACAACACATTCCATTGTGATTTCACCACAGCTTGCCAGGCCATCAGTCAACGCGTCGACATGGCTTTGGTACGTCTCATTCACCAGTTCAGCACCATGATCGACGACATCAAGGCAACGCAGACTGATATTAAGCTAAGTCGGTACACTGCCGGCTCTGCCTCCCCAACACCCACCTTCAAAGCCAGACCCTACCGCCACTTCAGATCATCAGACTTCAGCCGCAGCTCCCGGGGAAGCCTGAATGGTGGAGGTCGCAGCGCAACCCAGACATTGAAGAGCAAGAGAGGGGTGGGTGGAGGGGGTGGCGCAGGTGCAGGAGGAGCAGGGATTAGTGGAGGCTTACCTCCTAATGGACCTCCATCAGGAATGGACACACTGGGAAGAAGGGAACCCAGGGCACGTAGTTCTCTTGGACGGTCAGAGCGACGTACTTCTAAGGTAATAATATGTTAAACATAACACAGATTTAAAGCAAACATCTCATTTTAGTTTAAGAGGTGACTTAAAAGATGCAAGAGCTTCTGCAACAAACGATAAACATGTTACCTTTAGATATTCATATTGGCAAATTCTCCAGTCAGAAATAAACTAGGGTTCTTTCAAATGCTCTAAAAATAAAGAGCCCGCTTTACTGTTTACAATCTATAACTTGAAAGAGGCAATAACTGCCCTGAGCAACTCTGCTGAATAAGGTATTGAGCCACGTCTCTGATACTGCTAAAGGCTAAACCTGCCCAGACCTCAAAAATTATTACTAAAATTACTTTGAAACTGGCAATTTATACATATGAACCCTAGAGGGAGCCAGTAGAATGCAAAAGACTTTTACTACAAGCACAAATCACACATTATAACAAGCATTATTTGTTTTTCATAGCTTTGGATGATGTAAAATCTTATGAGTAACCTTGTTCTTCATGCTTCTTCATTTATATTAAAATAGTGACTTTTTGTGAAATAAACTACTAGTTCATTACAGGATGGGTAATGATTGCAATGAAACTAAACCTGTTTGGCTTCTATGATGCTTATTGCAAAATGTATTTGTGTTTGATGAAGTGGAATTTTGTACATTGTCCTCAGGTGTCAAGAAAGGGTTCCCGTGACGTGGCAGACCACATGGCAATCCAGATGGATGACTCCGACTCCATCACAGTGTCAGAGCAGAGTGAGCCATCAGCAGAATGCTGGCAGAACATGTACAAGCTGCTTAACTTCTACTCCCTCATCTCTGATCCCACTGGAATCTTGGAGAAAAGCTCCCCAGAGAATTGCCTTTCAGGTGGGAATCTCCAACCACCAGTCTGTCAATTTGTCCTTTTATCTCCGTTTCTCTCTTTACACATGAACGTTTGTGGATAATTTGCAGAATGTAACTTTTTCTCATAACATAAGCATTAGTCTATTAGGACTGTAGTGATTAGCATGCTAGTCTGGTTGCAGGCTCAATTTTTTAGTCTGTGTTTAGTCTATCTGCTTCTCCAGTATTTGATCAGTAGAACAGAATTTTTTCTGTACTTCTTTTGAAGATCTGGATTTGGTCCCCGATTCACTACTCCTAATGTGATTGCTAATGCAAATGCTAGATACTTTCTGAGTATTAGGATTTAGGGACCACATTTCTCCCTGAGGATCAGAATAGTTAAACTTCAGCTTTACTCATTTCAGATTTTTAATTATGGTAGAGCTTTTGCAAGCACTATTTAGGTCAGATTGTCAAATTTGTGGGATTTTGTTTTAAATTCCCTCCAACTTAATTCATGCAGAGGGTGGACGTCGACCTTCAGAGCCGCTCTGTAAGGTCATTTTTGAGAATGAGCAACAGGAACCCACCACGCCCAACAAACCTGCTGGAGGAAGGAGGCGAAGTCTAGTAAGCTCTGAACCACAGCATGTGACTCTTATCGTGTTTGGCATTGGTATGGTGAACCGAACCCATCTAGAAGCTGACATCGGTGGGCTGACGATGGAGGCTGAGCTGAAGAAGATCCATGGAAGTTTCACCCTGAAGGAAAAGATGAAAGGTGAGGAGTAGGTCTGAGATGGTAATCAACAGTTGTAGCAATAAGATATGTCCTGTAACATAAGAAGACTCACTCAAATTAAGATATTACATAAAATGTCATTTTATGTAATTTTCCATCATGTGTTTTCAGATATCCTCCACCAGAAAATGACAGAGACTTGTGCATCAGCTCACATTGGAGGAGTGAACATTGTTCTGCTGGAAGGCATAACACCTGATATTCAGTATGTACAAAGTTATCTTTGTTTCTTCCGTTTAAAAATAATAGATTTCACAATTACCATTATTATATTTTTTAATGTCCTATATCTCTGTAAACTGCCTGCTCTATAGTCTACCATTTACCTCTTTGAATATTGGTCTGTTCTTGGAGGGCTATTGTGGTTGCACAGAAGTGTTTATGCTGATCTAAAACTTTCAATGATTCACTCTAAGGGAAAAGTGATGTGAATTTAATGTGTAACTTCACACACCTCAAAATGAATCTTTGTCTAACATTGCTGTGACTTAAACGACACAGAGGTAACAGACACATGGCCTAGCTTAATGTCAGGTTGAGTTTTAAATGAAAAGTGTGTGCATTGTTTTCCACAAGTGTTTCTGCACAGTGAAAGCCAATTACAGACTCCTTTCTAGGTCGGTAATTTTAACAGCAGTTTTGTTTTTCCTGCAAGCAATTTCCCCTGAACATAACTGCCCTAATCAGGTTGCAAGCGTTGTAGTCATGCATACAGACAGGCTGATATATCTGCATGCTGTTTTGGTTTAGTTGAGAACTATACAGTTATTACAGAAAAAAAAACTGTTTCACTTCTTTATATTTAACAGATACTCAAGCTGTGAAAACGAAACCTTAAACTGAATTTTCACAAAATGTGACAAACTACATCCTTGTGTTTAAATTTATGTTTGTCCAACAACTTGAGTGATTTGGTTTAGTTACTGATGTATGAAATGGAAAGTGAATAGAACTGTTACTCACTTGTTTCTCTTCTTGCCTAATGTTTTGAGAGACTCTCCTAGACAGACTTTCCTTATGTTATTAATTTAATTCTGTGCCTCAGTGCTTGTTCATATTATTCAGGTTTTTAAGCTGCAACATTAATTCAGAGCCTTGTGATAAATGGGGCTTTTATGAAATACCAGGAGATCATCACCTTCAGTGTGCTTGCTTATGTAGAACGTTAGCAGAACCATTTAAGAACTGTTTCACATTATCTTCTGCTCTTCTTTTGTTTTTTTGTTTTTTACTTTTATTCCTTGCTTTTCTCTTCCAACTACTTGCATAGACTGGAGGATTTCCCAACATCTCCCACCAGCACAGCTAAACAAGAGTTTCTGTATGTTACTACTGCTATAGGGCTCATGCATTAGTGAATCAAAAACACACCTGCCCTTATCGCACATCCTTCATTTTGTCTGAGTCATCCATATGCATTTTAAAGTCTGTCCTTGAGAAAGGCTTAAGTGGTTTAATGAACACCATGTATAAATGTACTCTAATGTGACCTAAGGGTAACCAGGCAAATGCCAATGTAGGAAGTATGCCAGTCTAAATTACAATGGATTTCTAAATGTTTTCTATACATAGTGGTTCTGTCTTGATTTTTTTTTAAATTATTATTATTATTCATGAGCATTCATAATCAACTTAACCCATAAAGACCCAGTGCTACTTTTGTGATGGTTGCCAAATTAATTTTACATCTAGATTTAACCCTTCTTCACCAGTAATTATAATGGTATCTGTTGTATTTTGAGGGTTTTTTCAGTGAAAATCAGGTATCTTCCTATATTTAATTCACTGGTCATGTAGCTGTTCATAAAAGCTGAGATTAGAGTTGATGGTTAGTATATTAGAAATAGAGAACAACTAAATTAGTATTTCAGCTAAGATGTCTTTAGCTTTATTTCTGTGGTTGATTGTTCTGTCCTGTAAAGCCCTGTGAGGTCACGTTGTTGTGATTTGGGGCTCTATAAATAAAATTGAATTGAATTCAGGTGAACATAAAAAATCTTGTCCCGTCACTGTCATTTATTAATCTTCATGGGTTTTTTCTGGTTGTAGAAGATGACAATGTTTCTATGTTCACTACGGAGCCTCTGAACATCCAAATCTGTTGACCATGCAAAGATGATAATCTGCATTTTACACCAGTTATTTATATGCACTTATTGTATTGGGGGTTCAAAAGGTGTTAAACAGTTGAGATAAGTAGATGCTTTTGATTATCACTGACTGTTTGGGTCTTTATGGCTTAAGAATATAAGAGAAATAGTATGTCTACTATGAAGGAGTTGCATCATAAAAGGTTTTTATGCTTTAAAAATTTAACGTATTTGCCTTTCTGTGTAAAATTCATGACTGTATTTGTTCATCGTGACGTAACTGTGTCATTGTCAATTCTGCCCTGTGTCCAAAAAAAGTGAATGCTGTCCTGAATGTGCATGCTGTATGAGTGGTTGGCGTCTCATTAATTCAACATGCATTGTATATTCGGCCACATTTACATTTTATCTAAAGAGGAATCTGATTTAATCAGTGGGGTTTACTCAGTTTATTCTTTGTTTTAGAACGGTGGTGAAATGCAACATTGCCAAGTCCCAGGCTTTATACAGTGCCCAACGGGGGCTGAAGACCAATAATGCAGCCGTTTTCAAAGTGGGGGCCATCATGATCAACATCCCTCAGCACCCAGCCACTTTGCACAGTATGATGGTCCGCAGCTCCCATCAGCTCTCCAAACAAATCTCCGACCTCATTCGTCAGCCCTCCAATGCGTACGTCCACTTTATTTATCATTCTTTTAAATTCTCTAAATAAGACTTAATTTGCATATGTATTAGATCATTAAGTAAACATAAATTGGCTTCTTAAATCTTCTGTGACCTTTCAAAGAAATCAAACCTGATACTTTTCACACTTGTATTAAAATTCCCAATTAAGTCGTATTGCATTTCCTAATACCATATATCATAATAAGTGACAAGTAAATGTCGTATATTCATATAAATGGCAGATAGGTGCTCTCATAGCTGCTCATTACTTGTTTCCATTGCAAGAGACTCAATGATGTTAAAATGTGAATATACTTGAACATGTCCTTTGAATTTGAAATTAAATACATTTCCTTATTTTAGTATTTGTATATATGTATCATTTAGTAACTAACTAGTAAGGTTGATAAATCCAATTGAAACACACAAAGCTAGAGTGGGAAAAAAAAGGATGATCACACTTACTCTGTCATGTACGTGTGACTGATTGAAATGGCTTTACCCCTTCCAGTCAACCTCCGAACAGAGAAGACACTCCTACCCCACAGCCTTCTGACAAGGCCTCCAGCATTAATCAGACGCCTGTAGAAGCCAATGAGTTCCCTCAGCTTCCTGAAGGTCTGGAGAAAAAGCCCATTGTCCTCAAGTTCAGCGCCATGATGGATGGTATCACCATTGGAGCTGCCCTGCTGCCCTCGCTGAAAGCTGAGTACAAAATGGGTCGGATGAAGAGTCATGGCATGACAGGTGTGTGTGTGTCTGTAGAGAATTTAACCAAGATTGATGTTATGACAATGTAAAGTGATTTGAGAGCAGACTGAGTTTCTTTAAATGACCTTTTGCTATGAAATACAGACTTTTGGTACTTGGTTGAGATAGAATCATGCTTTTTTCTTTCTGTTTTCAGGGGCCCAAACTAGTTTCACCTTTGAGTTGCCAAATCACAAGCTCTGCTTCCAGTCCAAAGTGTCCCCAGTGGACATGTCCACCATGCCACCATCAGCCAGCCTCACCCTGCCTCCAGTCACTATGTCTGGTGAGTACATCATGGAGGATCACGAGAGCCACTCGGACCAGGGCTGGGCACCTGATGATTTTCCAGCAAAGCAAGGGAACTACCTGCAAGGCAACTACCTGCGCTGTGTG
This sequence comes from Siphamia tubifer, assembly GCA_020466265.1. Lineage (NCBI taxonomy): Eukaryota > Metazoa > Chordata > Actinopteri > Kurtiformes > Apogonidae > Siphamia > Siphamia tubifer. Next base: position 25,623,209 of record CM035804.1, read on the forward strand.
GCTGAGGTAAGAAGAACAAATACACTGACCGGGTCAGGATAATTTGTGACAACTTCTAAACGGATTAGTCATATTCATCCTCTCTTCCTTACAGATTGGCTCTTTTGAACATAATCTGACCACAGATCTGCTCAACCACCTGGTTTTTCTACAGAAAGTTTTCATGAAGGAAGTTAATGAGGTCATTCAGAAGGTGTCAGGTACAGTGTCATATATGTCTGACTTTTTTTTTCACCATAATGTTTTTTGCAATATTAGTACCTTATCTTATATCTACTTTATTGTAGTATAATTAATTGTGCCAACACTTGGGTTGCAGCCTGTAAAAGTATTGCATTAACATATTTTGATGTTTGATCTCTATCTCGTGCACTTGGTATTGAGTCCTTGCACAATATGGCGCCTGGTTACTGTCGTATCCCGGATATGTGGTTGAAAACTTCCGGTTGAATACTTTGGTGTTTTGATAGCACTCAAGCGTTTGACAGCTGTTCAAATATGACAACTTTTTTACTCGAAATGTCTGTAGGACCTCCTGAAATTGTCTACTACGGATGTCCACCGACTAACTTACTTTAGGGTGTTGATTACTGTACAGGTTACGATACAAATGTTTCACAGACGTGTTATTTTATACAAACTCATAATCTCATATCTAACATTAAACCGCCGAGCAACGAGTGAAATGCTCGATGTTAAGTAAAGCAAGTAATAATCAAGGAAGTCGCTATCTAAGCACTGTTAGCTATGTAGCTAACAGCTACAGCCGTGTTGTGCGGCTGTGCCATCATTGAGAGTATACCACAGTTCAACTTAATTACCTTCGTACTTGTCGATGTAGTTCGAAATATACATTTTATATCCCTTGTCCCATTTGCTCTTGGGTGTGATGCTTCCCATCCGAACGAGTCGGCGGATATCTGTAATAGACAAATTCGGGAGGTCCTGTAGACCTCTCCAGTACATCTTTGAACAGCTGTCAAACTCTAGATTGTGTAAGTATTCGACCGGAAGTGCTCACATGCACATCCGGGACGACAGTAAACAGACGGTCGGCATCGGGACGGAAGTAACAGAATCCAATATGGCGGCTTACAAGACAAGAGACAATAAGTTTGTTTTGATCATAATATCAGTGTCATTATGTTCTATCTACTATATATTAGACCTACAGTCATTTTTCATTGTTGTTATGATGCAATCACAGTTTATTTTCCAATTACTGCTAATGCTGGGCTTTTTATTGATACAATACATAATTTATTCACATTTGGCTGTTTGGAAAATCCAGTAAATGGAGCTAAATAGATAGGAAATCATTCTGAAGTGTATCGACAGGTGCCAAGTTGGATTATGTTACTTCCATCCCCAATTCTGTCTATGACCTTGTGCCGACCATAAAAAGACGCCATATTGTGCAGTCAATTGAGCTGTGTCATCAATGATCATATAGACAGGAATTGCAATTCTGTAGCCTTAACCCCAAATGCCCTAAAAATGTGTCTTTTAAACATTCTTCAACCATATACTTGCCTACGTAAAACGGATAGGATTTATTGCACTAGATCCATATCCCTGTGGAAAGCAATACCTCTATCTTTGCTGTGGAAATGACCCACTTTCCACTCAGATCAATAAAGTTAATCTAATTTTAAACACCTAACTGTTCCTCGCTATTCTATAGCCTCTGACTGCTGTTGAAGTCACTGAAAAAATGCTTTCCCCCCACAAAACAATGTCCAAGCCACTAGTACAAATCCAGTTATATTAATCTTCACAACAGATGGTAGTTATTTGTTTTACTCACTGAATTCGATTGATGTTAAGGACCTAACATGATGCCACATCATAATGCAATTTTAACATAAAGAAAAATGAGCCTCTGGGTGACTGTAACACAGGTGTTCACATCCAAGATGAGTTCAACAGAGATAAGAGGTGCATTGTAGATTTATTCAGACACGCTACACCACCCCCTTGTATTAAACCTCATCAAGCATTTGATGGAAATTTGATGTGTATGTGCCCTCAATGTGATTGCAGGAGGAGAACAGCCCATCCCACTGTGGAACGAGCATGACACCTCAACAGATGCAGACAAGCCAAAAATCCTGCTTTATTCACTCAGCCTTATGTTCAAGGTATCTCTCATCCAAAATAGCACGTCACTCACAGCTAGCAAAGCAAACATATGAAGAGTTTGTTCCATGTTTTGTCAACATAGTATTTTTTTTACCTTCCATATTCTTAATAACCTTTTCCTATTTTCAGGGAATCCAGATGACAGCCACTACTCCATCTATGCGAGCTGTACGCTTTGAGACAGGTTTGATTGAGCTGGAGCTGTCCAACAGAATCCAGTGCAAGGCTCAGCCTGGTGGCAGCAGCAGCTACCTGAAACTCTTTGGCAAATGTCAAGTGGATCTCAACCTGGCCCTTGGACAGATAGTCAAGCACCAGGTACAGATTAGCATATGATGGTTTTGATTAGAAGTGTAGAGAGTTCCTGGACTAAAATTAACTTAATGGCCTTATGGCCTGCAGTGCTTGCATATAGTAGTGCCCCTTTTTCCTTCTCTAGGTCTATGAAGAGGCTGGTTCAGACTTTCACCAGGTGGCGTACTTTAGAACCAGGATTGGGCTGCGAAATGCTCTGCAAGAAGAGATCAGTGGCTCTTCAGACAAGGAGGCTGTACTCATCACACTCAACAGACCAATAGTTTTTGCCCAGCCAGTGGCATTTGACAGAGGTATAATTTAGTCTTTTCTCTATATATTACTTTGGGATATGCTGTGCAATTTGATCCTCATGGGTTTCCTTAGCTAAACCTTAATATCCACTGTATAACACAGTCCGAATTCTGGGTTTTTGTTCAGTTCATGACGTCTGCCAGACTAATTTGACTTATTAGTACTGTGTCCAGGTCAGGGTAATGCAATAACTTCTCTCCACCTATTTACTCTCCTGCAGCTGTGCTATTCTGGCTCAATTACAAAGCAGCGTATGACAACTGGAATGAGCAGCGATTGGCTCTTAACAAGGACATTCACATGGCTACCAAAGAAGTGGTGGATAAGTTGCCTGGGATCCAACAGACCTCTGCTCAGGCCTTCAGCACACTTTTCCTACAGCTGACCGTCAATGACCTGGGCATCTGTCTGCCTATCACCAATGCATCGCAGGTAATTTGTTCCACTTGGATTTAATTGCCTCTACTAAGTATCTAGTCTGTTCACGTTTTGGTTAGATTTTTTTTATCCTATATTCTGTATTCTTCTATTGTTCAAACTAAAAAATTTGGTGCTTTGGGATGTGGGATGGTCAGCTAAAATATACCAGCTTGCATAGGTTCATGTTTAATGTAAATAATGCATTTATGTAGGTCTTTAAGTCCTGGGGTTGTGTTTCCAGTAAGGCTTTGCTTTTCTCCCCATTCCTGTAGTTTTAATGTGTTCAATAATATAAAATCTAAAAAAAAGTCTGTCTTTGAAAAGAAAAGCAACAGTTTTTCTCTGTCATATGCCTTCTAAGGGAATACATTAGTGAGCAAGGCATGGTAAAATCATTTTAGGCTGCTTGAGTCATTATATTAAATCAAAGCAACATTTTCCTCATGCCCGATCATCCTTATCTCCACTGGCAGTCTTCGCCAGTCTCTATTAAACTGATTTAGATTTGATTTGGATTTAGGAAGGTATATTGTGTTACAAAGAGCTGAGATCTTTTTTGTAAATGTATTATTGTTAGTTTTGATATCAGTGTTTCCCCTTGATGCACAACAAATAACTGCAAATCCTCTACAGCTTTTTAAATACTGTAAATATATGCTGGCTTGCCTTCAGCTACAGCAGCTAGACTTTCCCTTTGTGTGCTCTTTATGTCTTTCTGTTATTCTTTTATATGAACTACAGAGAGTGATCTTCAGACTATTATTCATATTTTTGTTTTGATTAAAGATGCACTACAGCTCCTACATGCACATAAATTTCTAGGGGAAACACTGGATATTAATGAATAAGCCATATCAGTTGTTGTGTTATAAATGTTAACAGAGACAAGATCAGCTGTTTTATCACACTTATTTCCATAGAGAGGACAAGTACCAGTTACGGAGGGCACCAACTCTGAAGCTGGGGCCAGCACATCAGTAGGCCAGCATAAAAATGCACGAAAAGTAACCTACAATTCATTACCTCTCCTGTGATAGCTTGTTGTGGGACAATGACTTCCTGTGATCAATATTGTTACATTAATTGTGCCAGAAGTGTGCTGCATCTTAAGTGCTCCGCTGCTAAAACTGCAGGTCACGCCACTTTGTAACAACCAGGCTTCCTCCACAAGCCTGACGTAACAACTAATGAAGCTTGAGCTGGTGTCTGAGATGTTTGGGGTGTCTAATTACTTAATACTAAGATGAGGTTGTGCCAGTTGGTGTCCCAAGAATCACATATGTTGCAGAAATGAAGTCGGGCTACCATACCTTTATATACCCAGTATTTATGATACACTGCAGTGGTGGATATGGCATCCTATGTTAGTACCTTTGTCAAAGCATGTGAACCTTTACACATGACCTGGATTTACTCAACAATTGTGGAAAATCACTGTCTGATTTTGAGTCAAGTCATAATGATGGAATATTGGAAATAGCACCTGCTTTCAGATATGACTTGGATGAGAATCAGACCAGTAGAGTAAAAAAGTACAGAGTTAATCCAGACATTCCAGTAATGTGATTCAGACCCTTTCTTATATCACACACTTCCAACACAATCTAACAGAGTGAAAATGTTGGTAATATCTCCTTTTGACTTTGCATAATAATTATTGTTGTATACTTTTGGAACATAATCATATCATGATTGAAATGTACCATTTATATACAATTACATTAGAACATGTGTGTTGACCAAACCATGTAGCCTATAATTATAGTGTTAAAATAGATATGCAAGAACACAAGGAAATGTGACCAACACTTCCAACATCTGGAGCTGGATTCTTGTTCCATGTGTTTTCCACCATTCCCAGTGTTTCAATAACCCATGTCCCACTCCTTCCTTCACCCACAGGCCAACCACAGTATAGATTTTGACACTGGCTCAGCTCTTGTCCTGACTATCGAGAGCACATTGATCACTGCCTGCTCCTCTGAGTCACTGGTGAGCAAAGGCCACTTTAAAAATTTCTGCATCCGCTTCGCTGAGGGCTTTGAGACGTCCTGGGATGACTGGAAGCCCGAAATACGCGGGGACCTGGTTATGAATGCATGTGAGTTACACTGTTTGTGCAGAATAATTATTTTCATAAGTGATTATGCATGCACACAATAAACCCAATAAAACAAAAGGAAATATTCTAGAAGGGTACATATTAAATGCATTGTGTGCAGCATTTTAACCTCACTGAACAACACCATAATGTTTCTATTTAAAGTGAAGGTGTAGGAAATGTGTTCAATAAGCAGAAACAAAAAAAATATCACTGTGTTCAGTATGAGGTTGTAATTTGACTGATTTTGTCTATAAGGTAGTAACAGTATATTTTATGATTTTCCATAAGTGCTTGTCCTGTGAAATATTAACCAGATATTGCTTGTATATCTGTGGTTTGTATATAGGTGTTGTCCCAGATGGTACATATGAAGTATGTTCTAGAACTACAGGGCAACCCTCTGCAGGCAAGTTCTTTTAACTGTGTTCTGGTCCATAAAATATGGATCACACCCTAAAGCTGCACAGTAATCTTGAGACAACATTCTGGAAACATTATTTTGCAGCAATTCTTTTCCCCTCCTCTGATTTTCTTTCCAATCTTCTTCTCTATTCATTCCCCTCAAAACAGAGAGTAGCAGTGCAGGTACCTGGACTCTGAATGTGCTTTGGAAAATGTGTGGTATTGACGTCCACATGGACCCCAACATCGGAAAGCGCCTCAATGCACTGGGCAACACACTGACGTCACTGACAGGTGAGGAGGACGTAGACGACATCGCCGACCTGAACTCTGTTAACATGGCTGACCTTTCTGATGAGGATGAAGCTGACAGCATGTCACCTACCATCCACATGGTAAGTTAGATGTAAAGATTTGGGTCATGTTGGGGGTATTATAGTTTAAATAGCATGGTCAAATTAGTTGCGGTGACACAGTAAAGATAATAAGTACATTTAAAGCAGTTCTACCTGGCATACCATGGTAGAGTCTGACTTGAGTCGTCCAGCTGTCCATCCATCCTGTCCATTGTTTACAGAATCCAGAGAGCCAGTTCAGCCCTCGGCTGACATTAAGGAAGCGTCTGGTAAACAGCATCCTGGGCCTCAGCCCCAGGCCTCAGAGTGTATCTGTCCCAGCTGACTACTTAAACTGTGCCTCGCCTTGCCTCCGAGCGGGCAGTGCCAGGGCCCAAAGACCTCTCTCCTGGGCCTGTGTATGTAGTCACCCACAGCATTCAATTCTTTTCTGGGCTGACCAAAATCACTTCTGAGGTGGCAAACGTCTCTGTCACATGCAATTGTTAGTTGAAGGCTGTGGTTTCCAAAATGCTGAGCAATGCTGTTTCATGCAGAAAGAAGAAGCATGATAATGCAAAATAGTGTCGCTGAGCATTTGCTTTCACTACCTTCCTCATTTAGCTCCAATGATGGGTTTAATAGAATAAATTGGTGTTTACAGTCCCCTGTGGCAAACATGATCTTTTTCCTCTTTTCCTCTGAGTGCAGTGGTGATGGTGGTGGTTATTTACTGTTTATTTATTCATTTATTTTTTTAACCTCTCCCTGGTGTGTGGAATAGTCTCCATATAATCTACTGTATTTAAATAATAATCCAATTAACCTGCTTTGATCACAGATTTGAGAAGGATGCAGATGCTCCTGGGATAAAAGTTTCCTTTTGTTTAATTATGGGTTTGATCAACAAAGTTATTACGGTTTGCCTTCACTCTGGCCTGTATGTGACTGTGTAACATTTGTTTGACCCAACAGGAGACCATTGACCCCAGAAGGCAGATGGTTTTGGGGAACCAGGTGGTTGACGCCAGAGGACGGAAGTTTACAAAGAGGGTGGTGGACATTCGAGAGCTCAATGAACAGGCCAAAGTCATTGATGACCTCAAGTAAACATCCCTTATTCCTACTCAGTACTCATCATCAACTTCTTGAAACGCTTCCATTTGCTAATCCGCATGTTGTTTTCTTTACCTCAGGAAACTGGGTGCCAGTGAAGGCACCATCAACCAGGAGATCCAGCGCTATCAGCAGCTGGAGTCTGTAGCCGTTAATGACATCAGGAGAGACGTCAGAAAGAAGCTGCGTCGCTCCAGCATGAGGGTGAATACTTTTATTTCCCATTCCCTTCCAGCTATACATGCCCACAACTGAATTTTTTAACAGCATCAACATTTGCCCAATTAAGAGACATGTTTCTGACTTTGCCTTTGCTGCTTTGTACCAGGCGGCATCTCTGAAGGATAAATGGGGTCTTGGCTACAAACCAAGCTACAACCGCTCAAAAAGCATCTCAGCGGCTGCAGGCAGACCTCCTCTAAAACGGATGGACAGACAGAGGTGATGAATTCCCTAGTTTGTTATACCTTAAGGATGTTTCTTCTCGCTTTTAATGTAAATAACCCATGTAGGCAGTAAGTAACCTCAGTCTCACTAGCCCTGCATGTTTATTAAACACACTTCAACACTGGTAGAATTATGATGTGAGATACATATCAGTGTAGAGGAAAAATCACTTATCTCATTTGTTTATAATAATTATTCAGACAACCTGACATTGATGCAATCAGTATATTTAAAAGGGTCACAGTCCTTCAGCAAAATAATGCCAAATCTAGACTGAAATGAATGAGTAAAAATTACTGTAACTCCATACCATGAATAACAATTTGCACTTGAAATGCACATAATTTCCCTAATAATATATTGCTTATCCTAGGGTAAATTCTTGTATTCCTTTGTATGCATGTTGTTTCATTCAATTCACTGTGATTTTTTTGTATTAACAGTTCCAGAATAGGAGATATGGATGATTTACCGGATATCCGTGTAGATGCATCATCCCCCGGACCACGGGTTACCTTTAACATCCAGGACACGGTAAAGATATTTTAAAAAGTTTCCTGTGTATTTCTCAAATCAGGAAAATGTAGTACCTTATCTGTTGTTGCTTTTTCATGATTGCATTTTGCAATTCAGCTCTTGAGATATTTTCCCTAACCTTATCACAAATGTTAACATTCCTACTTGTAGTTACGTGACATTTTAATTTTATAGTCTGAATATCCACTCCATCTATCTCCCAATGTGATCTATGACTATTGCATCATCGTAGGCTGTACAGTTTACCAAACTGTGGCCATTCTCTTAAAATTATTTTGTATTTTAGGTTGGCCTCATTAACAACTGTTTTGTTTAATTTAAGATAAATAATCAGGCCTTGGACTCTGCAAATGCACCTGTCAGTCCAGGAGAGGTATTCAAGGTATATGGTACAAACAATCAAGTTTAACAAACTAAAATATCTAACCAACACCAACAAATACTTCTGTTTCCTCTTCTCCTTTGTGATTACCTTAATACTGCAGACAGGATTTTTAATATGCAAATTCAAATAGGATGATGAACACTGTCAACTTGAAAATACATTGACCTTCAGTAATGTTGCATTAAAGAACACTGGTTTATTTGCATGATAAGTTAATATCATCCTTATTTCTGGTGCATAAACATCTTTCAGCTTTACATTTAAGTAGCACCAAATGAAACTATTTGCATGACATCCTTGATTGCTACTTTATTGAAGAAGTACCAGTGTCAGTCTCATAGCTACAGAGTTATGTAAGTGAATATTCTGCCTTCATCAGCTCACAGATATATGCATCCAGAGCTCAGCCTGCACACATAATAAAGAACTGTTAGTTGAAATATATGGTTTGAAGGCTGCTTTATGTATAGTGGAGTTGCACATTCTCATCCTGTCTTGAAATTGCATAAAAATCCAAATCGGCTTTTCTTTAGCCTTAATTTATTTACTGATCTCTAACAACTTGCATGGTTAGCCTCTGAACCAAAGGATGTCAGCTGCTGCTTGTCAGTGCGAACAGTGACTCTCATGCATACAAATAAGAGAAATCACACTCGTGTGGATTGAAATGGAGAGAGAAAAGGCTGTTTTGCTGTATTTTTTGGAAAATGTAGTTTGTGTTTTGAGTTCTTAAAGGAAGCATGGCAGCATATGAAGTAAAAAATAAATAAATAAATAAATAAAGGCAATTAGAGTGTTGAAGATAATCACACGTATGAATGAAAATCAGATATTTTCACTATTTATGTTTAAATACGATGTGACATCTACATCATAATTGAAATTGAGTCACTTTTTAGTGTCCGATTTGGTTCCTACAGTTGAGGAATAGTCTCATTTCCACTTTGAATACCTCAACAAGTTGATAGGACCAATATTTTGGGAAATATTAGTCATTTTGGAATACATTAGCCTCACAGTCACATTGCCTTGTCGACGACAGTTGACCAGACGTGCTGTACCATGCTGCATAACAGGCAATGATGTTAGAAACTGGAACAACATCTTCACTATCCTCAGTCCTTAGATATCGGTATTAAAATGACCAGTGGTTCTCCATGGGTCAACGCATGTGTAGAGTAGATCTTTATTGTCACTGTCACAGAGACCGTGAATATGAGTTTAGCAGCTTTAACAGTAAAAACACTTGTATGTTATAAAAATATCATGCAAAATATATGTCATCATGTGCAAAAAGTGACAGAATAAAATATTAAATATACATGTTGTACTATGTACTACAAAAACCACTGAAATATAAAAAAGCTAACTATGGTAGAGATGAGAAATATGTTAACATTTGTAGACGAGTCCAAACTTGCTGCCAGTCTACTATACACACAGAAATATGACTTGGACCTATTAAATTAACTGATCTGTAAGTCTTTAAACATTTACTGTGAGTGTTTGCATTATACAGTTTAAGCGGTGGTGGATCTGTCTCCAGGGGTGTTTTCTTGCTGGGTGTTAATGTTCTTCTTCGCAGTTTCTGCGTTCTTTCATTCAAATGTTGTTTCAATGACAGACACCGACTGTATCTAAGACTAAATGACTATATTTGCTGAACATGCTCATATCTCTTCATCAGATTGTTTAGTTGAGTTTATTAGTTTACTATATCATGGACAATTCTGATTAACTATCAATAACAGTAAAAAGGGCAGCTGTAGCCAGCATGACTACTATCCTGCTATAATCTGGCTTGATGATAATAGGCACCCTAAAAAAACTACATTTTCCAGCACATTAAAAAGATAGCTAAGAGACTAGGTAAATCAATGAAGAGAAAAAGGAAAAAACAACAACAGTGAAATATCAGTACAATCATACAGAGGCAGCACATACAATTCAAACCTGCAGAAGCGGCACACATGTCAGTAAAACAACTCCATAAGTAATGAGGGGGAAAAATATATAAACAGGTCTAGAATAGTCTCAGCTGTACTTTATGTATTTGATGATGATGATGGTGCATGTGTGATGCATGAACCTTGGCCAGTGTGCAGGAGCAGTCCGTCTCTGTCAATAGGTGCCTCTGGGATTTGTCCATACTGTTGACGCTTGGGCATTGTCTTCAACTGCCATTCAGGACATGGTAGAATGTCCTGAGCTGTTTTCATTTGAGTGTTTCCCCTTTGTTGTGTCCAGGTGTCACATCATGCTCATCTTCCTCATTGTCTCACATTTTGTCTCTTTAATTCCTCTCTACCGAAAGTGCATGACCTTTCAGATCCTCTTATAATGGTTGGTAGTGTTCTGTTCATGGACATGTCGTGTGTAAATATCTACACATCCAAACCAAAATTCACCATTAAATCATCAGTGAGTTTCATTGTCATATATCGAGGCAAATCGCAAAGACCATGTCCAAAGAACACTATCTCCTTTAAGAAGAGGTCAGTGCAAACATCAATCTTTCCCCTTGTGTGAATTTGATTCTCTGTCGTTCTGTAAAGTTTCCTGAGGAGACAGAGGGTGACCTGTTGTCAGTTACCATCGATGAGCCATCCCATTCTGATCATCTCCATCCTCATTCACCATCCTCTGAGGGCCAGCACTCAGTTTTCAGTGCACCTGCCACCCCTGCTGTCTTCTCACCCACAATTCCCTTCCAGCACGATGACATGAGGCGTGATGACCTCTCCTCTTCCTCGTCTGAAGACTCTGAAAAGGAGGATGAATTTGAAAGACTGCCTAGCTATCGGAGGCCTTTGTAAGTTTTTGTTTCGGGAGATGAGAAAAGCTATAAATCTTGTGATGTGATTGTATGAAAGCTTTGGATTTATAATTTATATTCTCCATGATAAATCTAACTCTCTCCTCTTCTTTCAGCCAAGCATCACATAGAAAGTCATCAGGCTTCTCTGCTGTGAGTCAGCTGTTTAGTGAACGCTGGCCGAGCACGCCCACCAATCGCAGCTTCAGTGGCCCGGCAACTGAGAGAAACATAGACTTTGAGCTGGATGTGCGCGTGGAGATTGACAGCGGGAAATGTGTTCTTCACCCCACAACTCAGCAGACGGAGCATGAGGATATTTCCTTTAGGAGGTATGATGAAAAGAACATTTCTTATTCTGAAAAATACTAAATCTTATTTGAAGTCTGACTGACATCTCCTGCTGACTCCTGCGGGATACGAATCGTTTTTGAAATAGCCAAATCAAACTTCACATAATGAAATCCTCTTGAAAGATTTGCCAGATAAAATCCAAAGTTCTAACCTCAGCAGTTGCGACACATTCTCAGCAGAAACACAAACTATAACTTACACCTGTCTGTATTCAGAAGACTTAACAGAGTAAGACTTGAGTACACTTCCTTTATATAACAACATACTTTCCCTTGTTTTTTAGAAGCTGTGAGCGAAGCCTCAGGAGTCTGGACCAAGAGTCTCCCCCGAAGAAGAAGAAGCTGCAGCCCACCTACACCTCTACTACCCATCTCCTCGCTGGCAAGAAATGCCCTTCTTCCCTTCAGACCAAATCCAATGACATGGAGACCACAGTCTTTTACATTCCAGGAGTAGACGTTAAGGTCAGCATCTGCTTAGCGTTAAAGAGTTCACAACATGTCACTCCTATATCTGTGTCATATTTATTCAGTCCTTTCATGTATAAATTCTTTTTCATCCTCACAGTTGCACTACAACTCCAAGACCCTGAAGACGGAGTCACCCAACGCTTCACGAGGATCTTCCCTCCCTCGCACTCTCTCCAAAGAATCGAAGCTGTATGGTATGAAAGATAATGGCCCTCCCATCCCTTCCAATGCTGTCCAAAGCAAGACTAACTCGCTCCTTCCTCCCCCGCCCCCACCTATTCCATCAGGTATTGAGCATTGCCTCATCCATAATTGCATGTCCTAATCATCGACATTTAAGTGCCACGCCTTCCCATTCTGATGATTTGCACCCACACACAGATCCACCTAATCAGATGCATGCAATTTCATCTTTCATTTTAAGGCATAAAACTAGAAGGCACTTTCGATCAAAGGGGCTCATGCATATTGATGCACACCACAGAGGGGAGGAGTACAACTCCAGGATGACACCAAAAATACTCCGATTAATTCTAGTTTACCTTACATGTAAACAGCTTTGCACAAACTGCACAGCCCACTGTTAAGTATTACAGGCAAATTATTGAACTATTGAACTCCTCTTTGTCTTTGCAGCCAAAGGTAAGGGCAGTGGAGGAGTAAAGACTGCCAAGTTGTATGCATGGGTGGCCCTCCAGACTCTGCCAGAGGAAATGGTCATCAGTCCCTGTCTATTGGACTTCCTTGAAAAAGCCCTGGAGACCATCCCTATCACTCCTGTGGAGAGGAACTATGCAGGCGAGTTGTGTGTTGCATTAGGGTTGAATCAAGTGGGTCTCAAACTTTTTTCAGGAGAGTACCCCCTGAATATATATATTTTTAGCCCAGTACTCCAACTCACACGTCAGCATTTTTATTTGAAAAAAATTAGGCAAAATGTATTCCATTAATATATTAATAAAAATAAAACAAATTTATAAGCTAATTTTGTGTGGGAAATGTAAACATAATTGGCAGGAAAAATAAATTAAATGGTCATTAATGCTTAAATGAACCTTTCATCAACAAAAAATTATTACTTAATTTCTCAAAGTCATCTTGAGTAATGTGAAATAAAAATGTTCTTAAAATGTTACCAAAGTCAAGGTGACAATAATAATAATAATATATAAAATAAAAGTACTGAAATGAAATGAGGAGTCAGAATTGTCCATTTTACAATATGAATATATTTATTGTGTTTTATATTTCAGCATTAATTATAATTATTTGGTTTATATTCAAAACATGATGACTTATAAAAAAATAAAAATAAAATAATAATTCAAGGACCCCCTTCTTCCAAGTACCCCCATTTGAAAATACTTTTTAAAATGTTTTTTAGCTGTAGCTTCCCAAGAGGAGGATATGGGTCAGTTTGACACAGTTGAGCCATTGGAGGAATCTACCACCTCCTTGGTTTCCTCGTCTACATCAGCCTACTCATCCTTCCCTGTGGATGTGGTTGTCTACGTCAGAGTCCAGGTAATCAAAGTATAGTGTAATTTAACCTTCAACTTGTATAATACTCATTCATTTTAAGCAATGTTATCAGTGTTCATCCTTGTTTCACTTGGATTTGTAAACAGTTTGGTTTTGGAAATTCAGTTTAAAATGTCCTTTATTACCTGTTATTCCAGCCTTCTCAGATCCGCTTTAGCTGTTTGCCAATGTCCAGGGTGGAGTGTATGCTCAAACTACCCTCATTAGATTTGGTCTTCTCCTCTAACCGTGGAGAGCTAGAGACCCCCACAGGAGCCCACACCAATGACGGATCGCATCCACCCTCCTCCACTCCACCTGGGCAGCACGTACCCAAACTACCACCCAGTAAAGGTGTGTGTGTGGCATGACTCAGCAGTTTGTTTGAAGTCATAATGACACTATAATATATTCAGAGATAAGAGAGAACTGAAAAACCTTTTGTGTGAAAATCTTTTGAATCCTGTGGAGCATATCTATTAGTTGTCTGTGCAGTTTAATGTTCTTCTCAGCTTGTTTTTTTTTTTTTTGCATTTGTTACTTTGTCCTCCAATCTATTTGTCACATCACACACATTCTTCTATTAAATTTTTTTGTCTGCATTTTGTTTATCTGAGGCCTTGTTTAGGTCTCTGAAGTTAAAAAGAATAAGTTATTATAGTTATAAAATATTACATGTTTTATGCATTTGTAGCATTCCTTTCCACTGGTTCATCTTATTATCTTAGCTTTAGTCCAAGTAAAATCAAATGCAAGTTTGTGTCACCCACAAGACTAATGGCCTCTGCATCTGTCAATTAAATGCCTGACTGACTGATTGACTCTCATCTTCCTCATTGAAGCTTCTCCATTGCTGGGGAGCCCTCTAGGCAGAAGCCGCCACAGCAGCAGCCAGTCAGACCTCAGCGGCCCCCCCAGTAACTCCTCAGGCCTCAGCTTCACTGCTTGCATGTCTGACTTCTCCCTCTATGTCTTCCACCCCTACGGCGCTGGAAAACAAAAATCTGCTGTCACAGGCTTGCCTCCAGGCCCAGGGCAGTTAGGTATGGAAAGGAAGAGAATTTATGGTAAAAGATGTTTTTGCTAAATGATACAAGTAAGCATTTTTGTCATTTCATCTAAAAAGTTGTTCCCTTTTATATATAAAAAAACAACAGTTCTGTAAAGTCTTAGACATATGGTGTTTTTGATGAAGTTATCTTGTTCCATTAAATCTTATCTTGTTTTGTTTGAGTGACATCCATGTAAAGTGAAATTAAAACCTAATGGGTACTTCTATGCAACTGAGTATATTTTGGTACTTTTTTAGATCCAATAATAAAGGAAAATATAAACATATTTCCCCACAGGATGTACCTAATGATTACCTCAAATAAATGTAAAACAAATACCATCCCAAAATTGGGACAGGAAAATCTCTGTAGGTGCATTTGTTCTGGAAAACATGGCTGTAAATGCTTTGTAAAGGTTCATACTGTCTTCCAAAGATAACTGTATATTTAGGTTATTTTAAATACTCTAACTATAAAATATGGCTGTAATGGTCTCATATACTGTTATATAGTCTTTATGTTAAATTTGACAATCTTAGTGTTTTTTTTTTTAAACCAGAGAGGTCTGTTTTTCATGAATTGGCTCATGTCATTCCAGGTTTCATGCGTAACCCGTTCTGTCCATTTGCATTACATGCAGAACCTGCCCATTTAATGCATATAAATCACAAATGATTTTGCAACAGCAGCCATTTTTGTGAAATGAAATTAAATTCCCAAAATATACCTGTAAAGAGATATTCAAAAAATAGTGGTGCTTCATTTTTGTGTCCTTTTGACAATGTTACAGGCATTTTTTGTATTAAAAATAATATAAAATAATAGAGAAACATATTTTATCTGAAAAATAGACTTTCTTTTTTTATCTCAGTAAATATTTATTTTTAAAGTAGATCCAAAGTGCTTTCAAACTTGATTCATAACATTATTCTATGTCTTGTTTGAATATTTATCCCCTATTTCAATGAAGAACCCTAATGTGATTCTGATGATTACCTTTATTATTTCAGGTACAGTGGATGAGGAGCCTTCTTCAGTAACAGGAAGAAAAGACTCACTAAGTATCAACCTAGAGTTTGTGAAGGTCAGCTTATCCAGGATGAGGCGCTCCGGAGGACCCACATTCATTGAGAGCTTCATTCCAGGCAAAGGTGGCAAAATGGACACAACACTCATCAATATTTCAGGTATGTCATTACTGTCCTTGTCAACAGGACATTGGTTGCAGTAGGGCTCAAGAACCTTTTGAAAAATGTACTTTAGAAAAGTCATAAACATGATTCTAGCTTCAGTTTATTTATTTTCTGGGGGGGCTTCTCTATATAACCTTTATTAAGTAATTTTTTTTATCATTTCTTATTATGTTATTCTCTGTATTTAGCCTTTTTTTTTTTGTTGTTGTTTTAGAATAAGATACAAAACAAACGGGTACATCCACACTTTTACATAGTGTTTATTGTCAACAGACTAACTGAAAAAGTCGCTTTTTTTCCATTACTTCGTACCCAAGTGTTGCTGTTATTAGTTTATTCCAACGTGTCTTTATTGTTCTCCCTTTAGCTGTGTGTGACATTGGCTCAGCTTCCTTCAAGTACGACATGAGAAGGCTCAGTGAGATCTTGGCGTTCCCAAGGGCCTGGTACCGCCGAAGCATTGCCAGGCGCCTCTTTTTAGGAGACCAGACAATCAACCTGCCAGGTAACCTTTGGTTTTATTTCCCAATGACTAGTTTATTGTAGCAGGTACGTGTTTGTAAGAGTTTGCACTGTGTTTGTGTTGGAGTGTCTTTTGTGCAGTTGATCAATCAGTCAGTCAAGTTTTGTTTTGTTGTGTACATACAAACTAAATTACATAGCTGAGTTTTCATGCACGTTTAGGGGGTCAAAATCCACTTCTAACATCACTTCACAATTGATGTTATCAGTATACCTACCAATACTGTAAGTAGTACAAATACTCATAACTGCTAATACTACTACTTCACATACATTGTCTTTTACATATAAATCAGTATACTGTGGCTGTAAGCAGAGACTGTTGTCTTGTAACAAATGACAAAACAGCTTCACGTGAGGATGTGGGATTCTTCCATATTGAACCTGTAACCTGTATTCATTTTTAATATCCCATCTTACTGACCTTCCTTCAGCCAAGATTGTCTTTGTCTGCTCCATCTTGACATTTCCAAGTCTCTCTTTAACTCACATGTCTTGACCTTTATGTTACATCAGCCTCTGGGCCCGCAACCCCAGACTCCGCTGAAAACGTCACTCAGCATCTGTCCCCCGAATCCAGCCGGAAAGCCTACTTCCGGACCTGGGATGGCAGCATGGGCACCCAGCACATACCCCAGTCACCCAATGTGTTTTCAGAACACTCCACTGGAAGCAACATGTCCCCCGGGGGCCTGGGTCACCTAAAGTCCCCCGCACCAGGTCGCACAAGGAGTGTATCTGATTCCTCTGCCCCAAGGAGAGGTAATTAAAAAAATTTAAATTGTATTTTTTCATACCTTAAGTAGAAGCATATATGGAGCACATAAATGCAGAAGTAATGTATAAATCAGCAAGGATGACATACGGCATTCTCCTGCTTTGTCGTTTTACTTAATCTGTTTTTAGACACATCCATCTGGACAAGAAGCTTTTGTTTAGTATCCATCATATGTAAACACATGACTTTTCAGGAACAGTGTGACAGAATATGTTAAAATGTGGCAAAAACTCTTAATTGGAATTGATTAGATTTGGATGGTGAAAGCTAATTTTTGGGTTAATCTGCGAGTCATTAGGTGTATTTGTTATGTGTAATTTCATCCAGTGAAAGTGTTTGTGCAAACAGCAAAATTCATTCATCATTTGAGGTGATAAATGTACTAGAGGAAGCAGAAATGCCTTTTTTTTTTTTTAAAGCATAGATGTTTAACTCGCATTATTTCTGTATCTTCCCTGATATTTTAAGTATTATCCTTTCATAGTGTTTCATACTTTGAAGTATTCAAAGTATATAAACATGTCTGGAGTAACAGGAAGCATGGACTTATGAGGAGACAAACACAACCTTATGAGGACTACCACTATATTTGTATTGTTCATTAGGATCCATTGTGTCATAGCTGACACTGTTTCTTACCTTGCAACACTACAGAACCCACAGATCATTTGATCAAAATTAGATTAAGGGAATCATCAAATTCACTTTTTTTTTTAATTTTATAGACCAACTACTGCTACCTTTATTAACTGATAATAACACACAGATAGTGGATGAATCCGACTGAATCTATGGTTCTCATTCATTTTTTTCTATAGATTCGGTGTCAAAAACATCCACTCCATCCTTCAGTAAAAATGGTAAAGCAGCAGGACAGCAGGGGGCGCCGTGGGAGACTCTTGTAGTGTTCGCCATCAACTTGAAGCAGTTGACTGTCCAAATGAACATGAGCAACGTCATGGGAAACAATACGTAAGCAGTCACGGTTTCACCTCAAAACGGTGAATTTTCAACAACCTCAAAACTTAATCTTCCCTCATTACATTATTTGCAATTTTTCTGTGGAATGCAGTAAAACTGCTATTTTACGATAAGCGGTCTCCCAAGTTTTTACAAACTTATACAGCTTATCTCGTAAGTTTAAAAGTTAATATTAAGTGCCTTCTGGGCAAACACACAACAGATGATGCAATGGTCAATAAATATTTATACATAAACAGACATTTTTATCATGATGATCCTCAGGGCTTGCATGGATAAATCTTCTCCATGCTGTTTTAAAAATTGGACTAAAATTGGAAATAAGTATTCTGGCAAATGAGTCAAACAGGGATTCATTCCACTGATGAAAACTGGAAATGCAAGCACTTGTGTAGAGAGATCACTTCTGTAGGCTTTAATGTCTGAGATAGTGACTGAAGTAAGTAAGTTAAGATAGCTTTAATCACTGAAAGGCAAAAATAAAAAGGGATTATGGGATCCTTTTCATTGCTTGAAGATAGATTACAATAGGCTTAATATGTTACTGAGTAAGCTAGACATTATCACCATCATTTGTTTACATCTACTGGAGTAATAAGCTGTTGAAATGGTGCATAAATACGTCTCTGGGGTGATTTCTCGCTTCTTTCTCTCACTTCACATCCGGGTGTTGATCTGATATCCCAGCCCTCATGGCCTCTTATCGCCCACTCCTCTGGGCTCCATTCATCTAACATACATTGTAGTTTTGTGGTCACCGGGATATGCAGTCGTTACTACTTTTATCTCTACAGTTAAGGCAGGGTTGCAGAAAATCCTGCTGAATCACTGGCAAAACAAAGACTCCACACAACTAAGACGGTACTGTTTTATAAGCTCTGTGTCATCATAAAGTATATATATATATAAAAAAATAAATAAAAGTCTTCCACTCACAAAGAAATGTGTGGGCGCTCTGCATTTTTGAGAAACACACACATTCTTCTGCCTATTCTCACCAAGTCAGTCATAGAAGACCTCTCTACCTCTACCTGTTTAAATAATTCAGCATTTCAGAATATCCCTTAGACATGAAAATGTAAGTGTTTTTACCTTCCAGATAGAAAAATATTAATGAGATCACTGCAGTGCAAAATGTAAACACAAATGCCCTTAAATCAGAAACAGTCATTGTAATTTTTGCATCTCATGGAATGCCTTTGAAAACCTCTAACATCAGTGTTCACAGATTAGTACAGGTGTATTATAATGATACATTGCAGTAAAGTCATACAAGTTTTAAGTCCATAAGGTGTCAGGCAGAGTTCTCTCTTGAGGCTCACTGGTCTTTTCCTTTTCAGTTATCTGTGTTCATTCCTG
Organism: Siphamia tubifer; assembly: GCA_020466265.1. Lineage (NCBI taxonomy): Eukaryota > Metazoa > Chordata > Actinopteri > Kurtiformes > Apogonidae > Siphamia > Siphamia tubifer. The sequence continues at coordinate 25,642,751 of CM035804.1, forward strand.
AGTCATTTATGTTTCATAGGGAGCACTTTTACATTATTCAGCAGCCTTTCAGCAGTTCTCACAATGTGTTTGCCCCTGCAGCTGGACAACCAGCGGACTGAAGAGTCAGGGCCGGTTATCTGTAGGCAGCAACCGGGACCGGGAGATCAGCATGTCTGTTGGCCTCGGCCGCTCCAAGCTCGACTCCAAGGGCGGAGTGGTGGGTGGCAATATAGACGTGAACACCCTAGAGATGGTCTGTAAGTAAACAAAAGCTCAACTTTTCAGACATCTGGTGTTTTTCTGCAACTTGTTAGCAGCTCAAACTGTGAATGTGGACCTGAGCCAGAGTTCAATACAGTATTCCAACACAACAACTGGGACCTCTGCATTCATGAGTACAACACATGCCCAGTTATTTCTTTCTGTCATTCAGGTCTTTTACCATCAGACAGGGTTACATATGTGAAACTGTACAGAATAGAATTTATGAGTGAATGATTTATTTATTCATTTTTAAAACAGGACACTTCATATTAATGAGGGGTTTTTTTTTTATAATTACAAGAAATTATAGCCATACAGTGAGTTTTCCATCTCAAACTTACAAATAATACAATACATAACTGAAGTAAGACATACAGAAAAAAAATTAAATCAATAGCACATGGAGCACACAAATTGACAAAAATGGGGCCTAGTCGAGACAGCAAGTAAAATTTGATGAAGGTTTGCACATGAATTATATTATAAATATCCCTTTGTTTTTGTTACACATTTCTTCAGTTGTTATAATTATGTCATCATAGCTTCTGTCACTGGACAGCCTTCTTGTGAACATATTCAGTTTAGAAATTTCCTATTTTCCATATCAAGGAATATCATAGAGGAAGAACTAAATCAATTTTGGATGATTTGCCATTTCTACATTATACCCAAGGGGTCACTCAAAAGTTTAAAATCACTAAACACTCTTTAGTTCATATTTCTGGAAGTATTTGTCTGACTTCAAATCAAGTGCAAATGAAAGGTTATGATCTGGGGATGCCATGTATTTATCCTCAAAATGATGTAGTTGAACTTTTTATGCAAAACATGTGTATTATTAATTGTTTCCTACAAGTTAGAATACAATACAATACAATAGATCTTTATTGTCACTGTTACGTTACAATGAAAATATTGCAGAGGAGAATAAATACTTGCAAAATATAAAGGATATATCAGGTGAAATAAAAAAAAAAACAAGGTGAAAAAGGTAGTGAATCTTGAATTCTCTTAATGTTTGACAAGTGGCATAAAAACAACAGCTAAACACCCTCCATCTGTTTTCTAGCTCACATCTCCGAACACCCAAACCAGCAACCGAGCCATAAAATCCAGATCACCATGGGCTCAACAGAAGCTCGGGTGGACTACATGGGCTCCAGTATCTTGATGGGAGTGTTCAGTAACGCTGATCTCCAGCTTCAGGATGAATGGAAGGTCAACCTGTGCACTGTCGACACCAGCCTGTCTGAGAAAAGGTGCGAAACAATGAATCACAATAATGTTGTGTAATGTATGTGTAGTATTTTATCATCACTTAATGTTTCAGATAGTGTTTTTTCTTCATTCTTGTTTGCTTCTCTTAATTCTTATCAAATATTTTCTATATTTTTTCCCAATATGGACATGAAGCAGAATTCAGATCTCATTCATTAACATCCATACAAGTCTTAAATTGAATTTGTTGAAATCTGCACCCTCTTTATGTTTTCTGCCATCCAAACTCTTGCTCCGGCTGTTTTGTTTACCCACACTGTTTCATTCTCATCTTCTTGCTTTTTTATTCCAGTGAGATTTTTGTCCATGGAGACCTGCAGTGGGACATTTTCCAGGTAATCATTTCTCGCTCCACCACTCCGGACCTCATCAAGATCGGCATGAAGCTCCAGGAGTTTTTCACTCAGCAGTTCGACACCAGCAAACGGGCTCTTTCCACCTGGGGCCCTGGACCCTACCTGCCTCCAAAAACCCCTGTCATCAACAATGAGAAAGGAGCTACTGAGCTTTGTAAGAATGCCTTCCTCACTAAGAGCTAGTGGAATATTTCACTGTGGTATTGCAATATGGCACTGCTCAGCAAGTGTCTGGGAGACCTGCTGGTTAAAGGAAGTAAAGTGATTTGTAATTCTAATATGTTTCATTTATATGCCATTTTTCTGTTGACAAGGTGTTTGAAAAACTGAATGTAATCAGATATGCTCATGGGATAATGACTGAAAGACAAGCTGCATACCTTTTAAGATTTGGCAGTGTTCGAATGGAAACAAAATCGTTTTTTCCCTCCACATTGATGCCATCTCTAATTCTGTGTTTCATCACTGTGACCGTCACACAGACATGGACGCAGCTCATCACCGGCACTGGCCCGGGGTGCTGAAGGTAATCGCCGGCTGCCACATCTCCCTCTTCCAGATGCCTCTGCCTGAGGACGCCGTACAGCTGGGTGGCTCAATGAGCCTCCACGGCAATCACATGACTCTGGCCTGCTTCCACGGACCCAACTTCCGCTCCAAATTGTGGGCTTTGTTCCACCTGGAAGAGCCCAATATCGCCTTCTGGACCGAAGCACAGAAGATCTGGGAGGATGGTGAGGCAAAAAGTCCAGTTCAGAAACTGTGAAATAAATTATTTCCAAATGACTTACAGGCCAGTCAGTTATAAAAGTAATAATAATAGTACAGCTTTATATTTGTACTCATAGACTTGACCTGAAAATATTTAAAAACACTTGCTACTCTAAGTTAACCCATAAAGACCAGTGGTACTTTTGTGTCAGTTCCTAAATTAGGTGTTCTCTCTATTTAACTTTTCTTAAATGATTTATCACCATTTATTTTAATATTATCGTCTGTTTTTTGCTTTTTTCACTGTAAATTATGTATTTTTCTGTACATTTAAACAGCTCATGTTGATGTTCATGAGAAAGTGACTTTTTCAACAAATCTGTCAATAACAACCGAAGACAAGAATCTGCACCCACTGTCATCGACCCAACACCATGGCTTTTATTGGGGTGTCAATGCTGTAGATGACAGTGTTTCCATGGCAACGACAGAGCCTCTTAATGTTCAACTGGGTCATATCTGATGACCATGAACAGACGACAAACTGCATTTTACACCATTTATTTACATGTATTGATGTAATTAATGGATCAGCAGGCACTAAATATTTTAGATGAGTAGATGCTTTTGGTCACCAGTGGATGTTTGGGTCTTTATGGGTTAAATCTCTTTTTATAGTTTTCTTCATGTGTCTGTGTGTAGCTGTGTTTTTGTTACCTATATATTTTTTATCTGTTTCATTGTAAAGCACGCTGTGAAATCTTTCTGCCAAAAATGCTAAATAAATGAACATACTTATTATGTTATTATTAATATTTAAAGTATAATATTTGTTTCTGCTACATCCAGGCTCCAAAGATGATTCTACCTACATTGTGCAGACTCTAGACTTCCATCTTGGTCATAACACCATGGTAACCAAACCTTGTGGAGCACTCGAAAGCCCCATGGCCACGATAACCAAAATAACCCGACGGCGCCATGAAAATCCTCCACATGGAGTTGCAACTGTTAAAGAGTGGTTCAACTATGTCACTGCCATGAGGAATGAAGGTAACGAGTTTTAGTTCATATTAATAACTAATAACTTCGTTACTTGTAAAGGAAACGAATATTCTACATGACATCTAATATAAATCCACATTATTACAAATCCACACTAAGCTGAATAACCATGAGCCAGCAATGAGAGGAGGTGAAATACTTGTGTAAATGTAATGTAATGTACACGACTTGAATTAAAAGTGCATATTTTATTTCATTTATTTGTTTATTCGAACAGGTAAAACAAAATAAGTAAAACATACAAAGTATTTAAGCAGAAATTAAAACGACACCTCTTTAGCGTCCTAGATAACTATACCTTGTACAAAACTTATCTAGTCCAACCGCTTTATATTACTCAATCAGAGCATGTATATAAAACCAAAAAGAAAAGAAAGCGCATCAGAAAAAGATAACATGAATATTAAAGTAATTCACACACAAATAACCTCCTGAGACCCAGGAAGTTTTGGCCCATTTACATTAAATAATTGTCTTGAGTGGGAACGACATGATGCAACAATTTCTCTGATATAATTTTGTGTTGTCATGTTATGTCCTTTGTAGTGGACAGTGTTTTTTGTTTTGATTATAGTTGTGAAACTCTTAACCGTTACAGAGGACAAAAAATGTATTTCTGCTTTTCAAATAAATAGTTGAAGTCCTAAAGAACAGTTGATTTGTATGATTTGTACAGTAACAGTAGGTACTGGAAAAGAAAGAAAGAAAGAAAATGTATAGTCCACATGAGGAGATTAAGCAGGTCAGGAGGTAGTGGAGCTAATCAGATTACACTGAAACGTACATGAACCAGGCTGGTCTATAACTCTGAAAGCTTTACATATAGTTTTTTGTTTTTTTTTTCCCACCCGAGTTCCTGCCTTTCTGCCTCTCAGCCTCTGTCTGTTATCTTAAATGTAAATGAGGTGCCGATGGTATTTAACCAAACTGAACAGCGTAGTACTGTGAGCATTACCGTAAACTCCAAAGACGTTTGACATGTTTAATCTCTTCCTTCAGAGTTAAACTTGCTGAGAAATGTGGAAGCCAACAACCAAGAAAGCGGAGCCACTGCCAAAACCTCTAGTCTACTGAGCAGCTTCCGCAGCTCCTCCAGCTACAACCACGAAACAGAGACCATCTTTGCCCTTCCCAGAATGCAATTGGACTTCAAGTCAATCCACGTCCAGGATCCAGATGAGCCTTCTCTATCTGGTAATGTGGGGGTATTTTGTGAATGTCATGTGAGGATGTTGAGGTCTGATGGTGGTTGTTGCCCCTTTAACCTTTCAGAGTTTACCACTGACAGCCGTAGATGCCAGCTCATAAAAACTCTCAACCCAATTGACTCTATTCAATAAATGTCAACTGCTCTCGAGAAAGACTGTTTATTTATTTATTTTTTTTACACAGGTAGTTCTGACCTTATTCCCTATGTTCAGGCCCTTTAGTAAATGTAATGATGGTTGTTATAGAAAGCTTCTCTTTACTGAAGAAAATATATGTTTTCAGACATAATTCTATTGGAGCTATGATTAAGTTAAACAAATAAAACTGTAAAATAAAATAAACATTTTTATGTAGGTTTCATTAATATTTCATGAAGTTTACTGATGGCCTCCTAGACATAGAACTATTTTATAGGTATTTCCACTCTCCTTTTTTTTCTCTGCATTTAACCTTTTCTTCATGATTTATAACTATTTATTTGCACTTTTATTGTTTTTCTGAAAGGCTGTTAGTTCACAATTTTTAATTATCTGATCATGTAGGTGTTCAAAGTAAATTCAAAGGTTATTACGCTAAAACAAAAAACTGGGGGAAAATGACTTTTTCGCACTTGATACTTTTCCACAATTTTAATGTACCAAACTATTGTGAATCAATGTTACTGAAAATGACAGTGTTTCCATATTCACTACAAAACCTCTGAACATCCAACAGGGATGCATCTGATGTGACTGAGAATCTGCATTTTATCTGAATTATGTGAACCGAATTGATGGCATAAGTGATTTAAAAGTTATTAAAGCTTGGTGGTTAATATATATATATATATATATATATATATATATATATATATATATATATATATATATATATATATATATATATATATATATATATATATATATATATATATATATATATATACACACAACATTTTATTTTAATCTCATATTTGAACCGAATTGATGGCATAAGTGATTTAAAAGTTATTAAAGCTTGGTGGTTAATATATATATATATATATATATATATATATATATATATATATATATATATATATATATATATATATATATATATATATATATATATATATATATATATATATATATACACACAACATTTTATTTTAATCTCATATTTGCATTTTTTCTTTAATATTATGACATGGAAATTTGGCCAACCTCTAAATAGTGTGTTGATATAATATGAACGTTACTGTCATTCCTATTGTTAAACATAATTGAATGTAATAACATTTTGCATATAACTGAAATCCCTTGACAGCTTGTAACTTTTAATCTACAATCAGGACCATTTGCAAACACAGCGATGATCAAACAAACCATGGAGTTAAATAGAGAGTGAAGAAAAATCTGTGAACAATAAAAACTAAAATGTTTTCTAATTGTTTTCACAGCTCTTCTACTTGTAGGTGCTCTTTATATCACTCACACCTTTGCCAAACCGGGAACGCTCTTTTGGTTCCTTTTTCCTTGTCTACAGGGCTGATTGTGCTTTGTCTAGACGTTTGTCTCTCAGACAGACCTGCAGTTCCTCTAATACATCAATGAGTAAAGAGCAGCTTCCTTTTTAGATTGTTTTCCCTGCACATGCTGTGCATCACTCTTATTTGGCAGCATTGCTGATCTGCAGTCCAGAGGAACTTCTAGAACACAACAAAGCAAGAGCAAAATAGAAAAACATAAAGGCAGGGGTCAGGGTCTCTACAAGTAAACACTTGGAGATACCCCCCCCCCCCAAAAAAAAAGGGAAAGCAAGGGGTGCTGTTTTTGTGTTGATTTGTTTGTTTAACACTAGCAGCAAAACTATTGGGAGAATTCATATCAAATTTACTGATAGTTTAGAGATAGACAGTTACAGAATAGATCTGATTGGACTTTGGGAAAATAAGATGAGACCCCCCCCCCCAATTTACTAATAATGGGCACAATTGCAAACATCTACAGGAGTGACACCATTCGGTAAATTCATACCAGATTTGATTTAATAGATTGCCAGTGACCCAGGATAAACATCGTTAAATTTTGGGAACATTGAGTCAAAATTTATATTTTTATTATTTTTTATAACTTCATATTTACTTATAATGGTTGAAATATGTGTGAGGGGCAGAGTTTGTTGTGACTGGCACCACTAATTGTATAAAATTATTATTTATTTAAGGACATTGTATCATATTTTCTCCTTAATGTTTCATTGTCAGTGTTTTCAGGACGTTAAAAGTAATCCACAAATGGATGATGTGACAGTGACCATGCGGACAAGACTATGGTTCAAATGGGTTTTTGGGATATTACAAAGCTCTGAGTGTTCAATTGTCTCTAGTTTAATTCTTTTGTTTTGGCTCCAGATTCCAACAGTAAACCCAAGGTGGAGTGCAGTGTAGTGACAGAGTTCACCGATCACATCTGTGTCACCATGGACGCTGAGCTCATCATGTTCCTTCACGACTTGGTGTCGGCCTACCTGAAGGAAAAGGAGAAAGGTGTGTTGTCTTTATACAGTGCAGTGTCAAGTTAAAGGACCTTTTCCATAAGACTTTCCAGCAGTCAAGTCGAGTGTTCTCAGATCAGAGGTTTCGAAGTTCCCATCATAGGTGTTGTGCAACACTTGAAACTAGTGACTCATCATATTATTATCCAAGAAGAAATTACAAAATGAGGCACATCTGCCTGTCTCTGTACCTGTGAAGCTGTTTGTATGCTGTTGGACACCTTTTAGAACAGCAGTATGAAATGCAGGCAGCTCAGTGTTATTTTCACACACAGCAGGGAGGTCAGACAAACCAATGCTGGCAGCATTTTAATGGGTTTCCTATTGTTACGAAGGAACAAATTAGCAATCTTTACGCCTGCAACCTTGCATTCTTCATGACAATTAAACTAATGCCACGACTTTGTTCTGTGCAGATGAATAGAAAGAGAGAAGAGAACAGACTAGTGAAGATTTCCATCAGTGTTTGATTAAAGCTGATTAATTAAAGTGTGGCAGATTGGTATTTGAATGTGAATAGAGTCCAGATCTATACTATCAAGGTGCTGACTCTCAGGAAGGGGAATGAATGTTTATTGTTCTCGACTTCTGGGATTTGTTTCCTCCATCGTCTTTGAGAAAGAACAATGTGTTTGCCATGTTAAAAAGAAAACACAGAGGCAGTGAAGTGTGCACAGAGACATCCTTATTGTCTTTCTTTTTTCTGCTCTTCTCTAGCCCTGTTCGCCCCACGGATGTTCGCAGCCCGACCGGGCCAGAAGAGCCCGACAGCCTTACACGATGAAAGCTCCACAGACAAGGACAAAGATGACAGCATCAACTACACCACGGTGGACTGGAGGGAATTCATGTGCAACACCTGGCACTTGGAGCCGACTCTCAGGTCAGCTTCGCTCTGCTGTGCCTACGTGTGGAATGGTTTATCCTTTGTTTTTTTGTTAGCGGATGCACACCTTTTCCTATGACGGAATCACACTGAGTCACTGTGCTTAGCCATGGGTTGTGCTTATTGAAAATCAGCAAAGTAGAAAATAGGAAAAGACTGTCTGTGACACTGTTTAAACACCAGCTCCTTTGACCTTAGAGCCAGTGACAACAAACCCAACCTGCAAATATAGATATGCAGACTAGTCATCCATTACAAAGTTACAGACATAGGAGCAAAGGAAAATAAATATGAAAATAAAACTATGTTGTTATATCTAGTGTAAGAAATGAAAGTGTTCCAGTAGAGTAAAATGTTACAAAGGTCTCATTTGAAGTTCTCAATTATGTTTGCAGAAACTTATTCTAAAGTTTTGTGTTGTTATTTTTTTTGCTCCATCATAGATGGCTGCTAATTAGTTGAACCATTAATTAAAAATAAGCAGTATTTCTACAATCTTGTTTCCTCATCTTCCTCATTCTGAGTTGAAATAATTCTCAAAACCTCGGTTTGTTTGACAGTATGTAGCTCACAGCTCTGAGATTCACGGACTAGTCCAAATAAAAACACTCAAAACAAATGTGGATGTTAATAAAAACTGGATGAGGAACTTAGTTGGTCACATGACATCAAACAAACCTGATAAAGCATCAAATTCCAAAGGACGAGGCTGGGGAAGAACATGCCAGGGCACATTAACAACTGGGGTTCATTCATTCATTATCTGAACCTGCTTTATCCTCACTAGGGTTGCGGGGGTCACTGGGGGCCTAATCCAGCTACAATGGGCGAAGGTGGGGTACACCCTGTATGAGACGCCAGTTCATCGCAGGACAAACAATCACTCTCACATTCACACCTATGGCCAATTTTAGATTAACCAATTAACCTATCAGTGCTTGTGTTTGGATGGTGGGAGGAAACCGGAGTGCCCGGCGAAAACGGGGAGGACATGCAAACTCCACACAGAAAGGTCTGGTGTGGGATTCGAACCAGGGTCCTTCTTGCTGTGAGGCACGAGTACTAACCACTGCACCACCGTGCCGCCACAACTGGGGTTATTTCATCAAATATTGATCTTTGAATTGTTGAACTCTGTTAAAACATTGGTGTTGGGTTAGTTAAAAATGAATAGCAACATGTTTTCTTTGCATTATTCATGGTCTGAATGCATTTTGTGTTCACTGTATGGATGTTTTATGGGGGGTTTTAATTTATTTTCTGCAAATAAAACTAAAACACAACATCACAGACTGAAATCAAATACAAAGATGCTGATTAATATGTACCAACTGTATTCCAAATAGTTTTTGTATGTGAGAAGTGTGGTAAATACTACTGTATTAGGAATAGGAATTAGGAATATCCCATAATTCAATGACAGGTGAACACATCCTAGCAGGAGGTAGTTTGGATATAAATAGGTGGGTGCGCATGTCTTGAAAAGTCAGGAATTTTGTGTAAATGTGTTAACAAAGAATAAAAAAAAAAGTTTCTCTCCTGGTCAAAAGAGTATGTTCAAAGGCACATCATCATCTAAGATAAGAAATAAATGAGTAAAGTATAAAAAACCATATGATTTCTCCAACCGGTCGGTACTGGAATGACTCTATTGAAACTTCTTTGCACTTTTGTGATTTTCATATGGCTTGAAAATATTTCAGTAAAATAAATTTAAATAAAATTAACTTTTCTACACCACACAATCTCAATTAAAAAAGCAAACATAAAAGTACATGAAGCCAAGGTCTCAGGGGAAAAAAAACAAAATATTTTTGAAAAAGTCTGGAATTTTTATCATAATACAGATGCCAGTAAAGGTGAGAGATGAGGTAGTTGCCAAGGTTACATGCCCCTAACTAGTAAGGAAGCTTTCTGAAAACGGTATGTATCACACTGAACTGTGCATCTAGTGCAGGGGTGTCCAATCCTGGTCCTCCAGAGCTACTGTCCTACATGTTTTAGATGTTTCCTTCTTTCAGCACACCCGACGGTCATTATAAGGCTTCTGTAGAGCTGGATGATGGGCCCATAATTTGAATTAGGTGTGTCTGAAGAGGGGTACATCTAAAACATGAAGGATGGTAGCTCTCAGGGACCAGGACACCCCTGATCTAGTGTTTATTCACAAAACTAAATGGATTTTGGTTTGATTTGGCGTTTGTGATGTCAGATAGTTTATGTAGAGTTCTTAGAAATATCACTAATTTCTACAATAACCAGAAACATTCCTATCAAACACGTACGAACAAATGATAAAACCTTTATATGTACTGAAGTCTGATGGGTATTAACTGTACTTTCAGGCTCATCTCCTGGACAGGCCGTAAGATTGACCCGGTGGGTGTGGATTACATCCTGCAGAAACTAGGGTTCCACCACGCCAGGACGACTATTCCCAAGTGGCTGCAGAGAGGCGTGATGGACCCGCTGGACAAGGTTCTGTCTGTGCTCATCAAAAAGCTGGGCACTGCCCTACAGGACGAGAAAGAAAAGAAAGGCAGAGACAAAGAGGAACACTAAGGAACTACTGTACATCAAATGTGTGATGATTCTGTGAAAGTCAAAAACACTGGATGACTGTATTACAACGGCCACTACTGTACAATATGTCACCAAACCCACTTTACCAACCTGTGAATTTCAGCTTAGTTGTTTACTGTGGTGCATGCCACGAGCAGCTCTGACTGAAGCGTTTTGCACCAATGTTGTTATCTGTATATTTGGAACAAAGTAGCATATTGTAGTATTATTCTTATTATTTGATGGCTTTAATGGTAAAACCAGCCTCTTTTACCTGTTGTAAATGACCGTACTCAAATCGCTTAAGGCTTACCAATATTTCATGAGAAATGATTTCTTAAACCATTGCCTTTTCTTTGTTTCCCATGGAACACATGGTAGATATGCTTTATGTATTGTATAGCGTAGTTTTAAGATATTTAAGAACAGTTCGGTGACAGTGTTTTTATTTTTTTGGGAGGAGGGGGGGGGGGTGAACAAATTATTCCTGTACGGTTAACAGCACATCATCCACTGTGCCCTGCCATGAGGATGACATGAGTTTGTAATTAGAATTTCAACCAAGATTATTATTTATGGAGGTGAAATGCAGCGTCTATAACATGTATTAGCTTGGTGTGTCAAGCTTATTTTTGTCTTTTTTTAATCCATGCAGTAGAACCAGTGTATATAATGAAATTTCCTAACTTAATAAACCTATTGCCATTCAATTTTATATTGTTCCCAGGTGTTGTTTTTGAGTGGTTATTATGAAAATAACATATACTTGAATGGGGAATATTTTGTGATGTATAATCTAAGTGGGTTAAGTATTAGTTTTATATTTACATATATGTCAGCATTTTGTTCATTTTATGAACACATTAGAAAAACACTGAGAGCGCAGTCCTCCACGAAGGGAGATCCCCCCCCCCCACACACACACACACACCTTGCCAAATCACCAGCAAAATCTAATCATTTCTAGATCTCTCCATTACCAACCTACCCTGAAAATGTCATCAAAATCCATCCATAAGTTTTTGAGTTATCGTGTACACAAACAAACCAACCAACAAACTCCTCCTCCCTGGGTGGCTGGCCCCTGGTGGGGGTTCGGTGGCTTGCATCCCTGGTGCCTGTGCTCGGCTGATGTAGGGCCTCCCTTGGCCATCTTTGGGGTGGGCACACTGTCTCCACTCAGGCAGACGGGTTGGATCCTCCTGTCTGTAGTATCTGCTGGTTGGCCGGGCTCTGGAGCCCTCCTTGTTGACCCCCAATCCTTGAAGGGAGTGTGACTGATGTTACATGGCTGTATTTATCACTGTGGTCACCTCAGTCTCTTTACAGCAGATGAATGTGACCAACTGCTGTTATGTGGATTTGTTGCTGGTATTCCCAAGGCTGCTATTGTGTGTGATATTCTATGTATGTATTGTTTTTCTCATACTCCTTATTTAATTAGTCTTTTTTTGGTTTATTTATCCATTTGTTTTTCTCCTTCTACCAAGTTGAGTCAGTTCTTCTTCTTGTTAGGGTTACGTACCACTATAATTATCACCATTGTGAACATTGTTTATGTTTTCTTGTGAGGGTTATCACCCCCCCCAACCCCTTCTGTGTCAGGTCTGGCATGTGGTTCAACAAAACTCAAAATAAAGACAGTAGAATATCAAGGGGAACCTCATATTTTCTGAAGTTCCCCTTGGCAAAGCAAATTTATATTAAAAAAAAAAAAAAAGATCAATCTTGTCTCATCAGACCACATGACCTTTATCCATTGAAACAAGACTAATGACTATGCTTTCCATCAAAGTGATGGTTGTAGCTGAGGATCAAGAACATTTTGAGACATAAGCATATTAATCAGATTTTTATGCTACTATATAGACACATTTTCATCTGCATTCTGACATATTGTGGCTGCTGCTGATTCACATGAATACAATTAACACTAACAACCATTTCATTCTCTTTACACAAAGAAAGTAACATTTATAAAACACGACAGCTGATTTTTCCATTTTTGATGGTTTCATGCTCTTTTTGTGTGAGAACCTGTGGTGTCAGTCTGTGCTTATCATCAGCTTATATAAAACTCAATGAGCTCAGGCACATATGCACTTCAGTATCAGCCTACAAACGGCAACTTAAATTAGCCTGTCACATCTCAATCAAAAGCTACAGTTACCACGGCAACATTCAACCCAGTGAACATCTTTTCACATGTCAACAAGAGTCAGACACCAGTATTTTATTTATTTACCAACTGCATATTCTATAACCCATTCAGAATCACCAACAAACCCAGAGAAAACATAAAACCAAGCTCACTTACTACATAGAAACTGATATTAAATTAAGATAATTTCCCATTTAAAAAAAAAAAGAAGGTAAATAACTATATAACAAGTGGCACCAGGCACAACAGACCCTGTCAGAATATCAACTACTTCTATACTTGAGCCAACTTTGAAGTAAATTGAAACAAAATTGATGTTTTTACAGACTGACATTTGGCCCATTATAAATAAATAGGAGCCAGATTTTTTTTTTTAATTTTATTTTTTTTTTTAAACTTTGACCTACTTTTTCACATCTATTTTTGATCACTAGCAAATCTACAAACCCAATTTAACATGAATCCAACCAATAGTTTTGCTGCTGCAAATATCTAAAATGACACCCATTATAAGTAAACAGGGGGTAAAAAAAAAAAAGTTTTACAAAATAGAAACGTTGTCCTATTTTTTTTTCCTAAATATAATGACATCTCTCTTGGATCACTGTCAGTCTATAAACTGAACTTGGTATGAATTCATACAAAAGTTTTACTGCTACTGTACAGTGTTAACAAAACAAACAAAACAAAACAAAAAGCCCAATAACCCTTGCCTTTATTTTTGGGTGCGGGGTAATAAACAAATTCATGTTTTGTCCTTCTCTCTCTCTCTCCGTCATGCCGGAGTTAATGATCAATATTGTTAAAAAATGGGCGTTTAAGGACTGCAATAATCCCCGGGCTGTCTTGCTGACAGGCTACAGTAACTGGGTTGAAGGCTACATAAATGTAAGTAATCTTGAAATGGCATCTTGAATGTAGTGTTATGTACTTACACATTTCATATTGTCTTATTTCATCGTGGCATTAGGCTGATTACGTGGCTGTTAGCGCTATTTATCATTGATGCTAGTCTGGTAAGCTAAGCATAATGTGTTAGCTACTGCATTTCAATGGACATAATTGTTGTCATCTTACCGTGAAATATGGACCAGGATCCCTCTTTATATTTTTGATCCATTCACGCCGAAGTGCCTTATCTTTGGGGAAACGATGGAAGATCTGTCCACAGTATGATTTTTTTCCTCTTTGTGGATGTACATTTCAGGACGCAGCAGTGAGGCGCTATTGCCGTCGGGAAAGTGGACCCCTCAACGTCTTTTGAAATCCGGGTGAGTAAGGTCCATACAGCGTTAAACATGAATTTGTACTCTGTTTGATGTAACTAATGTTATTACAGTAGTCCTACATGCCCAGTGTGGCGTACAGTGTTGTTGGCAAGGGCCTCCACCCTCACCTTTTTTCATAGACTGAATCGGGACAGACTTAACAGAATCCAATATGGCGGCTACCGAGTCTGTACCAACTAATCAACGGGCAATAATTTTCACTCTTGGCCTCTTGGCTTTTGATGAGGGTCTAACAATGAGTTCTAGTAGAAAAACACTAGCGCCAAACCTGCACTAAATGAGTTTGACAGATGAGAACATGAATGAGTTCAAATTTAATTCAAATTTATAAATGATAATCACACCTGGATACTCGGTCTGTGTCAGGTGTTTTTCTTCCTAAATACTTGCTTCATAAATCTAACAAAAAAATTGTCAGGTAATTTATTTTGTCTTAATTCTTACTTTAGAATTTAGGCTATTTAATAGGCCTATAAAAGGCTATAGTCGTTTTGACGACTATAAGCTGAATAGATAGAAAAGCATTCTGAAGGATATCGACAGGCGCCATGTTGGATTCTGTTACTTCTGTCCCGATTTCGTTTATGACCTAGTGCCGACCGAGCCACTACTCCAATGCACTCCGGGAGCTCACACTTTACAAATTAAGCACTGCATATAGTTGTATGTTTTTGTTATAGTACAGACTATGACATTAGACCAAAAAAACTCTAAACATATTCTATCATTAAATTCTTGTAACCCTTGGCAGTTGATAAACGTTTTTCCTGTGATCATGTGACTGAAACCCAGCTATACTTCACCTTTAGCTGTGGTTACTTATGTTGTGTAAAACTGTAAAATATTGTGTAAAAAAAAAGCTTAGTGCCATTACCAGCAGTGATAAAAAAAAAAGTGTCTTCAGGCAGTAATTTGTTGTTCTGTTTTGAGGTTTTTGTAGGTCAATTAATGAGCATGAGTGTAAGCCTATGAGATCCATTTAGTAATTTATAACAGCGTCCATTAGTTTCCTCTCGTGTTTGTCAGGATACCATCCCCACCCCTTTATGGAAGGGGTGGGGATGCTCACCACAGGGTTTTGTGGACAATAATGTGAGTGTTAGTCTCCCCCCACCAGAGTTAATCTCCTCCACTTCATATCCCCTCCTCACCATGAGCCATGTTCCACTTTTGGTTTCATGCCATGGTTTTGCATTTTTGATGGTGCGTTGGCGGGTGAAGGGGAGCACAGTGGCACAGTGAAGAGGAAGAGAACTGCAGGTTTCCTCTGTGATGTCTGCTGTGAGATTACACCAGTTTTGCCTAAGGAAAACCAGCTCATAAAAAGCACGGTGTGTGAGCTGAGCCAAAGTTTTCTGTGCTGGACGTCATATTTTATGTGAATATTCCACACCTACACAAAGTTTCTGTACAATTAAAAAAAAGGTCACAAAAATAACTGAGAGATAAGATACGATATGATATGATATGATATGATATGATAGAGCAAACAACATAATTGAAAATACAGAATGGGCATTTTTGAAGAATAAATAATCTAAAAAAAACAAAACAACAAACATCGTCTAAGACCAACACACATATAAGAGCGCTCATAAAAACATCCAATTACTCCAATGATAATAATAATAAACAACAAAATGAGAATGAAAGCACTAACTCTAACCCTAAAATTATTTGTGTACTGAATTCAGTACACAAATGGCATTTGCATAAAAACTATTCAAGACAAGATAAGCCCAATGTAATTTTTAAATTAGTAACTTCAAAAGTATTGGTCGTATCAATATGTAGTTTTCACTTGTCTGATCCCTGACAGGATACATACAGTAAGTACTCCAAAAGGCACAGTCCAATTTATCAGTTATAACATACACACACAGAGACGTCACTTGTCTTCTTTTTTTGAATACTGATAATAATAACAGGGGTTTAAATCCCATTATATGATCACATGTGCCATTTTTCCTCACAGAGGTCAATTACTGCAAATGTTGAATTATGACAGAAAAAAAGGGAAAATTATGAGAAAAAGGTCAAAATTCCCAGTCAATAAGCACAACCAGAATTAATCCATGTATAAGTCGCACTCTGGTTTTTGGAGGAAATTAAAGTCTTTTAAGTGTCACCTTATAGTCCAGAAAATACAGTAACCTTTTGTTTCCCAATTGTCATGTAATTTCCCATCCAAACATTGGTATGTACACGTCCACAGCATCCATACACAACTGTACGCCCATGGCCAGGGTTATGTTAAAGATATCATATGTCAAACAAAGATACAAGACATGGAAGAGCTGTAGGTAAAGATCACTGATACCTTTGACACCAGCATGTGCTTTATGGATGAATTAAAAAGGCAACAAACTTCAATATCTACTTTTCATTTTTGTAATATCTTCCACAAACGTGTCTATTAATTTGCTTTTAGAATACACGTGTAACATCGTAAAGACACATCATGGACACCCTGTTGTTTTCTGTTTTCTTTTGTACTGTTTTTATTTCACCATCTGCCCATACAATGACATGACACCTAAGTGAATGACCAGTAGATGGAGTCAAAAGCCAGTCGTCCCACAAGCTGAACTCCTTAATGACACACACTCCCTGCAGTGTACAGTCCTGTTCCTGAATAATAAAACAGAAAGAGAATAGGAAACATTAAAAAGTCATGAAGTGGCTTGAGATATGTTGGACAAGCTAATCCTCAGTCCTGCTTGGCCTCAGATCTGAGTCCTGGACTCAGTCTCAGAACATGTGACAGAGCAGCTCATGCCTGGAAGTCTTCATGAGGTTAGTTTACGCAGAGAAATGTTTTAAAGCAGAGGTGTCAAATTCATTTTAGTTCAGAAACCACTTTCAGTCCAATATAATCTCAAATGAGCCAGACCAGTAAAATAATAACAGTGAAAAGAGTACAATTATATTCTAATAATGTTTTACATCTACAACATTTCCTTTAAAATCTGAATAACATGAACAACTTGAAATGTCTTAAAAAAAAACAAAAAAACAAGTGTAATTTTAACAATTTTCTACCTCAGTTTATTAGTTTATTATTTACTAATGTGCATTACAACTGGCATTACAATAACAAACATGTCACACAATTACAGACATGTCAGTTTCATATTTGTTCATGCCATTCACATTTCTTAATATAAAGATTTTCATGTAATTTTACTTTTTTTAACACTAAAATCTGCAGTTTACATTTATAACTTATTGTGATCATATTTTACTGGTCTGACCCAATTGAGGTCTAATTGTTCTGTATTTGGAACCTAAATTAACATTATTTTTGCACCATTGATCATTAATATCTTCAATGTAACTCATCCTATGGCCCGGATTGGACCCTTTGGTGGGACGGGTTTGGCCCTCGGACCTTATATCTGACACTTATGTTTTGAAGAGCTGATTATAGAAGGGTACGCAGGAGAACATGTGCACACTTGACCTGCAGCATTCAGAAGTTTGAATAATACGGCTTCTATGCTTTGAAGTCAAATAGATTACAAGTGTTTTGGGCAGTCACCTATATGCATTTTTTAGTGAGTTTTTCCACAATGTTCGTAGTGACACAGTAATGAGCCTTTGCATACAATCACAACAGACAGGGTTCTGTAGTGAATATTTCAAATCCACTTAACAGTTATAATTAAATAGTAAAAGTTCCAGAAGGACTAAAATGATCAAGTGAACTGGCTTCAGACAGAACAGCTCATACACTTCAATTTAATATTCTGTCCAACAACTTCAGTGTTCTGTTTGAATTCTGTCGCCATTCTGATCATGTTTTGTTACATTTCACCTTTTCTCTGAGTTTATTTAAAACCCCTTTGGCTATATATATATATATTTTTTTTTTTTTAACACAAATTGAGAACTTTGCACTCTGTATGATATGGGTATGAAATACGTCGGCCAATTTATAGCATGAAAGATTTAAAATCACTCATGTAGCAAAGGATGAAAAAAACAAAGTTGCAAAAGTATTAACACAGAAAGGGCAGTTCCCTAATTAACACTTTACATTAGATATGGTGACTGGTGAATTTGATTTAATTTCATGATAATAATTATTTGTGACACTTATATCAAGTCATTTCCATGCAGTTTCCAGGTAATAGCGATGCAAACAGCTTTCATTTCAAGCATAATAAAATGCTAATTATAAGCTGTAGTTACTGAAAGGATGAGTCCAGGATTGACTTGTTTTTCTTTAATTACCTGAAAAACAAGGAGGTAATTTCCAGGAAAATCCACAGCATCAGGGCCATAAAATGCATTTGCACTTGTTTTCAAGCAATTACTTGGTTTATTATCAAGAAAGAGACAAAAGAAAGTCACTGCAGTAGTAAGATGGTAAAAAAAAAAAAGATATGTGTCTGTAAATACACTGGAATAAATGAAGTCATTTAATGAAAATTGCATAGTATAAGAGCTGTAAAAGGCAGAGTAATTGCACTGGAAACTGCATGGAAATTACTTGTAGTAAGCGGTTACAAAGGCATTATTATTATTACCATGAAATGACATTAAAATTACCATAGAATTACCACCTTTTTAGCGATCTGTAATGTAAAGTGTTACCACTTTTTCCTCACTATGTAACCTTTAAGTGATATATCACCATTTATCATGATAATGTCCTCTTTAGTTTCCATTTTTTCAGTGAAAATCCATTATTTTCCTATTATTTAATTCTCTGATTATGTAGATGTTTCTAATGACATTGAAGGTTATTCATATCAGGTGCAAAGAAAACGGAAGAAACTGTGACATTTTTATTGAAAGACTAATAATTCATATATCTGTAAATCAACATGATAGACACATTCAGCACCATGTTTATGGGATGACTTCTCGTGTCATGTCATGATAATAAATTAAGAAATCATTGTATTTGTGATTTAATGGGGAAAATAGACATTACACACTTGTGTTTTTTTGTTGTTTTGTTTACATTTAGTAAATATTGGTAAAGTTTTGGGCATATACCCATTGGAAAAGCCACTAGTAGGAAGGTGTGTCAGGGACTTTAAAATGTTAGATGAGGAGATGCTTTTGTTCTCCAGTGGCTCTTTGGATTGTATGGGTTAATTGCCATCATTACTGCATTCATTACAGCATTATTCAACCCACAGCAGCTTTGATCTAATCACTCTTCCTCCTCTGTTTCTAATTGAACTCTGACTTCATCAAACTTAGTGATTCCATTTTTTATGGCGGTGTCATATGTCTGCTTTTTAGGGTAGAATCTTTTCCAATTCCCACCAGTTATAAAAACCTCCCCTCAGCTAGAAGTGTTCTATGCAAAGAAAGATTAGAGATGCCATATTTGAGGAAAACCTCCTCAAAGCACTGGCTAACAGAGCAAATGGGAAACTAAAGATTGAAGTGTGTTAAATTGAATACCACCGAGCATCTTTATGATGTACAGCGACCACATTGTCTTAATACTAATGAGCAAAGTGAGATTTGTGCTACTTTTTGATTGAGTTTCTAATTGCTTGTTCCACTTCATCAGCTTTACTTCGATTTAATAATTTGCTGGAACAATATGGCTGATGTGTTGAAAAGGAAGTGGGTAGTTAGTATAAATAGAACGACTTCTCCACTCGGTGCCGAGTTAGTAACTGGGTTTCAGTCGTCGTACAGAACAGATTAAAGTCTCCCGTCATGGCGGCGACCTTGCTGACTGTTTTGTCTGAGACGTTTTAAGGTGAACATCTGCCAACTCTGCAGCTCTCTTATGTTTGCCATCTTCAACACAGTGCTTCTGTACTAAAGCCAATGTGGCAGGTTCACCATCCTTGTGGACCAAATAGGAAGCATTATGAAGGCTGTCACGTCTCAAGGAGGTGAAGCTTTCCAGTTTTCCCTTTAATGGAGCAGTGTATGGACTCCTCTGTGGGTCTGCAAAGGCTTCTCCAATTAAACTCAGGTGTACGCTTTATGTTTTATTGAATGGTAACACTTCACAGTCGGGATCACTAAAAAGGTGGTAATTCTATGGTCATTTTAATGTCATTTCATGGTAATAATAATAATGCCTTTGAAACTGCTTATTATAAGTAATTTCCATGCAGTTTCCAGTGCAATTACTCTACAGTTTCTAGTAGTAGTTATAGTTATACAAACAGCTTTCATTAATGTGAAAATTTCTATTGTCAGTTCAATGTAATTTCATGGTAATAATTATCAACACAGTGAGATAATTAAGTAGGAAGAGGCAATAGTGCATTTTATATGCATGTAATATCCATTAAATGACTTAACTTGTTCCAATATAGTTACAGATACATATATTTTTTTTACCATCTCCCACAGAATGTATTTACAATGTATTCAAAACTGTGCGTGGTAGACTACTAACAGATAGAAAAAAATATATATATTAGTTAAAATAAAAAAAAATACAACCTCTGCAACTGCACCAAGGAGTAGATAACATTAAAAGTGACTGGTGAATGAAAACTGAAAAAGCATAAGAAAAGGTTAAAAAAAAACAGCTAGACTTATACATCAAACAAGAATGGAATGGAGAAATACTTATTTTTGTGATCATTACAAAGCAGCAGCTCTACTGAAACAACCATAGGAATCAACATACTAACTGCAGATTATGTGCGTCATCAAAGCAAAATATATTCTCCTTCACAACAAGACCAGGAGCATGCATAGAATGACGGGAATAATGTTGAAGCGGAAAGAACTGTTTACAGAGGAATTATCGAATTAAGACTGGAGTAAAACAGTGACTTTATTCATAATTAATTTAATTTGGAATTATCATTTTCAACTGGAATTAGGTGTTTAGATGGTCATCTTTAAGTGGAATTAACCTTTGTTCATAATTAAACGGGAATAAAAGCTGCCATATAAACAGGGCTAATAAATATGTTTAGGGAGGGGGACTTGATCCATTCAGTTGGTAAAGTATTGCTGCCTTTTTTTTTTTTTTTTAGTTTAAATGACAGATTTCCTCAGTAAAATTAGAAAATCATTGCATTTTCCATTTGCATTTTCTTCAGTGTTCACCTTTTTTTTTCTTTCTTTCTTTTTTTTTTTTTGGAATGGTTATGGTAAAGGCCAAAAACAAAGGTCAAAGGTCCCAGACTACTCACTGATGTTAACTATATCAGTGTGAAGAGTAATGAAACAATTCTATCTTCCTCCTCTGGTGCATTTTCTTGAGCCCTTCCCCATCATCCTACATGTATGTGCACATGCTCAGTGCTGCCAAAGACTGTTTCAAGTCACTCCTTTCAGAGAATTACCAGCCCTCGGCACTAGACAGCATTTCACACCAGTGGCTCCTCTCACCTGTGGCTCATGTCAGACTTATCTTTACAGATAAAGAGCCCATTACAATTCTTCACTTAACCCTCAAACTCAACCCTCAAAACTAAGTGTTAAGGGCTATTTGTAACCCCTTAAATGTTGTCCTTGAAATTAATCAGGGCCTGCATTGTCTCTGTAGTCCCTGAAATAAAACACAACTTTATTATTAAATATTTGCACTATTAACTATCGTTAGGTAACTCTGCGGCTACGGGATATGACATTAGCCGGTCATCTTATACCATTATCAGCACAAGCATGTTATATAGGCTGTTATCTTGATAAAACAACTACATTACCACAGCAAAAAATGACTATTTTTGTAACATTAGCTAACTTAAACGATAGCTAGCTTGTCCGCACTAGCCGCTATTGACAAATGATCGCAAAAATAAAAAAAATACATGTTATGCAACAATGAGGTACATAATCCATAAAATGGACCTAAACTAAGATAATATAATGATCTTTGTCATTTTTATATCTCCATTAACAAAGAAAATACTGCATTCTGGGTAACCCTTGCTCCTAAGGGTGGTGTGGGAGAATCTCAACAAACTTAAATGTTCCTCGAATTGGGACAGCACTTACAATTTGCGAGAGCACGCATTTTGAGATTGAGGGTTAAGGGAGGAATTGGAATTCGCCCAAAGTCTGTGGATTCACCGAAACAAACCTGAGAAACACAGAAGAACACACACATGGCTTTGTACAACTCATTCATTATGGGACATTGGTAAGAAAATTAACATTTCAGCTTTACATTTTCACATAGTTTTAATCTCCCCCAGCTGTGTCGCTTCAGCCTTTTGCGTGTGTGTTGTGATGAATCTTGTCCAGACTGGAGTCTCTTAAGGCACTGTATGAACTTTCCATGTACGCACAGCTTGTTCACTGACCCATGATTATTCAGATTTATGTAAACGAAGGTGGAACTTCCTCAAGACAATGACCATGATATTGATGCTATGCTATTTTCAGATCACAAATTCACTTCTTGAGATGTAGCATGTGGTGACGTCGGTGTGAACTAAAATCTAAATCTAAATTAAATATAAATGCCAGGAAAGTGTTGATTTAACAATGTCTGGCTTCACTGGGACGTGTACATAAATGTTAATTTAATCTTGAACAACATAATGTTGTTCATTTTATTGATAAACATCTGTGGGTAAACTTTAACACAACACCTTAACTTTTTATTCTTTTTGTTTAAAGTTGACTTGCATTTTTAGGAGTACATAGTCATGGAAAAGTATTGGTTAAAGTGTGTACGAACCCTGTATCAGAATAAATCAGGTATTTGTTTCACTGGTCATGTAGATCAGGGGCCTGCAGTTGCGGTCCTCCAGGGCTGCTTCATTGCATGTTTTAGATTCATCCCTCTTCCAGCACACCTGACGGTCATTCTCAAGCTTCTGCAGAGCTGCATGACTGGCTGATCATTTGAATCATACGTGTTGGAAGAAGGATACATCTAAAACATGCAGGGTAGCAGGACCAGGGTTGCAGACCCCTGATAGTAAATGTCATAAAAGCCCAGATTACAGTTGGTTAACATATGAAAAGCAGAGAAAACTGGAAAAAAAGTGACTTTTATATCATTAAATGAACATAACACAAGTGTCTCCATTCACTGCTATTTGTTTTACTTCTGATCAATGTTGGAGAAGATGACTGTGTTTCCATGGTAACAATGGAATATCCAAATGGGTCATATCTGATGACCACGAAAAGATGATAAACTGTATTTACACCAAATATTTTCATGCATTGATAGGATTACTGGCTCAAAAGTTATTAAATAGTTTATATCAATAGATGCTTTTCATTAGTGATGGATATTTGGGTCTTTCAATTCAATTTTATTTATAAAGCCCTAAATCACAACAAAGTCGTCTCTTTATGGGTTAATGTACAGGACAACTGTCTTTGATTCCAACTCCTGCAATGTCATTTTACAGACAAAGGACAAACTACACAGGGGGCAGGAAAACACAATGTACATAAATAAACAAAAGACATATCCTTTTGTTTTCAACGTCCCCAGAGAGGACGAGTCTTTCCTTCCCAACTAAGTGGATGCAGTCAGGGGATCGCACCGTCTTAATTCTGTTAGATGTTAGTGCAGCTTTGATCATGCAATTTTAATAGACTTCTTTAAGCACTGAGGTGGGTATCTGCTTCAGCACCAGGCCATCTTAGATCCCAGCTTTCACGAAGACCTTTGTCTGTTAAACAATTAATCTCTCAGAGCAGAAGGCTTCTACAAAAAAAACATAAATCAGACCCATTCCCTCCATCTGCTCTTGAATGTTTTTCAAAATGTTTCTCTGTTGTTTTACAGAAAATAGAAACATCACAATATCTTAACTCAATATTATATGTCTAGGTGTTTAAGGAAGTATTAGTTCCCTAATATGTCGCTGTATATCATATCATTATACTCTATTGAGATTAAAAACTACTGTATTTATATTTTTAGGTATTTATTCGAATGCAGATATGGAAAGGGATCTTTATTTTCTTATTTGTTTCTATTTTATTTAGTATTTCACATTGTTTTGTCATGTCCTGTTGTGTCCTTGGGCAAGGCACTCACACTGGTGTAAGAATGCGACTGAAGGTTCAGTGGTGGTCAGGTGTGTATTGGCAGCCACACTTCCTTTGGTCTGCTCAAGGGCAGATGACTACATATGTAGTTTAACGCCACCATGTGTGAGTGTGAATGTGAGAGTGAATGAATAATGGACCAATAATGTAAAGTGCATTAGGTGTCTTGAAAAGCACTATAGAAATCCTATCCATCATTGTTATTATTATTTTTATTGTTATTATTAATAATTCTAATAATAAAACTTGGAACTATACATTATAAACCATATATTTTGGGGTCAAAGTTCAATGTCATGACATTTAAGTGTTTAGTTAAATCCCTGTGTACTGTATGTCCTTGTAGTGATTCACATTCACATACATTTTATTGTGTGTTTCTGTTCATATGTAATATGAATATGAATATATGTAAGCTCCATTCCATTGTTGTCCATAAAGTTGAAATATATCTGTGAGAGTGTAATTTATTCTTGACAGAAATGTGTATCTGGGACTCTGTTATGTCATAAATACGGATGTATATAAAGAGGAATACAATGGAAATGTGTCTGAAAACAAATGTGTTTCAACAGTGTTAGGAAATAATATTCTATTTAATATAATCTCATAAAGAGTGTGGAAGAGAAACTCTTTTAAATACAGTCTAATATGGAAAGTAATTTGGTTAAGAAATTGTAATAATGAATAAAAAATTAACTAACAGTAGAATTTAGAGTTTGAGTATGATATACAATTAATGGATAATTCACCACTCATGACTGGAGTCAAGTTTACTTTTCACACCTACACAAATACAGGAAAGATGATCAAACTCAGCACTAATGTTAACCATGATCGGACCCATACATTGGGGTATCCAAAGGTCAAAGTTCAAAGTCACATCACAAACAATTTAGTTCAAACCCTTGTAAAATCTTTTGTACAGACACAGCATTTCCCTATAGTGTTTCACCAATTAATTTGCATTTAAAACATATTGTGTGTTTCTGTTTATACGGACATAAATATATTAAAAGAAAGAAAGAAAAAAAATCTCATATAAAGTTAAAGTGAGTTGGATATTCTAAGCAGATGTTAGCTGTAGGTCACCACCTCTGTTAATAGCAGTGTTATTTGGACATGGTTTTATAGAGAAACATTTTTTTTAAAATCCATAAATAACTATAACATTTAGGATTTTGGTCCCTGAGGTTATGAATGATATGGATGGTAAAATATGTGTTCATAAAAAAGTTTGAGAAAATGGTATAACAAAAGGAAAAAAAGGGTAATTGCCAAGACATTCAGTGCATGGAAAATGGAGTCAAAAAGTTTTGCGAACTTTGTGACAAAAAGTATAGATTAACTAGAATGTAGAATTAATTAATTAATTTTCACCAAATGTTCTTGCTAGTTTTACAATTGTTAGTAATAATGTAAATAAATTTTCTTGCAGGATTTTCTTTCTGTCACGACCTTTCCCCCAGTGCTCTCCAAATTAACCTGGCCCGCACCATCCAGCTGCAAGTCGTTGCTAACCTGCAATATTTAAGCAGTGAAGCTTGCAGTTGCAGGATCATTCAGTTTGTCACTTCCATAACCTGGACACGCTGCCATTTTCCCTTGTCTCAATAACCTGGACATTTTTCACTCTGGCTGACCCAGGTTTTGTTTGGTCTTGTTTTGCTTTTATCTCTGTCTTTGTCTGCTTTTTGTTTTGTCTATTATTCAATTATTTTCCCCTTCACCACTCGAGCAGTGGAGTCTTCTCTCTACTTCACCCATCATGACACTTTCCTCCCAAGCTCTCTGTGAAACAGTTTTTTTTAACATGAAAACAAGATGTGACTCCACAAGTAATTACATTGATTCATCTATATCTACAGTATGTACATCAACAGCACATATACTTGACAGAATAGAAAGCTGATGAGATGAAATGCAACAGATGCCCTGTGGTGCATTTGACTTTAGAACATGAGTTCATGGTTGCGTGAGCCCAGATCCTCACCGTGACGCCCCCAAATCCATATGTGCTGTCAAACCCTGATCAATAATGAAACTAATTGGAAATGTAGGGATGATTACATCTGTTAGCATCAGTTAAAACCCAGGCAGATGCCATATGTTTGGCTTGGAATAAAAAGGCTTACCGTGAACTAAAAACATCCCCAGACTTCATTATCATATTTTGAACTGATGTGTCTCCAGAGTGAGTTTTTTAAGGTCACTCCAGCTGTCTTCAAGAATAACTTTGATTTTAGTAAAGTCACAAATTAAAGGTGATGTGTTTGATAGGTTTTATAATTACTTTTCAGTGTATACATCTAGTAGTTTAGAGGATAAGATCTATTCTCTGATGGTTTTTCTGGCTGGAGAATAATCTCTGCCATGTCACATAGATATTGTCTAATCACACTGGCTACAGTGGTTAACATTTTATCGGGAATGTGATGATTTTTGACTGTTTCTGCATAGATTGCAAGAGAGTGACAGTGGTCTACAGGGTCTGTAAGGTCCACCTCTGTATGAACAGTGAGTGTACCTGCTTTGTTAGGTACCATCAGTGGTGTAGTGATCCTTGGTAGGTATACTCTAATATTTTTTTTGCCTTTTTTTTTTTAAAAGAAGTGATCCAGAAAAACACCATTTTAGAAACAGTAACATATAAGACTTCTCTATTTAGTTTATCCAAAAATCCATCAATAGTATTTGCTCACTATTATAAAAATTATTATGATGTCACATGAAACTAAAATATAGAAATCAATAAGAAAGTAAAAAAGGGAAATGTACGTAGTAAACAACACAGAAATGAATGCAAGGATAAAACTTAAAAAGGTTTTAATAAATAGATATATTTTTATATACAGTATATATATATATATATATATATATATATATATATATATATATATAATTTTTTTTTTTGTGTTGGCTGATTATGATCGGCAGCCGTTCGATGGGTGCAACACTAATGTGGACTTACTTTGTGGTTTTGTTTATGTACCTTTCTGGGTGTATCTCATATTTACCATTTGCTAACTGATGTGTGTGTAAGCTTTTCTTTGTTTTTGTTTATTTCTGTATGGGTTTGGGAAGATTGTATATTTTTTGTATTTATTTTTATTAAAATATTTTGTGAAAAAAAAAAAGAGAAAATTGGAAAAAAAAAAAAAGAAAACCAATAAACAAAATGAAGGTTAAAAAAAATCACCTTAATAAAATTATATATATACAGTATAGGTATATGTAAAAGAAAGAAAGAATTAAAAAAAGAAAGAAATGCATTTCAACTTTAGCCAAATTTTGAATAAGAAAATCAAGTTTAACCCTCTGGGCGCCCAAGTCGCAAATTTGCGACAAGCGGCGGTGCTCTGTTTAATCCACTCTCTCATCTAACTGCGATTTGAATGCAGTTCATACTCCATACTATTAGGTGGCAGACATGCAAATCTGTCTCCCGAGCACAAATTTAGGCCCTGCCCCCATGAAAAGTTTTCCAGGAAATGCCTTGGTAAATGACCGCACCTCGAAGCGCTCGCTCAGAGCTATTCCGGAGTATTACGGAGGCGGCTGCTCTCGCATTGCTGACTAAAGTTATACATCAAACACACGAAATGGCAAAAAAGAGGTTCACGGTTCATGAGGCATTGTGTCAGGTCTTAGCTGACTCGGATTCTGAACCTGAAGATCCAACATTTGATGATTTTGACCGAAGTAGTAGCAGTGATAGTGAGGAATCTGACCAGGGAAACTATTGCGTACAGTGTCATTTGGACAGATAGAATAGAACTGATTTCTCAGTGACCCCCTGAGGCATGTGTATGGATGAATATTTGGCATGTTTGTGTAGTTCTTAGGCCTACATGTTTCATTGTTTTGAACAATATTTTGAATCAGTTCTTTGCCATGTAAATAATATTTTGAATTGTATTTTGAATCAGTTCTTTGAAATATAAAATCAGTTCCTGAAATATAAATATCCTCAATCAGTTCAGTCAATCAGTTCAGAATCAGTTCGTTGAGCTTATCAAATTTGCTCAAAAGCTAAAAAGGATTCTTAGCTAGAGTTATTGATACTCAAATATGATATTTCAACCCTCTTGATAATATATGAAGTATTTTCTCTTTTTTCCATGCATATTGTCTAAAATTACCTTATTTTATGGCCAGACACACAAGAGAAATTTCAACAGAATTCCGAGCAGTCAACATATGTCATCAATGTTTTCTTGGATGCTCACTACGGATGCATCTAAAGTAAATAACAGTATTTTAAGCAACAACAATGTCACAGACACTCAGTAGATGACAAAACATTAAATTTTTAAGCAAAACATCCCAATTTGATTGATCCAGAGTCTCTCCCACTGTGAAATTCCTTAATTTCAGCTGTCCGCCTACTGATGACGTCATGATGATGTCATAATATGCAAATTAGATCTACAAAAATATCTTAAAATATACTTTAGGTCCTGCCCTACAAATTTGTAATTTGGAGCAAAGCTCTATCTCTTACCACTTTTGTGCAACAGCTCTTTGAAATATTCATGTAAAAAATATGTCAACATTGAAAAAAAATGGGGCGCCCAAAGGGTTAAAAAAATCTGAATACTTTTTTTTCCTACAATCCATGCATGAGCCTTTCAGACAAAGTCGTAACTAACAATACTAATGTACACATTTTTAAACAAACTTGACATGACATGGCAGATGTCACCCACTGAACTGTGAAGTAATGTGACGTATAGTTAGGAATGTGTGTCCCAGACAGAGTGTAAGAAAGTACAAGGCCTTATGCCTGAACTTTAAGGAACCTTGCCCCAGTTATTGTCTGCAGAAAATTACTATGATGAGTTTCCAACTGAAAAGAAACGGATGGAAAGTGTGACAAAGATAGAAGCTGAACCAATTTCCAGCAAAGTTCTTAATGCCAAGCAAAGCATTCAGGCACACAAAGCCTGTTCTGAGATATAGAAGGATTAAAACTGAAGTTTCACCTAAAATCTCAGAGATTATAACATTATTTTTCTACTTTAATCAGGGCAGTCTTCCATTCTGGGTATTGTTTGATAATAAGATTGTGATTTTAATTCCACATAGCCTATGTTAGTTAGGAGTTTTTTGTTCTCACTTGTTTCATCAAAAAGTACAATTTTAAAGTCAGCACTTGTTTTCTTCAGGCAAATTTTGGAAATGAGCAAATGCTACAACTTCCCTATTCAACTAGTTTTCCTTTTCCAGTGATGATGGACCAGTGTTATGCAAGTAACTTCCAAACTGGAATACACAGCAGATTATATTTTAATGTTATTTATGTCGCCACATTACAAGTGACATGAGAGCCTTGGAATGGAAACATTTGCATCCCGAAATACATGTGGACAGATGGCTCAGTAACTAACATTACAGTCTACAACACAGGTGTCAAACATGTGGTCCGGGGGTCAAATCTGGCCCACACGAGGGTCCAGTCTGGGCCTTGGTAAGAATTTGTGAAATGCAAAAATATTTTAGTTCAGGTTTCACATTCAGACCAATATAATCTGAAGTGGGTTAGGCAACTAAATGTTATAATAATCTATAAATAATCACAACACCAAGTCTTTTCTTTGTAAATGTAAATATTTTTTTACATATTTACCCTAGAGAGTAGTAGAATTTTGCCAAAAATGTAAATAATCCGAAAAAATATGAAGTGCAATTCTAACAATATACTGCCTGATATTAAATGGGGTTTTTTTTGCATTTGTAGATTCACTGTGAACTGTAAGTGTAAGCATTAATGGACAATTTGTTCATGTTATTCACGTTGTTTGAAAGGATAATTCATTGATTGAAACATTTTCATTGTTTAATTTGACTTTTTTCACTCTAAAACATAGAAAAAAGTTTGTAGTTCACATTTTTGTATGTATTATGATGTCATTATTTAATTGCTTTCGCCCATTTCAGATCACATTTAGCTGAATATAGCCCCTGGTGGTCTATAATGTTTGAATCCCAGCAGTGACACATGCGGTTTTTTTTGTTTGTTTGGGTTTTTTTCAACATTTTACATATTTCAAACAAGGGTTGTTGCACAGAGGAGAAAAATCTGCAACTGACAAATAATACTCAGTAGTTACAGAAACATTAGCTTATCTTGTCATTGCTAATTACAGGGTTCATGCTAATTAGCTTCTGTAAAGCAGAGTTAGAGTAAGGAATAAACATTTGTCCAAGTGTCCTCTGCTATCTTCACCTATTGGCTGAATACTATTTTTTCTTTTTTAATTATGCTTGATTTCAAAGCAACACATAAGAATCAATCATACAAACAAAAGACAAAGCCACATATGCTAATACTAAAATCAACTTACAACATCCAGAAAAGAGGAAAAAATAAACAAACACTAAAGTAGAAATGAATAAGTGAAATGTATACCGAAAGGGTCACCTTAATTCATGGAGGGAAAAATAAATAAAATTGTCTTTCAAGAAATAAAACTTTCCTCACATATTTTGTATTCATTATGCTCATTATGGTATTCATTATGTGTTTTTTTTTATTTATTATTTGAGCAATTTAGTTGTGGGTGAAAAGTGCGTTGAAAATGTATAGAGTAGAATATGTCTTCAAATTGACTAGTAATGTCTTAGACTACTGCATTATAGAAAAAAAAGTAATGAATTACTGTAATGCATTACCTTTATAATGTGTTACTTCCATGACTGAATCGGAGGAACTAAGGCTTAAAACAGTCTATTATGTAAAACATGAATTCAGAAAAGATATAATATCAGAGAAAGACAGTCACTTTGAAGCTTTGACACAAGTGTTTCAAAGCCTCATGCCAGTTAAAGATGCAAGAGAGATCCACAGCACCTCAATCTGAGCTGAGTGGGCCCGACAGAGCTTTCAAAATAACTGATTGATGGTCAGACATATGGAAGTGAAGCTAAGACCAGATGTGCACACTACATCACACTGCAATACTGTTCTCCTTAATGACAAGAGGTTTTGGAAAGTTTCCTGTTTCAAAGGTATAACTCCTAAAAAGTAGAAGTCATCTTTACCACTTTATGAAAGCTTTAACACACTTCAAAACATAAAACCTGTAAGGCAGGAAACAAATACAGATGTTAAACATCACAACATGAAAAGACTAAGAGTTCTTACAACTTATGAAGAAAGTTCATGGAAGAAATTCAGTGTTGAAGAAAGTCAAGTGTAGATCACTGTGTAATACAGACCACAAGAATCTAATATTTACATCTTTGGAAATTTAAAAACAGGACTGATGAAATCAATATTCAACATCTGTTACAAAAGTGAAGCATGAGATGTTTTCTTTACAAAGAAAAAAACCAGTTTTCTACAATAACATGAATATAAATAAAATAAAATCATACATTCAGAATAATGACCAGTGACATGTTAGGGGTCAAAAGGTCAGTTTTTGGTCACTTCAAGATATTTCGTAAAGAAAGTAATCCTACTTTAGTCTGTAGGAAAAACCCTAACCCTAAGAAAATATGAATAACATAGATGAAACAAAATTACTTAATTTTCATATTTGGAACATAGTGGGAGGAAATATAATTTGCTGTACATCATTATTTATTTATTTCATTTTTTTAAGTACAAGTTCCTCCTTTTGTTACTTTTACCACTTTCAATATTCTTAAGACATGTCCAGGGTGTACCCCACCTTTTCCCATAAGTAGCTGGGATAGGCTCCAGTGACCCCTTTGACTCTGGTGAGGATAAGGCAGGCTCAGAAAATTAACGAATGAGTGAATATTTTTAACATGTGAAATTGTCTCTTTTCTACATATTATCCTGCTTGTCTTGGGATAACATGACAACATTAGGAGACCGATGATTTTATTATTTCTAACAGCTTCCCGTCCAGACCATATTAAATTGTATGGCAGCATTTGACTCTGTGGACCACTACATTGTTTTAGGCAGAATGCATAACACAGTTGGTCTCTCTGGGTCTGTTTTTAACTGCTTTGAATAATTTTGATGACAGTGACTTTTATGTTAGTATTGCAGAACACTCATCAAAAAGGTGTAAAATGGAATGTGGTGTTCCCCAAGGGTTGATTTTAGGTCCAATTCTTTTTAACCTTCATATTCTGCCTCTAGGACAAGTTATTATCAAGAGATACGGCATTAGCTTTCATAGTTATGCTGATGACACTCAGATTTATATTGTTGTATCCCCTGATGACCTTAGCCCAATTTACACTTTTTTAAAAGTACATTTTAGATATTAAATCCTGGATGGGAGCAAACTTCCTGCTGGCCAACCAGGGAAAAACCCAGGTTTTAATTGTTGGTCCAGAGGCTCAGAGAGAGAGGCTCAAAACGGAGCTCCAAACCCTTTCAGTAGACCGTTCTGACAGGGTTAGCATTCTGGGTGTTTTAGTTGATTGCAAGCTTAACTTTGAGTCACACATAAGGCCTGTCACAAAAATTGTTTCTCTCTCTCTCTCTCTCTCTCTCTCCTTCTCTCTCTACAACTTCTTTCCTTTCTGATCGTCATAGGAAAACCATTGCACCTCTGCAGCTGATGAGGACCAGAAAGACAGAACATATTACACCAGGGCTCAGGTCTGTACCCTGGGTTGCTGGGAACTTCAGGATCCATTTTAAAGTGCTTTTATTGGTTTACAAAAGCCTTAATGGTCTTAGTCCTATATGTTTATCTAATTTGCTTTTACCACACTAACACTCATGATGACGCCTCATTCAGGTAAACTTTAAACCAAGCACACTTGGAAGCCATGACATCATTATCACTTTTCTGCAGAGCTTCGTAATGAGCTGATCATTAATTGAACCAGGTGTGCTGGAAGAGGGAAGCATCTAAAACATGGGGACCAGAATTACCTACCCCTGCTTTAAACCTTTCTATTTTTAGCTTTTAATTAAACTCTTACTTTTTAACATATCTTTACTTTGTTGCTTTTTTTTTCTACTTGCACCTGTGGGACAGTTGGGGGTCCTTGGTGTAAAGCATGTTGTGCTGCATGTAACATGTTTGAAAAGTTACATGTAAAGTTTGATTGACTGCTGGTAATTTTTGGGATTTGTTTTCTTTTTATTCATTGTGCAAGTCAGTTATGTCCACCATAATTCTGCATTTGCCTGTATTATTACTACTTTGTGGCACTGTTTTTCCTCATTTTTATCGGAGCTTTTTCATTATTGTTTAGTTAATTGGTTATGCTGTTGCATTCATTAGCTACTTGTGTCATGTTTGCTTTGGCTGCCGAAACACTGTGAATTACTTCAAAAAGGTGTTACAGAAATGAAGACTCTTCTTCCCAGAATTCCAATTGTAGTTCTAATGCAAATGATAAAGTGTCTAATTGTAATTCATAGGGGATCCAGTAATTATTTCTAAAGGTGTGGATTTTTTTTAACTCGACATCTTTCATTTCCCAAAAGAAAACCCTCATTTGATAACTAATATGGTCAGTCTACAAAAACAAAACATCCAGAGCTCATCTATTCATGTTGAGAGAAGTTTTCAAAGTAAACACACTTTTATTTTGTTCTTAAGTTTGTCATTCATGCAAGAAACGACAAGGCCAAGAACTACAAAACCCATTAGACCACAGAATGTATTTAAATGACTTTGAACAGTTTTGTTTTAAATTAGAAGCCAGTGTTTTGTCCTTTTCTTCTCTGTAGACATGTCAGTAGAGGGGGGTGATTATGGTCAGTGTGTGTTTACTGAACCCCAACACATACAGGCTGTTGAAAAGAAGCTTTAGCTAACAAACATCTTTAGTACTGAAAACAGAAGTGTTCACAGGTTTAGGGATAAAGATTCTTTAGTTGTTGATTTATTGTGCATGTGGGCATGCAGCCCACACTGAACCAGAACTTCTGCTTTTAACCCATCAGCAGGTAAACATGCAGGAACACACCACACACTGCAGACTAAGAGCAGTGGGCTGCCATGTCAAAGACCCAGGCAGCAAAAGAGGGGTTAAGTGCCTTGCTCAAGGCCAGATTGGCGAACAATTTATCTGCTTGTCTAGGGAATTGAACTGACCTTTGGTCACAAACCACTTCTCGCACCTTCTAGACCACAGCTGTCCTCATGTTCAGACAAATGTTGTGAAAGGAAATATTTGTGAAGGAACACAAACAAACAAAACTAATCTAAGACACAACTACAAAATAGCTTAAACACATACAGTTCTTGTACATATAATAATGACCTGTTTCCTGCTGCACCATCTGTATTTGAAGTGATTATTCTGCCGCTGCTTGTGTGTGTGGCTGAATGTCTAACTTTTCTCACATTTTACTGTAGATTCACTATAAAACTGCAAAACATACAGAATATATCTCAGTTATGTTCATTGCTTTAGTAGATTTACATTATATACTAAACCACCAAGGCAGATCAGCCCCCCCCCCCATGTGAGTGGTGGTCTACCCCAACCTACCAAATGAGCACCCCCCAATGATCACCACCAAAATATAATCATTTGTTCCTTGTGCCAACATTTCCAGAAAATCTTATCCAAATCTGTCCATACATTTTTGAATTATCTTGTTAACAGACAAAACAGCATGATACTTGACCAAATCGGCTAAAATTCGGCCCATTTCTTCCTTGTATGTGTCTCCTTGGGCATGCCAAATTTAATAAATATTAAATAAATATTTAATTTAATAAATACTAACTAAACTGCTAGTTCGAGGCTAACCTTAAGGGGGGAAAAAGAAATCCATATTCATGCTAACAATTAGCATTTACAAATTAACTTGAGATTTACAATGTCCCCTTTATCAAACAAAATGTTTACATCAGGGATAGTTTTTAGTCTTTTCATACAACAAGTGAACTTATAAATACTCACAGGCACATTGTTTCCCTCTCCATACAAACAGAAGCCACATTTACACAGAGAAAAACTCATAGTAACAGTTTCAGAGCCTCATATGATTCCTATGATTCTCTGTGTTACTCAAGTCCCTGAAATACTCCAGGTTCATTCAGACAATAATGATCATCTCTTCTGACTTAACAGTAGTTTTTAGAATCATGCAGAGGATGGAATTAGACTCAGAATAGATACACTGAAACACCAGGGTTCAGAGATATAACTGTCATCTTAGCTACATCTTTAAGGTTATGGAGAACAAATGAACATGTCATTCCATTCCAATAGGATCATGCATTAACTGAGATACTCTCCCTCCATTATGGGCTAGAAATCATTGTCAAAAAGCATCACTTTCATCATTTTCCTCTTATCTCTATGTCTGTACATTTTGCTGCGGCAAAGCAATAAAGAGTAAGTTGATAATTGTTATCAGATGGGGGCAGAGGTACACCTCTACCATTTACCACCAGAAACTATTGTGTGAAAAGCACCACAGTTGCACCTTTTTTAATCTAATGATGTTTTTGTTTCTTGTTACTAATCGGTGAATGGCAAAATTTCTTGCGCCCAATTGTATTGTTTGATAAGAAGTTGTTTAAATATTTAAACTTAACAACATTAACTAATCAACAACCTACACATTGGAATACAAATAGATGCAGGTTGAGAAACTTCCCAAAGAAACATCATTGATATTATTGGTAATTACTGTAAAGAAATGGAAAAATATAAGCTGCTTTATTACCAATGTCAACAAAGTAAATATTTTTATTCCTACAATGAGAATGCATTTCTCTTGGCATTTCTGCTTTGGCTCCAGGAGTGTTAGACTAAAGAAGAAGAAGAAGAAAAATATACCTAGCTCTAAACAAAATCTCATCAGATTTTGCAGCAAAATACCATCTTAGTGTAGTGTAATTTCCAAACTGGATTCTGAGTGGATATGTCTGTCATTGTCGTGTGAAGCTAAAAGAGCTTTTCTGACAAATACACCTTTTCACATACTCTGATGACACCTTTTCACACTCTCTCATGATAGCTCCGTGCTGAAATTTCTAGATACAGCACATTGAAGCAGTCCATCACTTGAAAACCTCCCAAATGTGCACAAAGTTCTAATCCTGTACATAAAAAAAAAGGTCTTTAAAATAGTCTCTCTCAGATAATAGACTGGTAATAATACTGTACACAGTGAGCTGCTCCTCAGGTAGCCTCCTGTACGCTTCCAGGCATTTGTGAGTCTCTATTTATAACCCCCTTTAGCTCCTGACTGATTTTGAAGATGTTCTTGGTGGAAATATCTTATCTAGTGTAGAAAAGCTCCTATACGGTTCAAAAATCTAAATGTGTCTGCAGCCAGTTGGGATTGTGAAGGTTGTAGGAGTCATACAGCACCCTGGTCCCTCAGGCCAGCGGTGAAGACTCAGAAAACCATCTCTGACCCGACTCTCCTTAAAGAAGAAAATGAGCGAGACCTGCTTCCCCTGAAGTGCAGCCTTTAAGGACCCCCAAATGTCCACAGAAATTAATTTGTGCCAGTATCTATTAAGCTTTTACATACCCGGGGTGGGCTTCACTGGTGAGCCAGACACAGAGCTGAACAAGTTAGTGTAGCTGCATATTATTTCTGATAGTTTTTATTTTATTTTATTTTATTTTTTTTTGTTGAGGTGATTGTTCATCTTTAACTGAATCACTCAATCTGAGCGTAAAACTGCTCTTGTGCCACATACAATTTTAAATTAGTTGTGTTAAATTCATTGTCGTTCAGGGCCCCAATATGACCTCAAATGAGTCAGACCTGTAAAATAATAAGTGAAAATGTTAAATAATATTGTGAGAATGTCTACATCTACAAAGTATCCTTTCAAAAATGGGAATGACATGAACAACTGCAAACCACCTGAAATATCTGATGAAGAATAGGTGCAGTTTTAACAATATTATACCTCAGATTATCATTTACTCATGTTATAAATTACAGATCACAGTGGATCTAAAAAGGTACAAAATATTTTAAAACAGGCAGAATAGTGTTAAAATTACATTTGCTACTTTTAATACTTGGTAGTTCCCAAATTATTTATTTCTCTATTTAACTTTTCTTAAAGGAACCTTTCTTAATTCTGCATTTTTATACGGAATTATACGTTTTCAAAGATTTTTCTGTGGTCTACATAAACTGTACATGCTATGCTTGGGTCTGAGTTCTTCATTAATTTAACTCCACACCTATTTTGTGAGTAAGGATTTGAAGCGCCGGCCCTTTAAATGCAAATGAGCCACTTCACACCCCACCCCCTCCAGGTTATTGGCTGTGCTGCTCTGTCCTGTTCAACCAACAACTAAACATTTGAGGTAATTGGCTGAAAGTGTGGACATAGTTTCCATACGTACAAACAAAATGTTGACAAACAAATATGTCGTACTCTGATAAATGTTAATCAGAAGTCTTGACCTTATATGTGTAAATCTCATGATTTATTCTTGACAATAGAGTCACAATGGTGAATTTGTGCTTGTGACGGAGAAAACACAATTGTGAAGCTGAATGTTGTCCTTGTAATTTTTCTTTCATTCGTAGTCTGACATAAAATACATTTTATGCATGACTGAACTCATTCAATGGTTTATAAATGTTTATTTTTGCACAACTATAGAATAATATGCACTTATTTCTATATTATGCACACAAATCTATTTGACATTTTCTTTACCCCGTAAAGCGATTGCATATATACTTGTCATTATTTGTAGTTTATTATAATAGCATTTTACCGGTCTGACCTAGAAGATTGAATTATGCATTTCCACGATGTGGGACCAGCTGGACTTGGTATTCCTGAAGAGCTTTTCCATTACAGGACACTACTGACTTTACAGTACCTAGTTGTCATAGCGATGCAGCATGTTACTTCCATTTCATCTGCTCAGGGAGTTGCTGATAAACCTGCTTCTTGCGTGTTGTCTTGTCTGAATTTTTACATTGGCCACCAAGAACAGAATGTCTTGGACTGACCATGGGGAAGTATTATGGGCTGTCATCATGTAGATTAATGTACTGTATTGATATATTTACTGTCAACTTCCACATCTGTATTTTGACAACTGTCTGTCTAATCAGTGTCTACAGGGTTTATATGTCACCTTTTAGTATCACTTGGACCCTCAGCAGAGGTGGAAAAAAAAACTAGTACCAGATTCCAGGTCCTTTTTACCCCGCCCCACAAAGGGGAGGCAAGGGTATTGTTTTTGGTCCCTTTTTTTTTTTTTTTTTTTTTTTTTTTTTTGTGGGTGTGTTTGCATATTTATCATTTTAATTTTCTTATATGTTTTATGTAAACCACCTTGAATTGTCCTGTACATGAAATGTGCTATACAAATAAATTTGCCTTGCCTTGTTTGCAGTAATGTTATACAAAAACTACTGGAACAGTTTCCATGAAATGAAAAGGATATGAGCACTTCATTAGGCCTTCGCCGCGTACCACGACAGGTGCAAGGCCTATTGATACTGCTTGCAGTTTAATCTGATTCAGCCCGTTGACCTCTAATTTGACCCCCTGAACATACATGAAAAGTCACCAAATTTTGCACACACTTCAGAAGTGTGAATAATTGCATGTATTTAATAGTTTCGTTAAAGTCGGTAAAGAAATGTGTCTACAGCGCCTCCTAGAAAAGGTGAAATAGTTTGTATTAGGCCAGATCATACCCTACTGAAGTTAGAGCTATGAAAATCGGTACATGTATTTGTCATATGACCACGCCCATAAAACAACAGGAAGTCCGCCATCTTGGATTGAAATTTGAAAAGTTTTGAGTCATCATTTTCGCTGTCATTGCAATTTATCGATCTCCTCCTTGGCCTTTGGGCCAAATGAGCTCAAAATCTATGAATATGATCTAGACAAGTGGAACATCAAAAATTTGCCAATTTATTTGGAAAAGTTGCATAGTTTTTGTGCTATGCTGTCGCAAATTTTGCAAAGATTTTGGGAAAAATTACCACTACATAAATTGCTTCAGCTCGGACATATGAACATTGATTTGGCTGAAAGTTGACACAGACGTCTATCTCCCAGGTCTACATCCATTTAGCTAAAGACATTCTGATTTTGTACTATAGCGGCCCCTAGAAATGTACTTTTATTAAAATGGCTGTAGATCAGACATACAAACACCGATTTGGCTGAAATTTGACTCGGATGTCGCATGGGGAGGCGGGCGCGAGGGATGGCAAAGGCCTTAGAGACTCCTTGCAGTTTTAATTTTTTACTTATTGTTTGTTTGTTTGTTATTGGTGTGTGATTGCATTTTGGTGCCAGACACCAGACCTTCTCCCTAGGGAGATTAATAAAGTTTAACTATTTTATTTATCTATCAGAAAAAGTGTGAGGTGGTCCAGAATATATCCCATTATCTTGTTGAATGTAGGTCAAAGGTCAAGGTTACCAATGTATTTCCACAATGAGATAAGTCAAATCAGGTCAAATGGAATGAAAAAGGAAGAATAAAAAGAAATAAAAGGAATAAAAAGGAATGTGGTTTGCTTGTTCATAACAGAAATGCAAAAAGGCCAAGTCGAGTTGAACCAGTACCACATAGTGGAAATACAGCACTAGGCTACATATTAGGTTTGGGGTATTTTGGGGTTGGAATTTGACACCTTTGACTGAATATCTAACAAATACATCCCACGGGGCCAGATTTTGTTCCGCCGGCCATATGTTTAACAACGCTGCATTCAATTGCATGCATCCAGGTGTTGAGATGATCCATATAAATGCAGTTAATGTAAATGAAAGGCTGCGGTGTGTGTGTGTGTGTGTATGTGCAGATTAAATGGATGTTAATTTCAGTGAATGGGTTAATGTCCTGTGGTCTGACGCAGGAATGGTTAATAGGAGGACAGGCAGCAGGTGGAGAGACATGCAGACTGATGAGCAGCAGCACAGGAGCCACAGTGTACTGACAGATACGGCTGAGCTGTGGAGAAAGCAGCACCCAGCACCGTTTCTAATCCGTGCCTGCTGCAGCCCAAACTGTTGTAATTGCAGCATAAGGCACAGAACAGCCCGGCACGGCACCGGCATGCTTCCTCCGTCCGCCTGTGTCAGTGAACGGGACGCTGGTGAATAACAGTCGCAGCCAATTTACTGGATAAATGACTTGAAAAACTCCCATCGAAGTCATTGGACAGAGAAAAAAAAAAGCGTTGTTTTATTTTCTTTTTTTTTTTTTTAATGGGAAATGAATGTGGCCGGGAAACAGCAACCTGAGCTGATCGAGCGACCCTCCAGCCTTTTGGTTCCAACTTCGGTAAGAAAAACGTGCATTTATTTGTTTTCTAGTATTAAGTTAAACCGTAGATCAAACCTGAAACGTGTGGAGCCACTCACATCCGACATGAACGGCGTCTTCAAATAGAATAGACTAGAGCCACCGAACTCCGTTTAAAAATCTACTAACAAAGCGTTTATCTGCTTGTAAAAACTACTTTACATGTATTCGTGGCAGATTTAAATGATTTTCCAAAAATAATAGAGTCCGATACGTATTTCGGCTTATATTCTATGTAGTATGACTGTATTACTGTCTTATTTTTCAAACTTTTATTAACAGTGCTCCGGCTGTGGTTGGTACTACTTCGTGCGAATGGCATTGATTTATATTAGGCGGAAAAGCTCGCGGAACGGTCTAAGTTTAGATTTTTATTGAAACGAGCTATTGTTTTCAATATTAGATATCGGTGCATACACACCGAAAACACAAGAAGGGTATACACATTGCCAATAGATGGGGCGTAATGTTGTTTGTTTCGTACAATGTGAAAAAAATGCAGAGGAGCCTTAAATTGTCCGACTTGTGAATGGAGGCTGGTGTGACGTTCCACATCAGTGAGAATACATTGCGCGTTTTGGATTATAGTTAGAGTAGGAGCTGTATATAAAAACTTAGTACTTTATATTTGTAGGTGCTGTCTAGACCTCACTAGACCAGGGGCTACATTATATTTCCTTACATTGTAGGTGATTTATTTTCTGTCCATGTGAAATCTCTGGTTATTATAGAAATGTCAGTGGTTCCTAAAATGCAAGATTACTGTTAATTGTGATACTGTATTTTTACGTCGGGTGTTATTATTATTATTATTATTATTATTATTATTATTATTATTATTATTATTATTATTGGCACTTAGATTTTTTTATTATAACTTGGAGCCCAGAGTGGTGTGTTGAACTCGATCTGACATGTTGTGCATGGTGCTCAGCTGTTTGCCTGTTATTGCTTCCACTGGACACAGCTCCTTTAATTTCATCAATCTCCAGAGCCCTCCTTTGTGGGGACTTTCCATTCACCAAGCATATGCTTTTAAAACTGGATACCTGAGCCCATGGGGATGCAGGTTTGTAGTTTAATTCTGTTTAAAGTATGTTCAATTAAGAGATACACACTCTCTCTCTCTCTCTTTTTCTCTCTCTTTCTCTCTCTCTCTCCCCATTTGCCAGTGACTGATGGCTAAAATTATACAGTAAGCTGAATGTTCCTGTTGCAGTGGACTCAGTGGACACTAGGATGCCTGGAAAGCTTTCACCCCATTATGCATATTTGCAATCACCTGGTGTGGAGTGTCAAGAGTACTCTTTCAGTAATTAAATTCAGCATTTTGTAGCTCCTTAAAGACTGTTTTTAAAAGGTCTTTCATTTTAAAAAAATGCCGATGTAAGATTGAAAGTTAAATAAATGCTGAAATGTGTTCATTAAGGGTGCAAATTGTCCGTGTACTGCATATCCATCCTCGCTGCTCCAGACTGTGTGGCACAAAATGCTCAGGAAATTGATACTGGGCTTCATGTCTTGTCACAGTTTATGTCCTGAAATGTTGTCTAACTCTGACAATTTATGTCAGTTATTATAAACATGCTTTTTCTTGTCCGTCTTATTTGGATTTGGAGACTTTAGCTTTAATGAAATCCAATTATCTTTGAAAGTAGGCCTGCATAATGTGTGGATATTCTGTAGTGTGCAATAATATTGTTACAGTACGACTTCTCTTGTCATCTGAACCCGTTTCATCCTCACTAGGGTCACTGGGGGCCTAATCCAACTTCAATGGGTGAAGGCGGGGTACACCCTGTATGAGTCTCCAGTTCATCTCAGGGCTGAACATATATAGACAAACAATCACTCTCACATTCACACCTATGGGTGATTTAGATTAACCTATCAGTGCATGTGTTTGGATGGTGGGAGGAAACTGGAGAAAACCCACACAGACACGAGGAGAACATGCAAACTCCACACAGAAAGGTCTGATGTGGGAATCAAACCAGGTTCCTTCTTACATTATGACTTATAATAAAAAAATAAATAAATTTTAATTTAATATCAAATTGGCACCAATTAATTTACAAGCAGTTGACACTGAGCCTGGACTTCATATTATTGGCCACGTTGGTTCAATTTTATCTAGAGCTTCATCTAATTGGCTAAATTGGATTGCGTGCCGAGTATGAATACTTGATGCATATGAATGGTTTCCTTATTCATTGACTTATTAAAAGCATTATTCTGCTATGCTTTTCTATTCATATCATCATAGAAATGTTGTGGGTCAGCACTAATTTATTTATTTTTTTATCATATGCTATTGTGAACCACACTTGCAGATAAATAAATAGGGATGGAAATCAAGAATGGGCTCCAAATTATCCAATGAAGTGAAAGGTTGCATTCACCCTGCAGCCTGTAGGGCTCAATTTACTTTATTTATTTATCTATCAAATCCAAGTTTTTCTTTTCTATTCCAGTTATTTTAAAATGTGACAAATATTCCATTACATTGTGCTCTACTCACAATATTAAATAGACTTGCAATAACCAAGATCTCACACACAGACAATGTTGTACTTTAGGAATGGTGGAGGCCAGTAAAGTCTGCATTTCTAGTTAAATTTCAAAATCTGTGAGCAGTGGATGTCAGGAGATGGAGACAAACTGTTTGTATTCACTGTGTTGAATCCATCCTGCCTGAACAAAAACGCTTACTAATGTCAATCTGTACAAACGAATAGATGTGACTCGACTCAGAATGGAATGGTTCCAATTTAATGTGATTTGTATTGTTCACACTGGGGATGTGAATCTCTATCACCAAGGCCAATGCAGTTCACACCCCAATGTGTTACCACTGCTCCAAATGGTAAAAAAAAAAAAAAAAATTGAGACTGATCCTATGAAATAATGTCATGTCAGTTCATATGGTATTTAGCATGCTATAGTATTTTTATCCTTTCATGTGTTAGTGGACGGTATTTGATAATGGGTCAATTTATACCAAGACCTCCAGTACACTTAACCACTAACCCAAAGTAGGGATGCACCGGTGTCAGTACCAGTGTTGGTCCAATACTGAGCCTATGTACTTGTACTCCTAAAAGTGCTGCGACACAACCTCAGCCATACCACTTAGGTCAGCATGACATGTTATAATGTGAGGATTAAAGTGGGTTCAGATGACAAGACGAGACATGGTATAATATTCAGAGTGAGGAGATTTTTCCCAAATAAATGATAAGAAATGTAACGCTGACTGAAAGTTACATTAAAGATTCAGATGGGGGTGTTCTGTCCATTCTCCAGGTGCTTATGAATGTGTACTCAGATGGAGAATATGGAGCAGTACCAGTGGGAACTGTGGAGGTAGCACAGCTTTACAAAGAGCGACTGTGTGAGCTGGTGAAAAATATTTGACAAATCCCCTCATCAATATCATTAGCTTCCACATTAGTATTACTGACTACCTTCTTCTTCTCAAAAAAAACTGCTCGTCTTTGTGATATTTTATAAGTGCGGTTAATTAAGAACATTGTCCTCTGGTGGATTGAGTGAGAAACACACATTAAATGTCATTAGCAGCACTTTGTTACAAACTGATGGTAACAGTCAAGCACATTTTCAAAACTAACTTTAATGATATTAAGTACTTATATCTCTCATATCAGCAAGTACTCAAATGTAAGTACTTGTAGTCATTCTGTAAAAAAAAGTGCTATTGGTGCATCTGTAACCATCTGTGTGTTTGACAGTGTGAACATGCATAAAACTGATAGTAAAAGTAGCATTTATTTTATATCGTATTGAAAAACCTACACTATATAAACACTATGACGTACTACCATTCCAATGTGAAATAGTGATTGTAATTGACCATCATGTGGTTCAATATGATGTGAAGGAATACAACTTTGTGTATTTCAATCAAAGGTGGAAAGTAACTCAGTAAAAGTACTTCATTACTGTACTTAAGTAGATTTTTTTTTTTTAGGTATCTGTACTTGAGTATTTACTTTTCTAGCAACTTTTTACTTTTAATCTCTACATTTGTGCATAAATATTTGTACTTCATATTCTTTAAATTCTCAGAAAAGACAAACTAAACAGATTTGACAGTATTAAAAATAAATGGATTCAGAGGAAAACTCACTGGAGAAGAGAAGCTGTCATACATATATATATATATATATATATATATATATATATATATATATATATATATTATAGTGATATAACTTATTTCAAAATGTTGACATTTTCCTCTTAAAATTATGCATTTTTGTGTCATATTTATAACTTTTTT
This sequence comes from Siphamia tubifer, assembly GCA_020466265.1. Lineage (NCBI taxonomy): Eukaryota > Metazoa > Chordata > Actinopteri > Kurtiformes > Apogonidae > Siphamia > Siphamia tubifer. The sequence goes on from CM035804.1 coordinate 25,687,530, forward strand.
TTTATCTCATGAATTTTTTTTTTATCTCAATTGTGACATTTTTTCATTTTTCCTAGATATCCTGCCCATCCCCACAACCTGATCAAACATTTTCTACACAGTAACTGACTTTTAAAGGCTTTATTTTTGATACTTTTGAAACTTTTCAGATTTTTTTCTGGTTAAATAAGTATTATTGCATTCATAGCAAAGAAAAAATGTGTATTTTATTACAATTGAGAATTTTTTTATTTTTTTTTTTACATTTACTTAAGTAAAGCAGTTGAATCAGTGCTTTTACCAGAGTATTTTTTTCACAAAGGTAGCTGTACTTTACTTAAGTAGAGAATGTGAGTATTTTGACCACCTCCGATTTCAATACTAAGCTCAGTTCAGTCATTAAGCAGGTTTATAATGACATATACCCAGTTATTTACTAGTGTAATTGTGATTTATTCATGTTTTTCTAGGTCTGTTCCTCATTATTGCTTCTTCTTTTGTCAAAACCTCTTAAACCGACAATCTAATAAAACCACTTCTGGCTCTAATTTCAGACCATTCTTTCCTTCCTTACATCTCCAGTATGTCAGTATTTTTTATTTATTTTTTTTAATTTTTTTACATCACAGTTCAGCCTCAGTAACAGCCTAAAGGTTTGTTCAGGGAGACATGGTGAGAATTGTTCTTTGAAGGCAGTGGATAGAAGAAGAGACAGAATGGAGAAATCAATCTGCAAACGCATGTTAAATTATACAAGAAAAAAAATACTGATCACATTTCGAACAATAACAGTAACACAAAGAAATTGGATGTTCATTTCATCCCAAGTTGTAGCCTATCTGATGCTTTTACAGTCGGGGCACTCTGATCTTGAACTTTTTATGCTAATGCGTCGACACAAAGTGATGACTCCTCCATCGCCTACTTGGTAATGTCATATTTGTGCAACGAAAATCAAATTTGACTCATTTTTTGCCTGCATTTGAGACACAACACGGATGCTGCTAGAAACTTACACTAATGAGAAGTCACCGTAGAAACGATGGAACGGTCCAGTGTGCCTAAAGGAAGTTGATGTGAGTTATGATATGTGTAAAATTACCATTTCAAGTAACGTGGTAAGACATTGACACTGAAGACATATATATATATATATACGCCTGCTTTTTCACTCCCATAAAAGAGACAGACAGCCAATCGATAAAGAATGGGGTCGATGAGCAGAAGTGATAATGGTGTTGGCATCAAAAACATCTCATCCCTTGCACATAAGAAATGCTGGGGAGTCACCTTTTCTGTCATCACAGCTTATTGGCTGTTCATCAAAGTGTCTTTTAGGCTTCCTCATGTGATATTATAAGTCATGTAAATTTATATGGCACTTTTAATTGGTGCATTATCCCTACACTTCATAAGCTTTCCAGGTGTAGGTTCAAGTACATCTAATACCACACACTGAGGATTAGGGTTATTTGAACTGTAGGTCTTGGTGTAAATTGACACATGATCAAATGGCGTTGAATAAAACGTGATAGGTTGAAAATACGCACCCGTAGCACAGCAAATGCTATAACTGGTGTAACAGAGATGAGTATCTTTCTAATGATCTGGTGTCAAAACAATGATTAACAAATGCCACAAATTCAGGTCACTGTTGACGTAACTAAATAATTTCCTGCAAGAATCAAATATTCTATTTTAAACGAGTGTAAAGATCCAGTACTACTATTATGGCAGTTCCCAAATAATTTTAAGAGATTATTGTCTTTATTTTGTATTTCTCTGGTTTAAACCCCCCCCCCCCCCAAAAAAAAAAAAAACAGGTATTTTCCTTTATTTAATTTATTATGTAAATGTTCATAAACACTAAGATTAAATCTGAGGGTTATTGTTCTAGAAATGGAGAAAATGGAAGAAAAATGACTTTTTCAGTGAAGATATAAACTAAAAAAAAGCACTCTGAGAGCGCACTCTGTCAAGGAAGATCTGCCCCCCTCTTTACTTCTATGTAATAACTAGTTTGGCAGGTCATAGTGGAACTAGTTTGACCAGTAATGTTAACACTTGTACAAATGAGGTGGAACGCATGAGATTCCGGAATGTAATTCCATGCCAGATCAATAAATACTCAAGCATGCTGCTGGAACTGAAATGACAGCATTGCACTGATCACACATGGCATTATTATTCTGGTGAGATGTTGCCAAGCTTTGAATCCATTTTTTCTCCAAGATTCCTTCCGATTGCAGCAGGTTAGTTAATGATGTGATTCCAAGAGACCGTCTTACCAACATTTCTAACCCCCCCCCCCCAAAAAAATAAAAAAATCCAAACCACGTTCACCCCGCACACGCTCCGACCTTGGACCATTCTGAATAAGGTTGCCAAACATCACAATTTTCCTGTGACATCCCAATTTTTAGGTAAATTTAATTTGTCCTGTGAGGAACTGCTCCTGTCCCGTATTCCAATCAGTCAGGATTATTCCCATGGGTTGAATGTAGAAGCGGAACTGACTGTTTTTTTTTTTTTGTTTTTTTTTTTTAAAGTTTAGTTTTTGTTACTTTTTCTTTTTACCAATACATACAAAAAAATTACATTTGTTTTTTGTCTCTTTGATGCAGCCGCATGTTGTTGGCTAAAAAAAAATCCACAAATAATTCACAAGATTTCAGATTGTGTAAAAGCTTTTTTTTTTTTCCACCAGTGTATGTGTATTAGTCTAACTGTGTTTGTCGGTGTATATTAGTGCTGTGATCATGCGTGGGGTAGCTGCTGCTAACGGTCTCCATCCCAATTCATGCATTATCTCAGTTCACTTTAACACTGTATTTCTTTGGTCTGTTTTTTCCTACTACGATCAGGGAGCCTCTTTACTTCTACAAACTGAACTTTACAGTTCACATGATGCATTTGGTAAAAATCTGTCAGACTGCCAGAGTTTCAAAGATCGCTGCAAAAACTTTTCCATTGAGAGAATGGTTATGTACACTCAGTCTGACATGACTTCTGGAACTATATGAGATTTTTTTCCCCCCATTAAAATGACCTTTGCTGGAGGAACAAGCAGCAACAGCAAGGACAACCCAGAACTCAGATCAGTGCAAAATGGGATTAAATAAAGACTGATAGAATGCAATTATCAGACAATCAAACCCTGGCTTGTCCCTTTCTAGAGGAATAAAAATAAGTGACATGCATGTCATAGAAAATTGTCAAACCCCTGTGGTAACGCGCCTCAGGGTTTCTCTTGGCAGGAGCTGCAGAAGCATAATTATACTCCAGTGGAATGTAGAAGTCAATGCCTTTGTATTCAGGAAGTCAATCATATTTTAACCAAATCACTACTGTTGAAGCATAAACCTCAATTCCCTTTAACAATTCATTTCTCTGGCTACTCAGGTAATTTAGAAAGAGACACAAAAATCTTTTTTTTTTTTTTTTTTTTATGTCAAATCTTAATTTCACCCTCTTATATTTCACCGACTGAATAATATTCAATTTCGCCGCTGTCATCAGTTTTCAGAATGGAATACAGTGACCCTAACTGGTGCATATGTTTGAGTCCTCTAAACTTTTCCTTTCTATGATTATGGTAAATCTTCAAGTCGCGAGTGTAGATATCATTTCTTCCAGTTTCAATTAAATCTTCTTATGGTTTATGAACTTATGGCAGGAACATGATGGACCCATGGGAATTGTGAATTGGGCTAAAGGGCACGTTTCAGTCTTATATCATAAATTAGTCTCTTTTTGGCCTTATAATTAGTCCCTCTAGGAAGTGGAGTGATACATATATAAAACACTATTATGCACAGTCATATTCCATTATTCAGTCCACTACAACCGGGCAGTAATGAAAGTCTTAATTAGATGGTGTTTTTAATTTTTAAAATGTCAAGAGGATATGTTGTGTCATAAATCCTGATGCATCAAAACAAGTTGTGCTGTCACTATTTAGTGGCTTTTCTGAAATGTTTCCTTAGCAAATAAAAGGAAACTCATCCCCTGCATTATTAATACCCACAGCGTGTCATTAGCATTTTTATTTAGAGTCAAGGCAGGAAACTTATGCATTTTAATGTCCCATTCATTTCCAACAGAGATGGTAAGAAATGTACCTTGTCCCTTTTTATCGGCTGATAGTGAATTGTTGTGGACGACTCACGCCCTTTGGAAATACTGAATTAAACAGACAAACTTATTTAGTCTTTTTCTATCTTGGCGTTTGTCCTTGAAATGGGAATGACTGAAACGTTGGGTGAAATAAATCCAGATCCAAGTTTAGTCTTCAAAATCTACATTCGTCCCAGATTAGTCCTCCCTCAGAGGCAACATGAGAAACACTCAACCCCATCTTGAATTTTTTGCTGCATTGTTCATTAATACATTTGTTTGTTTTGTCACTTTTTGTGTGTATATGACAGAACATAACACGTGTGTGTGTGTGTATATAACCCTTACAAGTTTTTTTTTGTTTATATTCCAAGACGATGTGCAGACTTATCTGCACTCATTTTCTTATCTTCTTTTATCTACTTGTTCATCTCTTGCTCTTGCAGAACCACATGCGATAATCTCACACATGTTGGGTGGATTTGAGGAAACTGTGGGTATCATACTGTCAGCCGTGCTGGGTTTTTTTTTTTTTTTTTGAGCAGCAAAGCTCTGTGAGACAAACCTATTCAAACAATGAATATACAATTGAAAGGAAATGCATCAAGTAGCTTTGATTCCCCACAGACTGGAGGAGGATGATTGCAGAAGATATATCCTATTTCTGTGAGTTCTGTGCAGTCGGGTATTGCTCCATCACCACTACAGTTTACTGACCTTCCAGGATATTGACATTCACTGGGGTGCTCCATCCACTAGATTTACTGATGCATAGGAAAATGATCTACTTAATGAACATGAAGTCATTCACTTGCGGAGTATTTTAAAATTGCTTTTTCCAACAAAGAAACATCAAATTGTTTTATCACGAAGAACTCCACTCCCACATCATTACATAGACGCCTGCTGTGCTGCAAATTATTTCTATACATTTTCTGTATCTGATGAGACTCTGCTGTACTGTTTAACTGTTACTAAACATATTTTTCTGGCGTCTAATAATAAGCTTCATCACTACAAGACCTTTTTAAATATTCACAGCCAATGTCGTAAACTGATTCCAAAGTGGGAATACATACGAATACGCTTTTCCCTAAAGTAAGTGCGAGAGCTACAAGAGCCTTAGGAGCATGACCTGCAATAATATTTTCCTCCAAACATAGAAGGGTGTTGTCAAAGCTGTAAAGGTCTGTGAGGAGTCACGCACTCTGTATTTACAAGAGTCTGAAGCTGCTGCAGCTTTACCCCACTATGTTTGAGTCATAAGCTCCTGCTGATTCGAAAAATACATTAAATACAGCATGTGGAGACATGCGGCTGCACTGATGAATATAATCCATCTCTCTTAATGAGTATTTCCTATACAACTGTACAAAAAAGCACATGAATTGCATCTATAGTGTTCTAGGTTGGTTCTACAAAAACTGAATGTGAAGACAAACCTTGGTTTCACATTTAATTCAGTTTATTTTAATGACCTGCAGTCTCTGAACACTGATTGAAGAAAGTTAAAATAGTTCTACTTAATGTGGTAATTAGCAGCATGTTAAAACCATGTTAGGAGAAGTCGTCTCATTTAAAATGATGGATTACGTTCATCAGTGCAGCATGAACTCAGGGCTGTTTTAGTGGAATTTTTATTTATTTATTTTTTAATCCATTAGTATTTTTTTAATTTTTACATTTTTTGACCTTCAAGGCAATATTTTATTAGCTCACAAATAATAATGATTAAAAATTTTTTGAGGCACCATTTCTAAAATTTACAAGTTTGCAAATTATGAAATATACAAATTTGCTAAAATGCCTGTTCATAAAATATGTGACAGCATTTATGGTGGAAGTCAGGCTTGTCTTCTTATTAAATATTTGCAAGTGTGTGGAAATATGCCCTGTATCTATTTATTTCCTAAACCCATCAGAAGAGCAGCAAATTAACTCATAAACATATGGATGAATTTTGATTACATTTTCAGGATGTGTTGGGAGTGTCACAAGGAACAAATGATTAACTTTGGTGGTGTTCTGTAAGCCATCTTTGAAATTTATCCTCCATTTACTGCAATGTAAACTTTCAAAATGATCCAGATTCCAGGATCTCTTCCGGATCACCACCAAAATGGAATCACTTCCAGATCTCCCCATTACCAACGTACCCTGTAAATTTCGTCAAGATCCATCCATAAGTTTTTGAGTTATCTTGCTAACTAACAGACAGACAAACTCTGGTAAAAACATAACCTCCTTGGCAGAACTGTCTTCATTGGAAGAGGGAAGGTCTGCCTTGGCGAAGGTTTGCACTTTTCTAGTTTTATTTTTTACACCTTGCTCCCTTTTGATAACTTTTTTAGGGTATGTCAACAACATGTTGATTAGATATAAAACCTTATAAATTATAAATGATTCATCTGGAATAAACCCCAGTAAATTTAGATGATATAGTTGATGTTAAACCGTACATTCTTAGCTGCTACTTGATTTGTCACTCTGTTCTTTTTATTTATTTTTTGATTTTAATGATTTATTTCGAACATGTGGAAAGTGCAACAATAATCAATACAACAATAATAATAATAATAATAATAATAATACACAATGACATGTCCGAAAAGGAGCAGGATGAAGCATAAGCTTCTTGAACTTGGACTCGGGTAATATGTTGAGGTTCTCACTACTTGGTACCTGTGTTACATGCAGGTAGTTTATTTATATATATATATATTTTTTTTTTTTTTGGGGGGGGGGGGCTTTTGGCATGAAATAGGCTTTAGCTGTTTGTGTCTTTTCGTTAAATTCCACTTCTCACATGTACAGGTTTGATGACTTTCAAGACACTGTAGCATTAATCTGTGCTAAAAGCGAGTGTGTGTGTGTGTGTGTGTGTGTGTTGTGGGTGTGCAAGTCATCAGTGGCTACTGGCTATGTTTGTGTATCAGTAGTGTGTGTGTGTGTGTGTGTGTCATCTGACAGTTGTGGTACTTCTCAAGGTTATCAGTGTCTGGGACGTTTTCCTCCACAGCAGCCAAAGTGAACTCAAATGTCAACTACCTCAGCACCAGAAAGTAGTGATGGGGGAGGTGGAAATGTCTGGGCTGAGAGGTAATGAAAAACCACAGTAGTTAAATGATATCACCAGTGGGAGACAGGAAACAAAATGTTGAACTAATGAAACTGTATGGCTAAAAATAATTTGCACATTAGCCAAATATTACTCCATTATGAGTGACATTCAGAGGAATAAATACAAAAAAGATGCACTACTGTGAAATGAAATATTGCAATATATTGCAGAACTGAACTTTTATTGCACCTGTAGTGTCCACACCATGTTAACATTCATCCATATTAAAAAAAAAAAATTCAATTCATGTGACTAGTTGTGGGAAAAGGTCTTTCTATTGCAGCTTTGTGTGAAATCTCACACATCTAATCTCATCAGCTCAAAAACCTTTAATAATAATAAAAAAAAAATTGACAAAATTGACATGTTTCTATTCTGCAAATTTTTATGTGGAAATTATATTCACGCTAATTAAGTATCAACAGAAAGGTGACAACTGTCTTGTATTGGATGCAGAAATGACCAAAAATGCCTCTGCACTTGCAAATATCAAAGTGGTTTAATTCTAAGAAACTTTGACAGTTCATAAACTGTATGAATCATTTCTCAAAACTATCAGTCTGAATAATCAATTAAATGATAATGGAGCTACGATATAGCTGCTTTACAATCTGAATATTTACTTGTATATCAACATCTACACTCCACACACTTACATTTTGTTTTTGCATTAATTTAAGAAGTTTTGATGTTTGTTAAGACATAAAATGCATGAGGAGTCGATCATTGTCATGTCGGGGAAGTTATGTGCCATATTATCACTACAGTTTCCTTAATAGTTCATTCAATTAGCTAACAATGAATGAATTATTATTATGTTGCTGTTAATCCTAGAGGGCATTCATTCTTATGAGTGTGTTTGTCATATTTACTCGTGTCACATCTGAAATATGCAGTTAAACATGGTAGGAGTTGTGTTTTTCAGAGGAATTGTAGCGATTGTCATTAAATAAATCACAGAACAGTACAAACTGTCATTAATGGCCTCAGAATCGGCGTCATGGTTTTTTTTGTTTTGTTTTGTTTTTCCTTAAACAGCACATTTCATGAATTTATTTCTGTTTATTTTTAGTGTCTGTTCAGTTACTTTCCATGTAACCAGCTGGACATGGTGTAATGTGTTGTTTTGACACATCTGAGGTTTGGTTTGACATAAATACGTCATTAAAGATGTGCTTTCCAAGGCACATTTACGACTGCTCTTGTATTTATACTGCTCTTAGCAATTTTTATCCGGTTTTCTTTATTTTTCAATGTCTGGGGTTGACAGAAATAATGATAGACAAATATTTCCTTTTTTGTCTTTCATCATCCTGTTGCTTTGGCCGATTATATTAACTTTTTTTTCCTGCCAGGATTTACTGACTGACAAAGTTTATCAGTGGCCTGTAATGGACATTGGCTATGGCTGATGTAAAAAAAAAAAAAAAATAAATAAAATTACCTATTGACTTGAAATATTTAAATCAGTTGATGATTGGCCAGAAGAATGGGACAAATGGTTGAAAGATAAAAGGTTGGGGAGCACTGGACTAAAGCATAGTGATTGAAAATGAAACTATATTTTTACAACAATAGAGAAATCAGTCCAACTCAATGAGATGAATATAAATGTTAACAGTTATTGAATGTTAGTTGAATAAATACCACTTGTTAGTTTTACATAATTTCCACAACAGCAGAAAACAAACCAGGTGCCGTTAATAATGGTTGTATTGTGTTAAATGTCAAATTTTCCAGACAAATCTAATATGAGATAAAGTTCGAAACCAATCAGGTGATCTGTGTTTATTACAGTGACGGAAAATCATCTGTTTACTTGATCAGATTATTATCAGATTCTTTGTGTCAGCTGTTACGGGAAACGTCTATTTTCTCTGAGTAAAAAATAACTTCTGGACTGATAACTTGGCAGAGTGAGAAAAAAAGATGACGCTAACAAAATGTATTCCATCTATGAGATGAAGCAGAGCAGCAAAACGGTGCATTCATGCAGAAGTCAGTCATTTACCATGGAATAATTGAGCAATTAAGCATTTTTAGTTAATAAAATTCAAACGACACCCTTGCAGGATGAGATCAGGCCTTATCGATCTGGAATAGAAATAATGTGTAGAGCTATAATTAAATATATCTGTCTCTTTTTGAACTCCCTGAACTCTTTAGTTGTTCATTAGTGGGGGGGGGGGGTTCTCTCGGGGGGGGCTGTAGTTGTCTATATGTTATGTATCATTGTCAATCCTATGTTTTGTGAAAATGTGGGGGAAAAAAAGTTTAATTATCTTTAAAAAAAATAAAATAAAAAAATAGAATGGATGCAAACATGCTCTAGCTGCTCATTTTTATCTTTTTCAGTTAATTTGAATTCAATAAAAACCAGTAATAAAACAACAGATGGACTTTGGGAAACACTATTTTATGTTGCTATACAAAATGTAACTCTTAAATTTGGTCTTATTTTGAAACCGTGGCAAGAAGGAGTAGAAGGTAAGTTTCCACGGTGGAGATAATGAATAAAAACATCCATTTTTTTTTTTTGCAGATTTCTCTTTGGAAAAACATTGACATATCATTTGCTTCACCAATGAATAGATGTGTTTTGCATTTTTGTAAGTGAGTCTAAATATTCATTATCACCCCCAGACAGTGAATACTTCCAAAAGCCTTGGGAAAACTTGGAGAAAACCCTGTAACTGTAGCACATAAGAGCGATGATTCATATTCTGATGATTAATCTTGGCTATTTCAAGTCTGATCAATGTTAAACTTGGTGTGAATGCAGAACAGAGAAGCCAGATAAAATATCCGCACACTGATAAATCACCTGTGTTGGGCTTTATTTCAACTGTGATATTTGAAGCATTATTTTTTGGCTGTTTTCTGATGCAGTTCCTATAAATATGTAATGCGGGTGATGTGAGTCGTGTCAAATAGATCATGGGCGTTTCAATGAGCTAAGATGGAGGTCAGGGCTTTTGTTTGTACGTCAGAAACTAATTATAGAAATTTTTGGGCTGTAAATAATGTTAATACTAATGATAGGCTCATATTTCTATTAGATTTTTCTTATATCTGTATCTGTATTGCTTTGTTTGATACCCTTTTTGTCACCTGTTCTGCTTCACCTTTATGTTTGTTTTAGAAAGAACTAACTCCAATAATTAAGTGGCACCTGGCTTTTCTCCCTCCATCCATAATAATTAAATTAAATGTTATTTATAGAGCCCCAAATCACAACAATGTCGCCTCATGGGGCTTTACAAAAAAAAAAAAAAAAAAAATCGACCACAAAAATAGATAAAGTCCCCAGTATCCCCTGTCCTTAGACCAGGGGTGTCAAACTCATTTTACATTGTGGGCCACATACGGCCTCGGTAGATGTCAAGTGGGCCGGACCATTAAAATTATACCATACTCTGCTATAAATAACCAAAATATCATGTCTTTCCTTTGTTTTGGTGTAAAGAAGCACAAGAACATGAGGAAAATGTTGAAATTTAATGAATATTCCTTTTACAAAACACCTCAGATTTCGTTAGACAAATGTGCAATTTAATTTTATCATTCACATATATGCATTGCAACTGACCCCGCTGATTGTACAAAAGGCACAAAACTTTAACAAGTAATTGGTATTGAAAAATATAGTAATAGACTTTAAGATTAAACGAGATTTATAATGAAAGGAATTTTTAAACCATTTATACATGTGCATATAAAATCTAAATTTAATCCTGTGCTATTAAATGTGTAAAGAAGAAAGTATTCACATGTCCTGTAAATGTGTAAAACACAAATACAATACATACTGAAAATTTCACCATACTTTTTTGAAGTGAAGTAGCTGACTAACATTAAATTGCAATTTTTTTTTAAATCACCACAGTAAGGATTCATCAATACCAGGTGCCATGTCCTGACTAGCTGTCACTTTCACAATGTCATTCAAGTGCCTGTTTGTGAGCCTTGAACGCATTTTTGTTTTATTGATATTCATTACTGAGAACATTTGTTCACAAAGGTAGGTTGTCCCAAACATGCACAAAATGTTAGCAGCCAGGGCTGTTAATTTGTTAAATTGTCTCTTCTCGGGACATACAAGTTCAGCCGCCTTCATCATGCATCGTTTAACAAAGTCACCGTCGGAATACGGCTTTGATGCTAATGCTATTTCGCTAGCAATTACGTAGCTGGCTTTTACCGCTGCTTCACTGACTTGTCGGCTCTGGATGAAAGTTGACTGTTGTTTCCTCAGACCCGCTTGCAATTCCTTGATCTTATCTCTTCTCAGTTGTCCTTGCAAGCCGTCATATTTTTCGCTGTGAAGAGTCTCGTAGTGGCGTCGAATATTATATTCCTTCAATACCGAAACTTGTTGCAAACACACCAAGCACAAAGGTTTACCGCGCATTTCTATAAATAAATAGGACGTGGTCGATTTTTCATTGAAAATTCTACACTCCGTATCTACTTTTCTCCGTTTGGATAATGACATTTTGGCTAATGAGGGTGTAGGGGAGGGGTAAAAACCAGCGTAGAAATAATGTAACAAGCAGCAGATGGCGCATTGATACCGTCTGCTCTGTTGGGTCTGTCTCAGTGACAGACTGAGGTTGCTGTCTTCTTCTCTGATCAAAACAATGTTGTCTTCTACTCTGATCAAAACAGTGTGCCCCCTAGCGGATAATCAATGAATTGCATCGTATTAAAAATATTAATTCTGAGTCTTTTATGCATTTTTTCACTTTTAAATTATCCTGCGGGCCTGATCGAACCTCCTTGCGGGCCGTATGTTTGACACCCCTGCCTTAGACCCTCCTTCTGGGCAAGAAAAAAGTCCAAAACCCAATTGGGGAAAAAAAAGGAAATCTTGAGGAGAACCACACTGAAGGAGAGACGGACAGGCTACACAGTATAGCAAGCTATGAAATCATCAAAAACTAATTAATTTTAGAGGGGAAAAAAAAAGTATCTGTTTTGCATGTCTGGGTCACCAGAAATTTGACATTAAAATTGTGTCATTAGGGCAAAAAAGGTTTGAAACCACTGCTTTAAATAGAGAGAAAAAGTAATTTGAAAACTGTCATAAAAGTAACACTGGGTCTTTATGGGTTAATTATCCACTCAAGATGTATTGGATAGAAAAATAGTGATCCACAGTGACAGTTTTGCTACGGCAAATCTGATCTAAATCTGATTGATTCTTTAACGTCTTAAGTGTGTTTTTTTTTTTTTCTCTTCCCACTGGTGCTACAGCTGCGATACTTTAGTACAAACACTATAAACTATAAACACTGGAGCTGATGGCTGTGACAGGTTGTACTCTCTGTTTCACCCAATTTAGTAGAGTCACTGTTTCCAAAACTCAAGACATTTCTGTAGAAACTTATTTTCTTTGTAAGAAAAGCTGTGTATGCATTCTGTTAATGTGTTTTTTTTTTTGTTTTTTTTGTTGCTCTTGTTCTTAAGCTGTATCTGTGTCCTGCAGAGGTGGTCAGCTGGTCAGGTTCTAAAGCCATTGTTATTTCCTCCTTGTCTACTGTAGTTTTTCTGTTGGTACATATTCTAAAGTTAAATCAACTCTGGCTTTACATAAAATCCTTCTGTGATACTGTAGGTATTCTAACTAGTGATTGACTGACATGGATTTTTGGAGGCAGATAATGATTTATTTTATTATTTTTATTTGATTATTTATTTATGACATTAGCATTAGTCGATGACTGATACAGGCTGTCAGTATTTCTAAGTTGAGATTTGGAGCCATTTTTCTTTAATTACAATTAGAAAATATAAATAGTAACAATTAAACTAATAAATATGACCCAACAGCCACCTTCTCTTTTTCCTTTTTTCTTTTCTGCTCCCCCCCGTTTCCTTTTTTGTCTTTTTTTTTTAACCTCCTTTCCCTTTTTCCTGCTCTTGTGTCTAAATTTCCCCCTTTTTTTCTTTTCTTTTCCTCTTTCTGTTACATTGCCTTGTTTTTTTTCTCTCCTTTTTTGTTTTCTACCCCCTTTTTCCATCTTTTTTCTTTCACCTGTCAGTAAATCATGGCAGGGAACAAAAGCATATTGTCCAACACAACAGGCCAATTTCAATACAAGAAAAAAATTTAAATATTGGCCCGATGTAGCAGCAGTGATTAAATGCAGCAGCCAACACACTGCATGACTGTCCTATTCATCTATCAAAATAATTCTGACAATAGAATTGCAAATATTTAATCCCAGAATGGGAAACTATTGCTTGTGGCATATGTAGGACAAAGAAGAGAAAGAAAATGGCTATATATGAAGTATTATTAAAGTAACAGTAGAGTAGAAATAATACAATAAGAACAGCATTGACTTAAAAAAAAAAAATTAGATTAAAATTAATATTAATCCCCCAAGGGGAGGCGAGGGGTCTTGATTTTGTTTTGTTTTTTGTTTTGTTTGTTTTGTTACCACCTTAGCACCAAAACTATTGTTTGAAGTTATATCAGATTGGGTTTATAGACTGCTAGTGACCCTGAATAGATGGGATTACATCTTTGCTGGGTGCGATTTGCTGTATTTATGCTCCAACTTGAGACTTTAATGCATCTGTCAAAAAATGTGAGCCAACGCAAGCGGAGAAGACTAACAAAGAGGCCTCTGATTGGTCCATTCTACATCTGCTCTACAGGCTCTGCTGCTTTCCTACTTTTTCTTTTTGTTTTGTGAACATGAGCTCATTGTTGAAGACAACTCATAAGAACATGGATTTGGGCAATCCATGTTTTGACAATAAGGTGACATGTGGCATACAGAGCTATAGTTGGGTTAAAAAATAGTTTTGTTATAATTTGAATGTTTAACATGTTTTTTTTATTTATTTATTTATTTAGTGTAGTTCATGTTCAGTGTGGTGAGAATGGTATGTGTAGGTGAATATGCAGTAGCCAACTCCGACCAGCAGAGGGCGCGTTGGTGACACTGGTCAAGGGCACGGGAAGTCTCGTGAGACAACGTGAGAACACACGAGTGGCTGTTCTGTGTATGTACTACGGTGTGGCGAACTGTCCGTTGATTGCCTTTGTTTTTCTTTATCATTTACAGGTAAGGAGCGCGTGTCGAAGTAGTTCCGTAAATGTGTTAGATTGTTTTATAATTGTAGTTCAATTGTGTAGTGTTGTTTGTTTTTACTTGTTAAGAAAACATAACGGTTGGGAAAGTGGCTAAGTATTAGCCCGGGTAGATTGTTACAACTCGCGAGCGCGAGACGTTAAACTGACCGTTAGGGTAACAATGTTAGTTGATATGATATAATTCTTCTATTCTGTATTGTTTTCCGTGTTTAACATGCATAGTGATTGGTTATATGTGTATTATTTTTGGTGAGAAAACATGAGAACACACGAGTGGCTGTTCTGTGTATGTACTACAGTGTGCCGAACTGTCAGTTGATTGCCCTTGTTTTTTCTTCATCATTTACAGAACAAAATAAAAGAAACGTTTTTATAATTAAATGTGTAGTGGAGGGCCATGTCGTTTTGACACACTACTATGAGGAAATGCATATGGTATATAACCACAGTGTTTCTAACTGTCACTTTCTTTTACATCCCTATGCAGAACAGGAATTAATTTATTTGACCAAGCCCCATTTGGTCTTTCTGTGTGCATGTGTGGGTTTTTATATGACTGTGTCCAAGGAAAGGAATAAGAAATAGTTTTATTGTTCAGGATGGAAAATGTTATTTTATTCAGTACATTCAGGAAATTTGTTCCTGCTATGAAATTCAGTTTTTAACAAGCAAAATAAAAACAGAATTTTGGGAGGGGGAAAAAAAACATCCAATAATGAGATTAAGTTAAAGATAAAATGTTAACAGTATGCACATGCACTTATCAATTTTTAACAATTATTATAAATGTCAAATCGTTATTTCCTTCCAGTTTGAGGAAGTATTTAATGCAATGTTTGTCCAACATCGAAACAAGAGGAAAATAAACTGCACAGCAAAACCCTGAAAACATTTTGTGTGCTTTAATAATGTAGAAAAGTATCCCTGATGGCTCGCTAAAACTCTCTACTCAGTCGAGCTCAGCCAGTAAACACTCCTCTAACCACTAGAACTGCACTTATCACTAATCACTGTCTCCAAACATCTGCTTTTCAGGACGTTAATTTAACTCTTCAGTGTTTACATGTAGTCTCTGTGGACATTCATGGTTAGTCTTATCCATCTTTGGTATATTTTAGGAACATAAAGTCTGGTCACATACTCTAAATACATTAAGGTAGTCACAGTCTGGCATTTTTTAAAAACAATTTTTTGAGGCAAAATTTCAAAAATAACCAGATTTCTCAGACTTGCAGCAGCTTATAAAGACCACGATCCAAGCATGAATTTCATATATCGAGAGACTGACAGCAAGTCTGATGGTGTGATGTCTGTCTGAGTTCACTCACCTCATGTGTGAAGTTGCTCCCTGACTAAACTAATTAACTATACATGTTTGCCCCTTGGCAGTTTTCACTTTCACCATTTATAATAAATACAGACATCATTATAAGAATTCAGCTTTGATTTTCAGTGTTGTACATGCATTCTATACTACTGTGATTCTCAGTCTTTCTGCTCAGACCCTTCTTTTCAGATGTCTTCCTGCATAAGAAAGGCTCCCTTTTTTTATGCTCATGATTTAATTTGCAATATTGTCTTTAATTCACTTAGTAGTTTAGTGAGCAGCATTTTTATATTTTACTCACTTTGCAGCCAGACAGTTTATTCCGTCCAACACAGGGTTTGTTTCAGATAACATAAATCAAGTGCTCCTCTCTTTTGACATGTTGTAAATGTTCTTATTGAATGTGATAAAACTTTGGCTTGGTGCTATAATGGGCAAACAGTTTTACCAAATGATGATGTGAGTTGCCAAATGAGGACGGGGCCTGGCTGACTGAAAAGTACCAATGACTTTCTGTCTCCTTGGAGCTTTCTTTGCGATCGATCATTCTAAATGCCAGTGTGGCCGGATGCACAGTAAAGGCCTGTGGCATGGGTATGTTAATATTGTCAGATGGTTTGGTGATTAGAAGAAGGATTTTAAATAATGCACTATAGCACATGACTTGGAAGAGAGTGCTGGTTGTGTTTGGGGTGTTGTTGAATTTACCATTTAATACAGAAGGGGATGACAAAGGAAGGAAATATGTGAATTAGACTGTATTTAATAAGTGTTTGAGCGACAGTAGGAGGGTGCAATGGATGGATATTGAACACAGTAAGTAGCTGCATTTCCATGACAGTTTTGCGCAGAACAATATCGATATTCCTCAAATTTCAAAAAAGTATATTTGCACTTTGAACGTGTTTCCATTGACAGTTGTTCTAGGCAGAAGATTGACCATCACCCTGATAGTATTAGAATGAATTAATCGTCAGTAAAAGTCCCTGGCGAACTCTTTAAAGAAACTAACATGTAAAACAAACCACCCGGCTAGCATTATAAGGGTCTGTACATGTGGAGCCTACATTGTCAGACCCAAATATTCAGTGTAAATATGCTTTAGATGTCTTTAAATGACAACCGCTAATTAGCATGTAATAGCATTAGCATAGACGAATCGGTTAATTCTCTCGTCAGTAAAAGTCACTGGCGAACTATTTAAAGACACCAACTTGTAAAACGAACCACCATGATAATTGTCTACACATGTGGTCCCTACATTGTCATGTCAAAATATTTAGTGTAAATATACTCAGCACTTACAACAAATTATAAGCAGCCAGCGGTTGCCATGGTTACAGTGACTGAGGCTGTCATTTTCACTCCGAGAGAAGTGATCATGTGACTATATAGTCACATCCTGTGACATATATTGCGGAAAAAGTGTTTCCATTGCACTTTTGTGATATATTAGAATATCGAAACGTCTGAAAAGCCACCTCATGAAAGCGCGAAAAAAAAATTTTTGTCGATAGTTGAGGTTTTTTTTTTTTTGCGAAATTCAGGTGTTTCTATTACCAGTTATTTATAGCAATATATTATATCTATAATGTATTATATATTTTGCGAATTTCCGAGGGTAATGGAAACGCAGCTACTGTCTGCAGTTAATTTTACCACCTAATGTTTACTGTGACCAAGCATATTATGTGCAAACACTGTTTGTCATGTTTCTGTTGTTGTAGATGGATGGATAGAGGTGCAGTGGTACAGGTCGTACTGTCCGGTACACCCCTAGTGGGTCAATACAAGCATGTGTCACACTATGGCCCATTTGTAATTTTGGAATGACATTTCCAGACACCTGGCTTTTATATTACAAGAATACTGACTTATGGGATTCTACTGTCATTGGTTGGGGTCAGATGGGGTCAGGGGCTGTGAGCCGCACCCAGCTTGACTTAAATGGAACTCGAATCCAGTTCTAAGTAAAGGGTAATTTATCTTCTATATTAAAGACACAGACTGATTCGCATGGAGTTTTCTGTCCGTCCCTTGCATATATATTAGGCATGTAATTCTGTCCATTTTCCAGTGGTTTACAGATCACTATCCACATGGACAATAGCAGAACATTTCAAAGAACCACTAATGAAAAACTACTGACATATTTATGACAACTACCCTGATCACTATTAAAAGTATCCGCATTAATAAAACCTCATCTATTGTCACTATTTATTATTACTGACTCTTTTCTTCTTTTCAAAAACTCTTCATCATGGTATTCAGCCAGTATAGTAATTAAGAGCAGTATCCTCTGGTGAACTCTCATTCGGATATATTTTTAGTCATTTATTGTTATATAGTATACAGTGAAAATATGAAAAATACATAATATAATATGAGCAGAACATAGCCAGGGGACAAATACATGAGCAAAAATAATATATCACTTTACATAAAGACCATAAGTGTTGCATAAATCACTGGTTTTGATGGCTTTTTAATTTTCAGAATATTGAATACTTTAAATATAACGAGAAAGTTAAATATTAAAGATTAAAAAAAATATTTCTGATTTGAGAATTTGGATTTATGAATGTAATATTTTCCTACAGTATAAACATAATTACATTGATAATACTGGTCTGATTTGTTAGCAGGAAATGAGAAAATACCAAACAATGTTTTTTGTTTTTTTTTTCATAAAGAGCAAAATCAGAAGCAATATTTTGATAAATAAAAAATCAGACATCTTGCCAGAAAACATTAGAGAACGGAGAGGATCAAAATAGATGGCGTTCATGTTCTTCTGATTGATTACAAAAGGAGCAATCTATACTGATGTTGTTTTTATATCTTTGTAGGAACGGTTTACAGGGATTAGAAATGATGAATTAATTTGAGAGAAGTTTGTTTTATCTTATTTATAATTAAATATTTAGAGCTTGAACACCAAATTTTCTTCCATTTCAGGTTTAGAAGGAGATTGAATAAGAGACCACATTTGAAACGGAGACGACTTTTTTTCTTAGAATAAACTGCCTATATTGCCTATAAAAACAGATTTGGCCAATTTCAGATTCAATAATGGTAAACGTCACCCAAGATGATCTGCAGAACTTTTGATTGCTCAGAATGGAAGTATGAAGACAGTGACACATGACAACATTAGAAGCAGACTATTTATGTACATATAAGCTCACATAAATCAGCCTTAAGGCTCTCCATCAGCTCCCAGTTTCATTTCAGTGCACAGCTGGACTCTGCATCCGAACCCCAACATGAACTGTGGCTCAAGAATTGTATTATATACTGATTCTACTGAAATGTGAATAAAACTGCCCCGTCACATCCCTAAGAAATACATGGATCACTTTGTCATTTCATAATGTATGCAAAATAAGTTACATTTCTTCACATGACTCTTAACACAGTATAAAAAAAACTAATACACTTCTCAAATGTTCAGTGTCAACATGTAAGAAGTGATGTTATATAAAAGTGCTGTGTGCAAAATGTTTTTTAAAAAGCCAAAAGCGCACTACTGTACCACTAGTCATTCATCCCCCCTAACCTCATTTTGTTTCATTTCTTTTATTCAGATTTCCATTATCGGCTAAAAAAAAAATTCTGTTGCTATTCTTCTTTGGGTCTCCTCTACATTACATTGTAATTTTAATTATTTACATTAATTTTACACCATTCACCCAAACACACACATTGAGTCATGTAACAGTCTAATGCAATAAAAATAAATAAAGTAAGTGCTATATTTATATGCATTCATCAAACAATAGCTGTCTGGTACAGTTCATAACCTCTTCTGTACTGTGTTACCTTTTTAAATTCCACTCTGTTGTATATTTCTACATAATCTGTGTAGTTTTTACCCTTGGCCACATCTGTCCAAAAACTTTGCCATGCATTGATAAGTCAGGCCACTGGGGGCAGTAGTGTGCTTGATATGTCAGGCTCAGGGTTTTCAAGTGCACACAAGTTTTGTTTATTACTATTATTATTTGTCTATTTTGTATATATATATATTTTTTTGCACTGTATTTATGCATGCACATTTTTTCTTGCATTTTTGCTGCCTTGACAGTGAATTATTCCAGAGTGGGTTCCATAAAATCGAACCTAAAATCTGTTTAAAAGTCTACAAACTAGAATATGATCATGAGAGCTAAACATGTATGTTAATGGTTTCTGCAGAAAATGAATCGTAACAGTGTCTTTATCCCATCTGGTCCAGTAGTTGATTCATGAAAACCATAAAAAAAAAAATGCTATTTCAACAGGTTGTTTCAAACTAGAAAGTGATATGCTCCAATAGCCTCTTCGTCATAAATCCAACGTGTTTTGTATCCGTACTAAGCAACATAGCGGCACAATGAAGCGAATACTACAGTTTCCTGCAGACTGAACACTGATGGCATAGAGATAAAACCTCTGTAGAAGGAAGAGGAAGATGCACATGATTGGATCTGTTTACTAGAATGTTCATCTGTTTCTGATACGAGGAGCCTTTAGTGTCAAAGAAAACCAGAAATGCAACAGTGTAGGAAAGTATTGGATTTGATGGTGGTGCATATAAGCTGTAAACAGATCAGAACAGATCATGATCAGTATTATCATCTATGGATGACCTTATGTGGCCACACACTGCTGCTGTAGCCCTTAACCTATTACACTGGTCTATGAGCAAAACACTTCCAGAATAAAAGTGTTAGAACTTTACCAAATATAGGTCACAAATAAAGAAAAAATTAAGTCAAAAATACTTCTGATCCAGAATTGGGTCAAAAATGTGAAATGCTCAGAATGAATGAGAGAATAGGGTTTATGTCTGTCTCTGAGCTTCTACTTAAAAACTCTGACTGCACTTTGGAAAACATCCACTTTTCACATTTCTGCTACTGTAAGATTTCTAAATCTATAAATTCATGTATAGAACAACACCTTATGTCTTGAAAACATTGGCCCACCAGTGGATCTTAGCCCAGAAAGTGATGAAAAAAAAAAAAAAAATAAATAAATAGATGCCTTATTTCACTGGCTGACATCAACAGATAATTATTACAGTTGCGGTTTTATTTCTGATTCTGGAATGAATCACTTGTTCATTTGTTTCTGGGATGCCACTGTGAACCTAATCCACTCTAATAAGACACATTTACAACAGGTCACATAGTCTACTGTGTCCTGAGGAACACAATTTTCCAATTTATCTGCATGGCTTTTTCCCCACATCTGACACCTCCAAGAAAATTAATTTAATTTATGTGTTTGTTTAATGTGAGCATTTATAGAATACATGTAAATTTAAAATTCCAAAATAATTCATCTACACACACATTTCTAAACTTAACCTATCAAACAACTTAACATAAGAACATTGTAAATAGTGATTGAATGATGTCAAATAATGACAAATGTCCGAAAATCTTCTTTACTTACAATTACAACATAAAAATTCTGACATTTAAGCTAATAAATATTACTACACCAAAAATAATTTCTTTCAGTGTGGACAGCATTATCTCCAAGAACATGGAGGTGTCATGAACTTTGCCTTCATAACGACCAAAGCAACAGGCCAATACTGATACAAGGAAAAAAAACAACTTAAATATCTGCTGGCTGGTATATCGGTTTATCATTAAGTTTGAATAATCACTCCTGTTCTTAGACTTCAAGCCAGAACAATAACCGAAATAGACCTAAACCCAAGTAGAAAAAAAACTCATTCAACAGTATTTCCATTATATAACCAAAATATGCGTGAAAAATCTTTAAAATAAACATGACAGATATGCTGACCTGGATCCCAAACCACTAAAACATGGATATCTAAAAAACACTGACAGCGACCGTAGTGTGTTCACTGACATTTATAGCTTACAGCGTCTGTTTGGAGGAACATTAATTCTTTGTTCTCCTTCTCTAAACAGTGTTTTGTCAGTGCTGTGCAGGACGCTTCTAGTGTAGTTCTTGTTCCACTAGGCTGAGGTGTGGATTTACACACACTCACACACAAATACTTTAAGTCTCTTCCACAGAAAGATGTAGTTTTGCACACAGTCAGCATGATGAATATGATATGCTTTTAGCTCTATCAAGCATAAATGTAAGGCAAATACATGTGCATGTGCAGTGGTAGTGTGATCTGAATGTTACAGACTTTATACTTTTCACAGGATTAAAGACAATGCACCACTTGTGTGTTCTGTGTATGAAGAATATTTCATGTGCAGGTGTCTCCAAAGGCTGCTTTTATTCTCACCATTGTCTTCAATAACAGTAGTTTGAAGTTTGAACATAATGTTGTTGTTGTGTTGATGATCTGGCCAGAGCTGATTTATGGTTGCAGGTTCCATATTCACACATCATCGTGTTGGCACAAGCACAGAAATGATGAATGACGAGCCCAAGAGCTGCTACTTTTATTTGGAAGTGGGAGGGGGCATCATTTCCAACTTCCCACACATTTGCCCACACAATGGATCTCATTCCTGACAGCTCCGTCTGTAAATACCTGAAAATATGGAGCCGATTTATGATGTCATTTCATAACAACACCTAAATCATGCCCAGGCATGGCCTGTGGCTAATGAATTGTTTCAGGAAGTCCTGTATTGTTCAGCCTGTCAAACACGTTAGAAAGTAAACGTAAGCCAAGTAGGAATAAAACTGACATGTTGACCTACCTAAGATGTTTGTTACCTCAGATAACCTCATGTGCTAATTTATCCTCAGAGGAAATAGGACGTAGAGGAATGTGGATCATCAACACTGACAAAAACAGACATGATTTCACAAATAACCTAGACTGTATATGTGCCAACAATTCCACACACAGTACTTCACTCCTCCATATAATTGTTATCGTTAAGGCTGGTGTGTCTAAAATACAGCCTGTGGACCAGAACTGTTCTGCCTAAACTTCCAATCTGGCCCCAAAATGCAAAACTTACACTGAAGATATTCACAGTCAAAGGTGTCAACGTGTTTTTAGTTCAGGTTCCAACATTCAGACCAGTTTGATATCAAGTAATTCCTTGTGTGCTTGTATGTAATGCATGGCACAGGGGTATGTTTGTCATATTTATTATTCTGACTTATATGGGGCAGCCATGGCTCAGTTGGTAGAGCAGGTCATCCATTAACCAAAGGGTTGGTGGTTCAATTCCCGCTCTGTCCTAGTCAGTCTGTTGTGTCCTTGGGCAAGGCACTTCACCCTTCTTGCCTCCAGTGTCACTCACACTGGTGTATAAATGAGTATCAATGTTCGTTGGTGGTCAGAGGGGCCGTAGGTGCGAAATGGCAGCCACGCTTCTGTCAGTCTGCCCCAGGGCAACTGTGGGTACATATGTAGTTTACCACCACCAGAGGGAGCATGTGAGAGTGAATGAATAATGGAACACTAATGTGAAGCACTTTGGGTGCCTTGAAAAGTGCTATATAAATCTAATCCATTATTATTATTATTATTATTATACAAAAAACGTAGAAAAAAATGTGGCACATGTATAATAACTAGTTTAGTATAATAATATAATCTGTCTATCTGTCTTACTCTTCCGATGACATAACTGTTTTTCAGCGGTAGCGGCATGTGGCTGTATAATTGTTTATGCAATTACATGCAATTCATTACCTGAAAACGTTTCCTTGTTCTGTGGCTTGACAGATACTCAAATACTTCTTGTTATAGTTTTGGTCATGTCGATAACTGCTCCATAAAGAGCTGAGCAGTGAAAGTACAAAGTAATTATTGGAGCTTAAGCTGATTTCCTTCTTACAGTACAATATTGGGCCTTTGTGTGTCATCAAACTTTGGCTCAACACAAACGCAGAGCAGACAATAGAAAACTGTGCCATGATAACACAAAGATAGAATCCAACTCTTCCTTCTTTATTATAATAATACATTTACAGTGTCTATGACAAGGTCATTCTTCTGCAGTTCTCTTCAAATCAAGATGTTGTTGTCAAAATAATATGAGAAAAGTATGTTCACATTTCTTTCTTGCTCCAGTAGTTGATGTTCTTGCCCTGTCCTTTTTATTTTTATTCTTTTATTCTAAGTATTAGTGCCAGACATTATTAAGTCAGGGTCAGACCAGAAAGCATAATGTATAACACATGAATATTTATTTTCTGTACTGGTGCATAATGGTCTCTGTAAAAAGTCATTTTTTTTCCCTCTGAACTGATGCACATTTCTGAATCCTGCAGTAATACTCATTCTGCATGATTATGCTTATAACGAGGAATCTTTGCATGACCTACATTATGTTAAAATTAACTTGAATCTAAACACTAAAATTAAAAGCGAAATATACAATACAGTACTGTGCAAAAGTATGAGGTCAACATTAAGTTTGTAATGATGGCATATATACATTTATCAGCCTCTGCATTTAAAAAAAAAACAATGTGGACATATAGGTAGTATGTACAGCATTAACAATCTGTCATTTTAAAGGAAGAAATGGCTCCTACAAACCAAACTGAATATTCAGTGTCATCTGCCTTTGCACTTTTAACCCTTTTTTTTTTTTTGCAATATGAGATGTATTGCGTTAATCAGTTTTATACCAGGTTTCATTCAATACATGTCAGACATTTGTGTTTGTGCTACTTCTTGTCAAGAAGTCAGTGGTCACATTAAATAGTGACTTTGACCTTTTAGAATCTATTAAATTTTTTTTGTAATTTTTTTTAGGAGTGATATTTTACTTTAACAAAATAGAGTAATACATTTTAAAACATTTCCCTGTGGTCTATATAAACTGTAAATCTGGAACAGAATAAAAGGAGAGAACCAAGCATCTGAAGGGGGCGGGGCCATCACAGTATTGACCCAAATTAAACGCCGTATTTTTGACGGTCGCATCTCGTAACATTGAGATTCCATAGACGTTAAGAATTTATCTTTTGTTTTGTATGATTTTTAGTAGTTTTTAGTAAAGAAAGATACTAAACCAAAGTTCTAGATTCAAGACTTTCTGAAAGAACTTCAAGGCTAGTGAGTCAACACCTATACTTACACTGGCTATTGTATATTCACTTTAACTTGGCTGTTTTCCTGAAAGTCTTTGCTCAAAACCTTATAGACTTTTGTAGAATGTCATCCATTGGATAAATCCTTGGTGGTTTTCTTCAGTTTTTGCTGCACTCAAACATAACACTATAGAAATACATGGTGTATAGCATTTTGAAAACACTGATAAAAATGCTCCCTATAGTGTTCTGTTTACAACTGGAGGAAGAATTTCATAAATGAGCCAGAAGAGAAACATAATAACTGAAATGGAAGTGAAAGTTATTGCAGAAAAATCACATGGATTGGAAGTTTACATGGTTAGATCTTTGGTATCTGTGAAAATATGCTGATCTAAGTTGATGGTAACGTTGTATTGAGGCAGATTTTTTTTTTTTTTCTATACCTCAGGATCAAGTCACTGAGCAATAACTTCACCTCTTCATTCCTGAAGTAAGCAATCAATCTCAAGGGCTCCACTGGTGAAATGTAATGAAACCTTAGGAGGAAAATGACACTCAACATTTGAATGCGGCATTCAACAATAGTGTACCTGCCAATATGTAATACAGAGAAGGCCATGTGGCATATTTAAATTTTGTCTTGTACTGTACATGTTACTTGTTCCATCTCAACTGCATCTTATTCATTTACTTTATGTAAATTAGCATGTTTTTTTTTTTTTTATGGGATGATGGAAGATTTCTAATTTCCCTCAATTTTCTTTTTAGAATTCAGTCATATGTTTTATATATGCTGTGCAGCACTTTATACAGCAGCACTTTAACAGTATTTTACAGTGATTTACATTGTAGCTGCAGCTTTTGTGACCATGCACCACATGGTTTTTACAGTTTTACACATGTTTTTGCTAAAGTAAATGCAAATGCCATTAATGGATGTAAAAGTAGAGTAGTGTCCATGTTTTACATTAACCAATATAGGATTTTTTTTTTTTTTTTTTTACTATTATTTGTTTGTTTATTTATTCATCAGCCGTAGATGACTATCAATACAAGCCATCAATATTTCTAAGCTGATATTGATGTTTTTTCTCTGACGTTTAAGTGTTGGCAAATCTTTACTTCCAGTTAGAAAATAACAATTATGACAGTTATTTAAATGGAACATTTGTTGAACTGAAAATAATATTAAATTACTGGCTTAAAAAAAAAAAGAGAAAGGAATAGGTAACATTTCACATAATAAAACATTCAGATAAAACCCAAACACATGGAAGCGCTGTGAAAAAGCATATCAGCCAATGCAACAAGCCGGCCAATATATTGGTCATCATAAGTTGTTTGCCTGGCCATTTTTTTTTATCTTATTTTTTTTTCACAACTTGAAGTTTCATAACTTGTTCTAATGCAATTAATTATGTATTTTCCAATGAGGCTCGCTGACGCTACAGACTGAAATACATTGGTTTAGCTTTAATAAAGTTCCTGTGTATGCATAGGAGTGACCTGCTACAAGCTACTACCTTCCATAGAAAGAGAAAAATACAGATTTAATGGTAAATGGACTGCACTTATATAGTACTTCCTCATCTTCATGCTGCTCAAAGTGCTTTACATTAGCCTCACACACACACACACACACACACACACACACTCACACAGCAGTAGGCGGCTGCTGCCATACAAGGTTCTGCCAGACCAGACCTGGGAGACATTTAGGATTGTCTTGCCCAAGGACACTTTGACATGTGCACAGCCAAGATTCAAACCAGCGACCCTTCAGTCATTGAACGACCTGCTGTTGTAACTGAGGCAAGGCCACCCATTAGTTTATTATTGTTAGAGCATGTGAAAATGTATTTAAAGGGAATAACTGACTTAATTTGTAGAATTGCACTGATGTTATCCACACATCACCAACCTTGGGTTGCTGACAATGAATGGTATTCATCTGTGGAGTTATAAAGATATAGAGATTAATTCAGAAATGTGTATGCCTGAATGTCTTACTCTGGCAATAATAGCACAGTTGGGATTTTTTTTTTTTTTTTTTACGTGCCACAAAAGCAGCAATAAAGTACAAAAACAAGACAAGCAAACACAATATAATGTTATTGCTGTTACATCATGGTGTCTGGGGATCTTTATCTGCACTCAGATGGTCAAAGTGTCTGGTGTGATGTCTAAACTATCTTTTTTTTTTTTTTTTTTTCTGAATTGGCTGTTGTCATTCCTTCTGTCCTCAAAGTCAAACTGTCTGAACTGTTATGCATTCCTTTTTTTTTTCTTTTTTTTTTGCGCAGAAAGATATGAAATTCACGGCGTGCAATTCTTTTTTTTTTTTTTTTTTTTTTCCTTCTTCTTCTTCTTCTTACACAAAGGTTCACACTTTCACAATGTCAAGCAAAACCAATTAACCCAAAACTAGACTAGTAAAATAGGGTGCATAAATGACATATTGAGAAAAGAGGATTAAAACGTTCATTGTGTACATAATTGCACTGCTTGACAAAATATCAATGCTCTTCTCAATTCCAACAGACAAAATCTGGAATTGCTTTGCTGTACAATGAAGAGACCAACAATACCTATGATGTCTGCCTGAAATTGACCAAAGAGGTATTAACCATACAGAAGCTGGATGTGGTTTGCACAAGAGGAAGTGAAACCCATGTAAATGTAAGTGCGCCTGATGGCTCCAGACTCACATTATAATTCATTACACATAACTTTGGAAAATACAGTTTCAATGTTCACAGTATCCTATTGCCAATAAGAAACTCCCACTTTCTAAAGCACAGAACTGTTGTACTCCGAAGACAGGCGGCTGGCGGCCTGGGCTTAAGCATCAAAGTAAGCAGATAAAGTTTTGATTATGGAAAAAACTAAAGTCAAAATGAAAAGCCTTGGCATTGTAGATATGGCTGAAAACAGAAAAAAACAGCAACATTTAGCAACATTTATTCTCATTTTTGTGTTCTGTTTTTCAGGGTGGTGCAGAACACAACGTGCCAGTGGTTATTTCGAAGATTTTTAAAGATCAAGTAGGTAAGAAAGGCTTTTTAAAAATGTCTTACTATACTATTGATTCAAATGTTTTTTTCAGTACAGTGATGAATGATGAAAGTTGTAGTGCACAGCTACAGCATAGGGTGTTATTGCTAAATTTTGTTGGTATTTTGCATCATTTATTTGGTTAATAGTTGTATTTATCAAATATTACAACATGTTAAAATGATCAGGATTTGTTTTTGTTTTTATAATCCAAAGATATGAAGTTTAATGTCACCCTCAAAAAAAAAAAAAAAAGATACAAATGTCTGGTCTTCTTTTTCGGCAACTTTACTTTCAGTTCGTTTACATGAACGATACACAACAGCTCTCTCTCTTTTTTTTTGTTTTACGGCTCGTGCATGTTTATTTTCTTCAGTTAGTTTCACTCACACTCCATGATCATCTCATCAGCCGCTTGAACTTTAACCTTCTATGTCAAATGTAATGTGATGTAATTTAATGTAAATAAAAAATACATTGAAATAAAAATTTTCTCCTTATTAAAAACATGTCTTTTCTCATATTAATTAACTATAAATTATCTGAAATGCTACTAGGTCACAACACCAGCATTATTATTATTATTATTATTATTATTATTATTATTTATTTATTTATTTATTTATTTATTTATTTATTTATTTTAGCAGAGAAAAATAATAGTGTTTCCCATAGAAATTTTTGGACCAGTGGTACTGTGTTGGTACCCTAATAACACTGGAGAGTCCAGGGGCATGCTTCCCCTGTAGTTAAATTTTGCAAAATAACCCTTTAAATTGTGACTCCTGGTGAGTTTTGTGGAAATAAATTGTATTGTTGTAACTTATCAATCAACAGATCAATTTATCTTAAACTAGTTACTCTGTTTAAATACCACTAAAACCAGTTCAAATACACTAAATACAATAAATTAGAAGGAAAACAACAACAACAACAACAACAGGATAATTAAATTGTAATATGCAAAGTAAAATGTCATTTTTCAGTCAGATGGTGCTACGAAAATAATAAACACATGGTTTTAGTTTAGCCTTTGTAATTAAGACTAACTCGTAACAAATAGTTCAGAAATCTGGCAGTTTTTAAAAAAAAAATTGAATAAAATGAAGTAAAAACAAACTATTAAGCAGTAGATGATACGTTTATAGCAATGGTATTTGTCACAATTTAATATTACATTTGAACATTTATCAGTATTATGTTGTCTACCCACACACACACACACACACACACACACACACACCGTTTATAATGAAACACATGATTTTCTTTTTCATATTTTATAAAGCATTGGTCCAGTGTGTTCCAGTTTGATAAATGACATGTTAACATGGATAAGAACAATAAGACAGGTTGGCAGGTGTATTTTATTTGTTCCATTTGGATAAAAACAAAGCTGAATTTTTCAACTACAGTATTTTCAGTTTTTATTTTATCATAAATACCTGATGTCAGTTGTTTATTCTTCACTTGGATAATACAAAGAGATGTCAGTCACTGTGACAAACATTTCAGACAGTATAATTAAAAATGATAGAGTAAATGATTTACATACTAATGTAAAATTTAACAACAGGTATAATTAAGAGTATCTCTTTCCCCAAAATGTAACCCATAACCATGTGCTTGTGAAGATTTGTTTTCTGTTTTACTTTGGTACAACTGTATTTTTCTGTCAGTGACTAGGACTTTATCATCAGCATCTGTTTCCAAATGTATCTGAGGCGAAAACATCCAGAGTGCAGGAGTAAATATGACCATGCTGTTTTACTAGATGAAAAAGAAAAAAACCCACTTTAATCATGTTTTCAGTGAAATCTTCTAAACAGATTACCTCTAACTATCCTGCTATGATACAATATGGGACATGTCTTTTTCTTTTTTTTTTTCTTTTTGACCACATCCCTCTTAATACCTTTTCTAGATATGACAGAATCATGTCTTCATACCCCCCCCCCGGGATGTTAAGAGCCCTTTTAAGAGTCCTTCACAAATCTTTTCACAACAGAGGTTTCATTGTTTCCTTTCATGCCGCTGCAAATGGGTTTATATCCTGATTAGTTTGGAATTTCATGCTTTCCTGTGTTCTATCACTGAGCTGTGTAATGTTGTCCAAGATTAGTGGGAGCGAAACACTGATTGCTATTTCCACCACATTACCATGTATGAAATGAAGAATTATTATCTAATGTTTTCATTAACCTCTGACATTTGACAATTGATGCCTGCAGCCGATCAGACGGGGATGCTATTTGTCGGGGATGCTGTGCTGCAGGTTGGTGCATTGGTTCATGGCTTATTTGCATTGAGGTTGATTCAGGTCGCAGTGACAGGAGTGACTTGTTGCCTCTTATTCGGCCGACTGTCATTTCACTGTTTCAATTCAATACTGATGTAGGAGTGTGAGGTGCATAGGACTCTAATAAGATGAATGTGTGTTTTAGCTTCGACACACTCTGAGAGATAATATTGTTATCCTGAAATTTAACAATTACAGTTTCATTATAAAATGAATGTGATGTGACTGACTTTAAGTGAATGAATCCAAAAGGACTAAGAAATAATAACTTTGTTCAGAAGAATAACTATCAAAACTAAAGAAGTGTAATAATATCTTCAGTAATGATCATTTAAAAGTTATTTAGAATGCATCTGACAGGACTGCAGCTTTATTGCATTTGCTGTTTGTCTTGAATATCAAGTAGATTCATTGGGCATCCAAACATTATTAGCATTCATATTGAAGCTTATTATGAACTGAATTAGGAACTGAGTGGCAGTTGCTTTAACCTTTACATTACTATGTTTGTGTTTATTCGCAATGACTTATTTGAATTGCTAACTTTATATTATATTGCATCTCTTAATGTTTCTGAAAACCTAAAAGAAAAAAAAACAAAACAAACCTAAAGCAGGAGATTAGGATAGAAAAGTGACAATGTTCCACTTTTTCCTCACTTACTTTTTCTATTGGTTTCTTTAGGTCAATGGAATCAATGTGGAGCACTGCACCCATGAAGAAGTTGTAAGTATATTTATCATTAATCTGCTGGTTTAGACCACTGTTGTCAAACTCACTTTAGTTCAGATGCCACATACAACCCAATTTGATCTGTCGGAGGCCACGATAATCTAGAAGTTATCACAACTCTTACATTTTTCTGTATATTTCAACGGAAAACTGTATAATTACACATAAAAATCACTACATTTACCCACGACCCTTTCATAAAAAATGAGTAACCCCAGAAACTACAAACAATCTGAAGTTTCTTAAGGAAAATCAGTCCAACTTTAACAGTATGTCTCAGTTTATCATTTACACATGTGAATTACAGTTTACACATCACAGTGGATCTATAAAAGCATGAAATGTTTAGTAACAAACATCTAGAGTTGCCTAGTGATAACATTTGACTGTGAATGTCTTTTGTGTGATTTTTGCTTTTTATTCATTTATCCCATGGGCCACACTGGACCTTAGAAAGGCTGGTTTTGGCCCATGGGTTGTATATTTGACATCTCTGGTTTACAGTGGTGGAGAAAGTTTTTGGACACCCGATGCATTTGTAATGGATTACATTAAAAATCCTCCTTCAGTCACTGAACTCTGCCAAGTATTGTTCCATTCTGCATGTGCACTGTTTTATCAAGGTCAAAACTGGATGTTTGAGTAGATAACGAAACACATCCAGGACAGGACATGTTGAAAGTGTCAACAATTTAGTTTTATTTTTTTTCCCTATTAATAATTAACAGAAAACGTATTTGCTCGTGTCAGCCACATCTTCTGAAACACAAAAAATATTTTTTATTCAAATCCTTCATGATAATGTTTGAGATTCTGTGAAATTTTAAGGGTGCTGAAAAAACGTGTTTTGCACTATTGTAGACTGTATTATTATTATTCTGCACCCTTGTTATTTTCTTTTTTTTTCCCTTAGTATTCAGTGTGATCCTTTCAGTATTTGCACATAAACAGATTACATTCTTTTGTAAGCATAGAGCAAAGAAAAAGCTGTGTTTCAAGGCTGCTCTGTGTTCAATAGTTTAATGTCACAAGAACCAGATGACTTAGCAGCTCATGTTTCTGGGAGGCTGCATGTTGCACTGTCCCAACGGCCTTAATATAAATTAACTGTGAAGGACATGGTCTTGGCACATGCTGGGACATAGTTTTTGAGCTACAGGCACCAAAGTCAAATATGCCATGTGATTCTCCCTGCAGGACCTATGCTATTTGGTAGCATAGCCAAAAAAAATGAATCTTTTTTTTCACCATAAACCGTCTCTGGTACATGCATATGCATCACACAGTCCAGCTTGGTCCAGTCAATTTTAGCATTTCTGCTACGCTAACAGTCCTCTGCTTCTATAACTGTGTAAATGCCATGGATGTCTCTGTGCAAACAGCTACAAGTCCATGGTCAAGGTTGCAGAAATTCCCAGAGCAACAACTTTAACACAATTTGCACGTGACCACCTAGAAGGAGTGTTTAATTTTTAAAGTGGGAGGTACCAGAATGTAAGGGTGTGTGTGTGTGTGTGTGTGTGTGTGTGTTTGGGGTGGGGGGTTTAAGACAGGAGTGAAGGTAACAGAGACAGTCTAAAGTGCCTAATGTAAAAAATTAAAAAAAAAGGTTAACATAGCTTAATGTCTGAAAACTGAACAGTCATCACCAAATGTATTTAATAAGTTCTCTCATACCTTTCTCTCTCTCTCTCTCTCTCGTTTGTCAAGACCGAGTGAATGACTGCCCTCGAACACATGGTGTTGAAGGAAAAATGTTTTGTTAACAGAAAAATAATCTTTGTCACAGACAGCATCCATAATATTAGGGTTTTATTTACATGTTTGCAGAGGTGAAAGTGGACATCATTAGAGATAATTTGGTGATGACACTAGAAACATTTGTAATCTTACAGAGTGTATTTTTCTTATTTCTAGTCAAAATATCTCATCACACTTAAAATAACACATAATGTATAACACTTTATATACTTTTTTTCTTATCTTAGATGATTATGTGCATTCAAACATACTCTTTTGACGAAGTGTGATGAGATATTTTAACCAGAAATGAGCAAAATGGACTTAAGTTTTACATTTTTGCAGTGTTGAAACTATTCCACTGCTGTTTCCAGCTTCATCACACAGTATTGGTGCTTATCAACAAGTGTTTTAACAATCTGGTTTGGATCTGAGGTGAATCTTAACAGAAGGATGTTTTTCTTCTGATGTACACTACGATAAACTGAAAAGATTGAAGAACAATAGATGTGTATCTAAATGTGCAGAGGAGTCAAGGACATTAATAGTTTTCTAAACACATCTTTGTTTCAATGTAGCTGTATTTTGTTTCTTCTTCTCTTTGTTATTCTCTGGAACCCCTGAATCTACACTCCTGCATCTTCCCATATCTGTCATTGCCGTCTCCGACATGCAACCCCCTAGCAGATGTTCACTATATTCACCTCTAGAGCATCAAAACATGTAATGAGCGCCTTCTCTTCACAAGAAAATGTAGAGCTTTTACTGCCAGACTGACACACTGGCGACGCTGACAGACACTTACACTGAAATAGTAGCAACCACAGAGACAGATGTGATAGTAAATGTCCCTTTAAGGTTTGTAGGTGTGACCCTGCATATTCAAACTCCAGACAAGCGTCTCATTTGCATGTCTATTTTCTTTCATCCCTTGCATGAATGGTAGATGGACAGATTTAATATTTTATGCCTTTTAAACATTACCTCACTTGTGCATGGATTTTTGAGAGTATGACTCAACATCATAGAGGATGAATTTTATATGATTTACACATCAGATAATCGCAAATTTGGAGTGTGATTACTTTGCAGTGTCAGGCATCACTTCGCCGCCACCTGTCATAAAAGACACGTCAGCTTCCAAATTATGACTTTGATTTTGTAAGTGAAGTATCTCCAGTCTGGGTTTAACTCCTGACTATGTCTTTTTCTCACTCATATACTGCTGAACCTGGTCATTTACAGGTTTGACACCAAAGCAGCTTGTTTAATAATTTACATTTGAGTTATTTGAACATTTAAAAAATGGAAAAGTAAAAGAAAACGTACAATAAAAAACTTATTCAAGCATGTTCAAAGGGAGTGGGTGGAAGTTAGAAAAATTAATACTTACTGTATCAATTTGTTAACAAAAATCCCCTTCCTCCAAAAGAAAAAGAACACTATATTTGTTAACTATATCTGATGTATACAATGCATACAACACCATACATGCATGCGTGCATGCATGCATACATACATACATACATGCATACATACATGCATACATACATACATGCATGTATGTATACATACATATATATAAAATGAAAACCATAAACAAGAAAAAATACAAAAACAGCACCCAATAATAATAATCATAATAATAATATTTGTGGAAAAAGAAATGAAAAACACAAACAAAATTAAACCAAAAATAAAAAGGAGCTGACACTAATGACACAATATGGAGCCAAAATGAACCACTGTGAACAAAATAAATACAGAATTATTTATGACAGAACAAAGAAAACCTTCACACTTCCATCTTATTCTCATACTGTCGAAATATATATGTATATTTATATACTGTATGTGAGTTGTGTATTGCCTATTATCATCAGATATTCTGATATTGTTGGAAACTATGGATTGCCTAGTGTGTTTGGCTTTTCCAATACTGTTGTAGTTATTTTAACAGTCAGGTGCAGTGTTTGTTTAGCTGTAAAAGTAACCTTACTACAATAGTTAATTTTGGAAGACAGTATGAACCTTTCCGAGTATTCCAATACAGTTGTAGCAATAATTAGCCGGTATCTATGCCATCGTGACCCAGAGAAATGGTGAAACAGGAAGGTCCTACACTTTGGTTGAGCACAGATTACCGGCGCCCAGAAGCCAATCCTATTTCCTGATATTCTATTAACCTTGTAACCCCTGAGACATTATTTCAGGTGAATGTGCTGCTGTGAATTTATGTCTATTTCAGTGTCATAAAAGCTTAAGTGAGTATGTTTTTGTGTTCTTTTCCTTCACTAGTTTTGTTTTACTGTGTGTTTTAGCGTCAAAACAGGAGGAATAAGCGAAGAAGACAGGTTTTTACTAACAAGGCACTCAGAATGTACATCAATAAGAAATTTAGGATGTTGAACATGAACTGGTATTTTTTTTTTTTCTAAATCAATCCAGCTCATTTTTGTCCCCTGGTTGACCTACGATAGGGGTGGCCAACCCTGATCCTCCAGAGTCACGGTCCAGCATGTTTTAGATGTATTCCTCTTCCAACACACCTTATTCAAATGATCAGTCTATCGTCAAGTTCTACAGAAGAATGATAATGTCTGTGTTCTGGATGAGGGAAATATCTAAACATGCTGGATTGTGGTTCTGGAAGACCAGGATTGGCCACCCATGACTTACGAAAAGCGGCTCCATGGTCAAAACCAAAGCTACGTCGTTCGATAAGGGTTTGGTTTAGTTTTGAAACCATGTAAAAAAAATATTATGTAAAAATGGAACTGTTTTAGTCAAAATCAGCGTCAGCATGGGGGTGAAGCACTTGCTGAAAACAATGCAATTCACATGCCACACCACTATGAGCGCTGTCAGCCAGTCCCACCAGATAAAAGAACAATAGAAGTAGTGCACGTGTGCCCACATCCCTTTTTCTACCGGTGCAACACACACACCGGACACAAACAACAATAATAACACTGCTAACACCCTAACCCATTCACCACTGATACTCTGTTGTTCACCATTGTCACTGTCTTCTGAGGAGAATGAATGCTACAGGTGCAAGGGTGCGTTTTTTTTCTCCAGTCATGATGCCTGTCAGTATGGATACGGAAACAGCACAAATTAGATTGTTGTGCGTTAAGTAAACTTTAATAAGCATCTGGATTTTAAGTTATGGAAAAGTTCATCAATTTAAATCATTGAGGCAGTCGATTGCCTTAAAATTTTTGAGTTCTGCTAACTTATTTGCGTTTACAGTGTGTCCTGGGGCAGACGGATGAAAACGTGGCTGTCATTTTGTACCAAACGTACCCTCACCACCCCCGCTGCTGTGAGGAGGAGGATCAACTGTTTTGCCCAGGGACACAATGGACTGAATATAGGACAGAGCAGAATTTGAACTGCTAACCCTTCAGTTTTTTGGCAACCCCTACCTCCTGAGCCATGGCTGTCCTAATATTTAAAATAACTTATACATTCAGGACACGTTAGGAGTTAAAGGGTTAACTGCCCTGTTTTGGCCACTGTTGTAGAATTCCAGTTAGTGATCGTGTTCGGCAGAAACAGCCAACAGTCTAGCTCCATATTTGGACATGAGGACAACATGACTTGGTTATGACTTACGTTTATTATGTGCATTAAAATGTTGAAACTAAATGGGACTTTTCCTCACACTGGAAGACACCTCCACCATTGTCATTTTACTTCAATATTCGTTGACGTATATATATTAGATAAAACTTTATCTCACCACATCACTCAGCCCCCTATCCCTCCTTCATTCCTGTCAGGTGCACCTCTTGCGTACGGCGGGAGATGAGGTCACTATCACCGTTCGCTACCTGCGAGAGGTTCCATCATTCCTGAAACTGCCTCTAGGTAAGACTTTTATGGTTTCATTGCCATATGAGCTCACAATAAACAGTGCTTTTATTTGGCTCTTTTTTTTCTTTTTAAGCAATAAAAGAATACGCCACTTTTATGGGAGATTACCTTTTTGGACAACTAAAGCGTTCGATAGATGAGCATTTATTCCAAAGTAATAAATTGTCATGCTCAGTGGCCCGAGATGAGCAGTAATGTCAGGAACACTCAGAGCCGCAGATTTCTGCTGCTGTACTTGCCTACAGTAGAGCAGCTTGAAAAGATGACACCGAGATGCTAAAATCATCCATGTGGAGACACTAGAAAGTGAGAAATGGGTTATGTGGATAAGGCAGGTGGAAAAACCATGCTGGACGAGAAAGAACCTACACCAAAGATAAAAGTAAGCCGAAGATTTTGAAAAGTTTCACCATGTTTTTGAACACTTAATAAAAATGGATCAGTTTTCTTAAACCGTTGTTGGTCACACTACAAAAATGACAATAATTGTTTTATTTTTCGCTTTTTCCACATCACAGGAACTATTATAATATAAAACATAGACTTTTATTTATTTAGTTTTTTACTGACCCTAAATTTAACTTAAGTATTAAAACTCTAACATGAAGTAGTAATGTAAGTAAGCAATCTTACCAACATAATTTGTGACCTGGTGCAAATTAGATGTATTAACTTTTTGTGGTTGTATCATTACTGATTAGCGTTAGCGATTAGCATTAGTATTTCAGGACCCTTTACTATCATCTCTACTATTTGGTTGAACATGTATTAAAAAAATATTACAGTGGATTTTTAGACACTGGCTTACTTTTGGTTTTAGGCGTCTTCTCATTTTCAACAGTTCAACATCCTGGATCCACATAAGTAATGACATTGTAATTGGTGTCACATGACAGTTTTGAGTTACATCTGGAACTTAACATGTGAAGTCAGAACAACAGTGTGACAACAGAACTCACACAGCCTCTGCCTCATTCTTAACAATTATATCTAGGAGAAAAATTCACTTCATTTGGCCTCCAACGACAAACGTAATGATCATTTTTTACAATTTACCTAATTATGAAAAGCACAGATGTAGGAAAATAATTGATGTTAAGAGATAAGCTTGAATATTTACAGCTTACTTGATAAGCCAACACAGTCTTACAAATTGAGTCATTGCTTGGAGAAATCTGGTCTTAATGTGTTTCGGGCCAGTTAATATTCAGAGGAAGGAATGGGTACAGAGATGTTGAGGTTTTGCTGGAGGCTATCAGGCTGATGAGTTGTTTTGTTGTCTGGAAATGAAACGTCCAGGTCAGATTGTCTTCCCAATCCACCCTTTGTTTTATCCTGGCGCAAATGACTGCACAGCAGGCCAGGCTGTTTGCCACACTTTACCGAGTGTGACCAAAGCAGAAAAGCAGGTCCGTCTAAAGCCAAACTAATATCAATTTAAAAGGGCAGACTTTCTCTCTCTCCTGCTTGGCTTAAAGGCAGGGCAGCAAGTCAGTAGTAAATATATAAAATCCTGAAAGTGTAAAACCATGAACTGGGCCACATAGTTTTGAAGTTCATGATGTAGTTGATGGAAAAACACATTCTTTATTCCTGAAGGATTGGAATAACAGACATGAACTAATAATGAACTGAATCTTTTAACGTTGATTCATCTGAAACCTGTTTGCACAGAACATGAATCATCCTTCCTTTCTCTCTTTACTCTTTCTTTGTTTCTTTCTTTTTTTTCCTTTGTTCCCTAGGTTCTCCAGGGCCGTCGACTGATCACAGCAGCCGTGTTTCCTCTCCATTCTTTGACAGCGGTGTACATTTAAATGGAAATGGCAACACAGTAAGAAAAAAAACTCTTTGATATTATTCGTTGAATATTGATTGTCTCAGTTTTTGATCAGTGTGTTACTGTAACATACCTCAGTTACCTTACACAGTTAAAAGTTGCGTACGAATTTCATCAGTAATGTTTCATTGAATTTGTAAAACCTGAGTCATAGCCCAAGCACAGTATCACAAATCTGCACGTTTATTCTTGAGTACGCACCTCACAGTGAACAATTTTGAAGTATACTCCACCATCAACAATCCATTTGTTTAAAAAACTGAGCCATTCACTCACTCAGTCATTTTCGGAAATGTATCACACTGTGCATTGTGGGAAGTGAAGCTCCATGCAGCTATGTTTTGGCCGCAGTGGCAGTGAACACTGAAGTTGCTTCATTGCCTCTGGCTTCTGTGGCTGCTTAAAGGAGTTACATATAGTATTTCTATTTTGAAATATTGGCATATTACCATAACCTGTCATTGGAATGTTAAGAATAAAGGAAACTGATGCTTTGTGAAAGATGTCCCTGTAGAAAACTATAGTTCTTTAGAGAACTTTAGTTAAATATTACTCCTAACATTATTTATTATGAAGTGATTTTAAAGTGCTTCTATTGCTTTATGAAACTCTTAGACCCCGTCTGCACGGATATGAGTTTGCGTGAAACTGATATAATTTTTTAACGGATTGGCCTTTCGTCAAAATGGAACTGGTCTCACAGATGCCCCAAAACGAACTTTTTGGAAAACGGTTCCCAGAGTGGGAAGATCTGGATACGGTGCTGTTTCTGTATCCGCGTGTGTTCACACCCACGTCCTGACCACATGGAAAGAACCTCAGCCTTGCACCTGTAGCATTCATTCTCCTCACAAGACCGTAACAATGGTGAACAACAGAGTATCAGTGGTGAATGGGTTCAGGTGTTAGCAGTGTTATTGTTGTTGTTTGTGTCCCGTGTGTGTCGAGCCAGTAGAAAAAGGGATGTGGGTGCATGCACACTACTTCTTCTATTGTTCTGGCTTACAGTGCTCATTGGGGTGTGGCATGTGAATTGCATTGTTTTCAGCAAGAGTTTCGCCCCCATGCTGACACGGATTTTTCCTGAAACGGTTAAATTTTTCCGTAATATCTTTTTGACACGATTTCGAAGCTAAACTCGTATCGAACCCGTGCAGATGTAGCCTTAATGGGGGTATCCCTGTTTGTCCCTCTCAGACCCTCAGACCCTGTATTCCTTTAACTGTTCCTAGTCCACACTGAAATGAATGGTGAAGCTTTATTCAGCTTTTATGGTCCCAAACTGAGGAACACTTTACCTGAGGATTTGACGTCCACTACAAGTGTTCATACTTTTAAAAGTAAACTTAAAATCTTTCTTTTTAGTTTAGTTTTTAATGAAACTCTTACTTTTTAACATTGTTATATTCTTTTCTGTTTATTTTTATTTGTAACTGGGACAGTGGGGGTTTGGTGTAAAGATCCTCATTATTTTAATTTATTCTTTCTGGGGTTCCACCTTACAAAAGTCATTCAACAACAGCAAAAATAATAGTAATAATTCTAATAAAAGTTAATAACAAAATACAAAAATATCATTAAAAATAACAAAAAAAGACAAACAAAAACAATAAACAAGACTAATTATCCTAAATGAAAACAAATAAACAATCAAACTAATGAAAACAAATAATTACATCTGCCTTTACTTAGTTACATACATACAATACGTGCAATGTTAAATTGCATGCCAATTCAATCAAAACTGAATAAACTAACATGACACAGTTAAAAAAAATATATAAATTACTACAATTGTACCCCATCTAAACAACCTGTTTCTTCTGAAACTCCATTCTCAGTTTCTTCTTGAATCCAATTGTGCCACAGATGTTCTGGAAGTTTATTCCAATGGATTATTGCCCTATATATTACTGTTCTTTTTAATGGATCAGTTTGAAGCTTAGGCAGGATGAAATGACTCCTTGTGGCTTGTGTTGTCTGATAGTTGTGGTTATTACTAGCAAGAAGCAACTGAGAAAAGATATTGATTTAGTTTGGTTTACACAGTGCCATCTGTACCATACCATAGTACAGATGAGTGTAAACATAAACTTTATACTTTATTCAGTGATGCAGTCCGTGGATATATAGCATTGATTTGTTAGTAGTTTTGGTAGAACTAGGTGTTCTCCAATACTTGACTATCCCCTGTTTTTCAGTGTGGAATATCAATATTACATTGAACCCCTTTTAAACATCACAAAAGCTGCACTTGCTGCAGAATAAGAAAAATTAAATAAAAATTTATGCAGAACCTACTTGGAGGTGTTTAGAGGGAAACTGTTATTCTAACCCTTAAATCTCACTTTAATGGTTATGCTAAAATATGAAAGTGGGATCAGTTCATGACACTGTGTGTTTGTAGTTTTTGGCCTTTTAACATGTTGAAGTGATACAGTATGTTGTCACAGATGTAAATAAACACCTGAATCAAATGACTGAATGCCATTAAGCACCTTCCATTTCAGTGCTTTGGCAGTATTTATACAGACTGGGGCATTATATTAAGATTTTCTGGGACATGTGGGCAGAGCAAAGTCATTATAACTAAAAAAATTGTATTAGCGTTATTTTAATAAATTGAAGCAGCTACTGTTTAATTCAATTCAATTTGACTTATTGGTATGAAAAAGCAAAGTATCAGGGTTTCACTAATAATAAGAAAATAACTCCTTTTAATTATTCCATTATTGTTTTTAGTTACCCTTGGCTGGTTTTGCGCCTAATTGGAGGTTTTTCTGAGTAATTTGTCATACTAATGTAAGCATTAACGTGCACTTCCTTCACCTTCTATGGCTGAGTGTCGACTCAAATGAAAGCTTCAGTGGTTGTATAGTTAGGGGCATAAAAATCCATAATTACCTTTGAGCGTATTGTTAATGAACTGCGCTGACAGGACGTGAGACTTTTGCATATACTCTTTGCCGATGTTTTCTAGAAAGTCAATCCTATGATGCACAGTTTTTGGCTGATCGGGTGCTTTCAGAGGGGTGGGTGGGGGGGGGCACATGATTGACAGCTGTAGCTACCAGTCACTGATGAGGTTCTGTTAAATGTCATATGAATATGACGTTCCTGCTCTACTCTTTCTTATGTCTTTCTATTTAGTCTTTTGTTTTGGACTGAGAGGAGACATCTGTAGAGGGAAGGTGTGGATTTTCTAATTACGGTCTTTTTTTCTCCCTTATTTTTTTTCTCTTTGCAGCTTTTAACTAAAAAGCCCACAGGTGACAAAAAAATCTGTCACATTTTTTTGCAGCGACTGAAGGGGAGCGTAGGCAGTGGAAGGCAGATGGAACAAAAGTAGTGCTAATCACCTGCTTTTCCACAGTATGTTTTGCGAATACTCTGTTTTTATCATTATCATCCTGGGAACATTAGCTGAGCAGCACTAGCCACTATCCAGGCGGCAGCAGC
Organism: Siphamia tubifer; assembly: GCA_020466265.1. Lineage (NCBI taxonomy): Eukaryota > Metazoa > Chordata > Actinopteri > Kurtiformes > Apogonidae > Siphamia > Siphamia tubifer. The sequence goes on from CM035804.1 coordinate 25,729,184, forward strand.
GATATCAGCTGCAGCCTGAGCCTCTGTTTGTGGACTGTGGCTCATACAAATCCGCTTTGACTTTGACATGTTATTAAATGGGAAGTAATCCATAATGTCCTCTACGTATACAGTGCATGCTAGGGTGGTATTTGACTGTCCAAAATGTGGATTCTGACCCTGGAGTCGCTCTCTTGGCAGAGAAGGGAAAATTAACTCCCACAGTACAGTCTGCATTTATTTTAATGTTCACTCATGTCAACAAGGTCAGTGGGACATTGGAAATGAACAGGTCTATTGCCTCCCAGTATGAATCTGCTGATGTTTCGTAGTTTTTATCCGTCTGCTGAAAATATGGTGCACAACCGGTTTTAAAGGAGTGATCTTGTCTCGTCATCTGAACCCGTTTTATCCTCACTAGGGTCGTGGGGGTCACTGGGGGCCTAATCCAGCTACAATGATAGCTGAAGTACCCAGAGAAAACCCACACAGACACGAGGAGAACATACAAACTGCACACAGACAGGTCTGGTGTGGGAATCGAACCAGGGAACCTTCTTGCTGTGAGGCACAAGTACTAATCACTAAAGGAGTGATATTTAGCATTTTGTAAATTGAATTATGCATTTTAAAACATAGTCTACATAAACTGTAAATGCTGTGTTTGGGTGTGAATTCTTCATTAATTCAACTCAACATGTCCAACTTTTTTAAAGTTGGAGCATCGTGGACTCATTTTAGGGATGTATAATAAACACATCTATTGACAAGGTGATCTATAATAAACTATACAAAGAATTTAAGTTTGGAGAATGGACAAGGACTTTACTGCACAAGAAAAATGTGCATTTTTTTTTCTGTTTTTGCACAGTTTGCATTTTAATGTTCTAAGATGTTTAATGTAAACAGGCTCATTGCAGCCACTTTTTCAAATGTTCACATTTGTTCTAAAAAAATACCTAATTGCACATTTCCTATTTTTATTTAATAAATATTGTCTCCGGGAGCAGTCGTGTTGAGTTTATTTGTATTGTTCAAATAAAAATCCAAGGTGTTTTTAATTTGCACAACTAATTATTCAAGGAAAAGCAAAATGTATTGTTAGAATATTAATGTTTCTTTCAATAAAATGTATAATTGCACCACTGTTACAATGTTGTGTAGTTGTTGAGGAGGGCCTGGAGATTTTTTTTGTCCTCCTAAGGGACAGAGAAATATTGAGAACCACTGACCTACCGTAACTAGTGTTGGAGAAAATCCAGCACTATGGACAATTTTAAAGCCAGAACACAAAAACTCAGCTGAATCTGGAAGAAGCATTTATATTCTTTCATGAAAAATACATTGAGACAACAGACTGCAAATCCTCCGAAACTGTGCCTCTGCTGCCTAATAGACAGAAGAATTTCCAAAGCTTATATAAGTGTTTTCCCTTTTTAGCATAACTATTAGGTGGTTGGATGTCAGCCAACTCCACCTATTCAAATCAGTTTTCCTTAGACAGTAAATACCAGTAAAGTTAAATCAGCAGTTTTTTTTTTTACAGTTTGTAGTCAGTCTGACTCATCTCAAAATAGTCACAAACTTGACATAGTTGACAAGTTACACAGCAGATGGTTCCAAGTTCCACGTTTTCTCTGTGGAGTTTCAAAAAGATGAGAATTACCTGATCAATAACTTCTACCTTATGTTTTTTATATTTGTATTAAAATGATAACTCTTTATCAAGTCACATTTTCCTTATCACTCGTCATAAATGCAACAAATTAAGAAGGAATTGTGAGGTCACATTAGCAGTGATAATAGCGTGAGGAATTCAAAAACATTCAGTAAATTACAATGTTTGCTATAAACAAATATTTAAATAAAAAAATGCAAACCTACATACTATGTAGGGTGCCTGTTAATGCACAAATGACCGAACAATATTTGGTAGAAATGTCCCTGTAGCCCCTCACCTCCTTCACTGTACCCAAAATGTATCGAACTGAAAGTTGTTTTTTTCTGTATCCTTACACCCTACCGAATACAAATAAAAGCGGGTTCACCAAAATTTGACCCCTTTAAGACTGTGAGAGTCCAGCAGTCTCACAAGATTATCAGCTGCTTCACTGTATAATATGGATATAGTAAACTTGAGGTCAACCTGTACAGAATGCTAATGCAAATGCTAACATTTACTGAATCTCAGACTATAACACAGGTCAATATGTAAGTATGTCTCTGATCATAAGACCAGTTAAATGGCCATCTGTGTGACATAGGATTGCTGTTTTTTGATTGATACCACTACTTTTTATTATCTTTCACCTGGGATGACCCAACATTGCACACTGTACACCATGCCTAGCTAGATGAAAGTTACTACATAGCTTTGTAAACCGCACATGGTACTTTGCATGCATGTGGCGTACAGCATTTTACCAAAATGGGAACATACTGTTAAATATAGCTGATTAATTTTCAGTATGGAACAGTAAGTTATACATTTCTAATGCCCTGTGTGGTTGTCCAGAAGGATTTAAATGAAAATGACCTACTGAGCTAAACTGATTATTGAATATTGAATGAATTTTAGGTGTTCATGAATTTTAATCCCATACCTCCCCGCAGGCGTTCTTCACTCCAGTTAAACCAACTCATCAGTGAATTATTTTTTTTCTTTTAAGAAAACGATAGTGAGAAGCAAACAGTAAAGGTGCTTTCATAAGGTTCTGTACTGCTGTTATTTCCTCTGTAGGTGTTTTTGATCTCAGAGTAGTGATGGCTGTGATTACAGTGTGTACTGCTGGGACTCAGCAAGTGTGAGAGGCTTCACTCTTATAGCAGATAATTTTTTTTTTTCCCCAATTCCAAAGAGGAATATTATGATCTTTGTGAAGCATGGTGTGGTGGAATCCACTTGACATCCATATGAAAAGGACAAAGCCTGGTGGAACTAACCTGGGTTCAGTGACCAAACAAACAGTGATCAGTCTATACACAGAAAGAAAATCTAAATTATAGAAACTTACTGTGTAAGAATACAAAAAAGAGGGAAATGGAAATGTATTTCTCAAAGGCTAATATTTCACCATTTTAATAGTATGACTTTTGGACATTGCATATTAACATGGTAATCTATAATGAACAGAGTAGCCATAAAGACTGCATCTGTCGCCATTCATTTTACATGAATTATCAACACATTCTCACTCCCTGCTCGTCACAATCCCACACTTGATCAGAGCCCTATTGCGTAAATTTCTGACGCACAAAGTCTCCCTCAGCATCTTGGTCAGATGCAGCATGCTTCTAACTCACTCCAATGTAAGCATAGTCTCTGTGGTGTGACGCAGGCACGTTTCCGCACACCTATAAATTGACCTTAACCCAGTGGTTCTCAAATCCAGTCCTTGTGGCCCAGTGGTCTGCATGTTTTAGATATCTCCTTTATTATTTTTTTTATACTTTACATTTGTTATTTTAATATTATTTTTAAATTTTGTAATTCTTATTATGTATTTAACTTATGTTTATTTTTAAAAAGAGAAGAGGGAGATATGTTATATAGAATTTTTTTAATTTATATTATTATTATTTTTTTTTTTTTAATTATTATTATTTTTATTCTTTTATTTCAGTTTGTCACCTGAAAGCATTTTATCCTCACTAGGGTCACAGGGGTTTTGGGGTTTTGTAATTATTTATTTATTTGTAATTATTTTTTTGATTTAAAAATAAATAAATAAATAAAAAGAAGTGGGAGATATGTAAAACATGCGGGACACTGGGCCACGAGGACTGGATTTGAGAACCACTGCCTTAACCTGACTGTGGGATTTTACAGGTTAATGTTAACCCTAATCCTACCGCTCTGAACATCTCACATTGCCACAGACACATTTACATTGGAGTGAGTTGGACACCCACTGCATCTGACCTTGTGTGTTAGAAAACTACATGATAGGATCCTGATCAAGTGTCTGTTTTTGACGCATTGGGAGTGAGACTGGGTTGGAATTATTCAAAGTATGCTCAAAAAGCAGCAGGTGGCCACTTTAACCTTTCATAGATAATCTAGATTTAAAGTGTTTTCGACTTAAATTTCTGGCAGTAACAGCGGGGGGGGGGGGGGGGGGGGGGGGGCTTTGCGTGGTCTGCGCATTTGTTTTCTAGTCCTGCTTTATGCTCATGGTTTATCTGAGGAAAAAAAGACGAAAATAGAGTGTGACATACTTATGTCAAAACAAATAAGGTATGACTCAGTGTGACATAGGAGGTCAGCTGACTTTAGCAGGCATTCTTACTTTTAATTTCCACCTTGAAAAGTAGGTGACTGACAAACACAATTAGCAGTTTCACTCCCCAGAAAATCAGATTTATGAGGTGAAAAACACAAAATGGCAAAAAAAAAAAAAAACTGGCCCGTAGTTGGTTTATGTTCACGTCAAGATGGATTCTTCTTGCCTCACAGACTATTTTGTGAGTGGTTGTTTTCTGTTCTTAGAGTAATTGCTTGTTGTGTTTTTTTTTTTAGCACAGTGTAAGTTGTGACTTCACTTTAATGTTCAGAATATAATGATAGGAACCCTCCAGATAGAGATTTGCATGAAAGTAGGGCACACATAATTTTATTTTTTTTCCTCCAAAAGGAATAAAAAATGACACTGCATGCCATTAAACAACTCGGCATTATAACAGAGTGTAATGGAAAGGCTCATTAAGCTCTAGGCTCCGTTAGGGTTTCAATGGTAATTGACGTCAGGCATCGTACTACACGACGTCTGCATGTTATCCAGAGTAAAAAAATGAAAAAGTGCTGCATTTTTTTGTTTTTGATATCTCGCTGACCTTATCATCTGAGAGTGTTGGTAATTCTGTTAATAAGATGTTGTCACATATTAGTAGCATTTCCCAATGGCCTCAGTACAATTAAAGCTGCATGAAGTAATATTTGATAAACATTTGATCTAAACAGTGTTTTCGCTAAAGGAGCTGGCTGACAGCAAAAATGTCAAACTATTTCACCAAACTCTCTCTTGGTGTCAGATCTGAGGGTTGTCTTCAGTTTGAACTTTACTGCTTTGGTTTCATCTCTGTACTCTTGTCAAATTTGTGTCCAAAACAGTCTTTTTTTTTTTTTTTTTTTTTTCCCCCCCAGAAAAATTATGATTTCATCAGTTATGTTGCATTGTGACTAGGATCTATAAATAAACAGAATTTCCAACCCATCTTCTGCTTCATATGTCAGTAGTGGCTTTTCTATTTGATATCTGTGCACAATTTTACTGATGTTTACTAATGTAAAAAAAAAAAAAAGAAAAAAAGATAAATGCAATGGTTTGTTCATTACTGCAAAATTTCATGAGAAGTCATTCCATAAAAATGGGGATGAATGTAAATGTTGCATTGATTGACAGATATAGTCATTATTTTTATATATTATCCCTCTATCCTGTACTAAATTTTAAAAAGTATTCAGTGTCCATGTTTATTTTAAAGCTCTCCTTCGCTTGTTATTGTATCTTTTTTTTTTAATTCACATCACTCTCATTGTGGAAAAAGGTCTTTCTATTGCGTGACATACCAATGCCCCCCGAAAAACATTTTTTGTGAAATTGTAATTTTTTTTTTATTAGGTACTTTTTTATTGACAAGTTACATTTGTGCAATTTGAGAATCATTAGAAAAGTGACTAGTCCTGTCTTTACTATGTGATTTCTGGGGCTGATGCCAGTACCAATATTGGGCTTAAAGAAACTGATATCCAATATTGGTGAATATATTATATAAAATAATGACATTGATCTACATGGGATATAATAATCTTATATTAGATAACTGTGGATTAACAGTACCATTAATCTTTGACTCTCAAAGTTAATTGACACCAATTTAAAACTTTGGAATCAATGGCCCATCTGTGTCGGGGGTGGTTAGTGGTTGTGATGGGATGGAAGTGAACCTGACATGCCTTAATATTCGTCTAACTCTCTGGGCAGCACATACACATATGCACAGGGACAACAAGCAAGAAAATCTCTACTGCGGCTGTTGCAAAAAAACAACCTAATGAATTGGCTATGTATTGATTAATCTGTGAGTCCCTATAATCACTAGCACTTCTTTTGCTATTACCAAATGGCCAGACAAATAAACCAAAAAAAATATGCACATTTTTCTGTAATTACTGCTGTGTCTTGACAGAAATGCACTCCAGCAATTCATTTTGTTTCACATTTACAAGTAATGTTTTGAGAAAAATGTAAGCGTCAAGGCTGAGAACCTACGTAACCTTGATTAAATTTCTGCCCAAACTTTTCAAGAAGGCGCCACTTAAACAGACACAAAGAGCTATCAGGAGTGACTCACAACAACCTAGAGTAATAGAAATGTCAATACATTCACTCTGAGATGAAGAACAACTTTTCAAACTCACCATTTTGTTAACATACAGCACAGAGAGACCGTGTGTAGTAAGATCCACAGACGATCGGCCCAATAACCCTGAGCCTCGTACAGTCACTAGGGGCACCGTGGGCTGAGGTGTACGAGTTTTGGATTTTCTTAACATGGTTTTTTTTTTTTGGTGGTGGTTCATATTGCTCTCTGCCTGTACATTAAATTGCCAGTTGCTGTAAGGCCAAGTGAGTTCACTGGGGGATATGGAAAATCATTCAGACAGACGGCGGAAGACAGACGGCGTAAGGGACGTGAGGTAGAGGGAAGTGGAAACAATGATAAGAGATGAAACAACCCTGTGGTCATGTGCACTGCTGTTGGTTTTACCTCCCGTAATTATGGGATACTATCTCATGTAATTAGTGGATACACATATTGACCAATTTGTTCATTCGCTCCTGTACTAGTAATAATTGCCTCTAGGTGAAGTAAACACTCCAGAATAAATTGCCAATCTGATGATGAATAATCGTGTGAGGTACTGCCTTTGAAGATATGATTTACAGATCATGTCATCCCACAGGGTCTTAACAATTTCTGAATTTACAAATCTGCATGAAATAAAGTTTTACTTGACGGGTGAGTTCATATAACACATTCATAGCAGCTGTCGTAAACTGCACATAAAACATTCATGACTATTTCATTAGACATGACTCAACATTCATAACAAACCTTTCATGAATGTAGGTCAGTTAATAGAGTGGGTCACCCAATGACCGACAGGTTGGTGGTTCGTGTCCCAGCTCTGGCTGTCCACACGTCAAAGTGTCCTTGGGCAAGACACTGAACCCTGACTTAGGCCCCCAGTAGGACTGACCTTAGACCTTAGAAACCTACTGGTGTGTGTGTGTGTGTGTGTGTGTGTGTGTGTGTGTGAATGGGTGAATGTGAAGCTAATGTAAAGCACTTTGAGCACCATGAAGGTGGAAAAGCGCTATATAAGTGCAGAATTTATTTTTTTTAAAAAGTGAAACTTTTCAAAATAAAAGTCCAAGAATTGCAAAGCAAGACTACAGTTTTTCCCCCCAAAACCTCTTACCATCACCAAAAAATAAATAAATAAACAAAGTTTACATTATTAAACAAATTGTCACTGAAACCAACCCATTGGCTCAGATGTGATGTGATGGTAAGAGGTTTGGGGGGGGGGGCAGTTCTGCCTTGCAATTGTTGGACTTTTATTTTGAAAAGTTCCATATTCATGAAAGGTTTGTTATGAATGTTGAGTCATGTTTGATGAAACATTCATTAACACACCCGTCAAGTAAAGTGTTTCCAAAAAACTCTATAAAAGGTGTTAACATTCATATAGCAGGTCTTTACTGTGTGTCATTTTTATTACCTCACCCCCTGAAGGAGAGGGGGGTTCAGTTTTTTTTTTTTGTCTGTCCATTTGTTTGTCTGTCTGTCTGATTGTTAGAAACTTTACACAAAACTTTTTCATGAACTTTTGAAGAAAGTTGTGATGTGGTCCAGCATACATCCCATTATATTTTGGTGAATGTAGGTCAGAGGTCAAGGTCATCGTCACCAAAAATGTGTTTTTGCAATGATAAGAGATCAGGTAGATCAGATAAAATGTATGCATGAGGCTTGGTTAGTTGTGCCTGGCAATGTTTCTTTTCTTTTCTTTTCTTTTCTTTTCTTTTCTTTTCTTTTCTTTTCTTTTCTTTTCTTTTCTTTTCTTTTCTTTTCTTTTCTTTTCTTTTCTTTTCTTTTCTTTTCTTTTCTTTTCTTTTCTTTTCTTTTCTTTTCTTTTCTTTTCTTTTCTTTTCTTTTCTTTTCTTTTCTTTTCTTTTCTTTTCTTTTCTTTTCTTTTCTTTTCTTTAACTAGGAAAAAAAACATTGACATTAAGAACCTCTTTTCCAAGGCAGTCCTGGCCAATAGGCAGCACGAAATACAACAAACATTTACAACATGCAATAATAATTTCCAGGAGATATCGAATTATGAAAAACAAGCGCAAGTCATTGAATTAATCTGTACCACTTCAAGTAGGGATTTAAAAGCGTTCAATGAGATCAGTTCAGTTTAATGATGTCCTAGCTGCAAAAAAAAAAAAGGAATGTTAGTCGATCCAGTTCCACCTGGTCTTAACATAACTATTTAAATATTGGAATAAGGAGCCATTCGTCACTAACTTTACAACCTTTGCTGAGAATTGACACAGAACAATAGGAATTGAGGCATTGGAGTAAATAAATACATTTCCCTAAATTCTCAGTCACATTTTTTTTTAACAGTATGACCGTAAAATAGATATTTAATTCAGTTTTAAGTAGTCTTAAAAAGTCTTACATTTAACTTTTAGAGTCCTGCTTTACTTTGTCCAGTGTCTCCTGTATGAATGTGTAGGAAGGCTTTGATATTTATGCTCTTTTATAGATGTCCTGGGTGACTGCTCTGTTAGTCCTGGTCAGTCTGTCAGATCCACTTTAGTTTAGAAATATCTTAACAACCGTCAAGTGGGTTTTCGGAAGTCTTTGAATCTTGGCTAGACTTTAATTCCCCCTGAGGACGAACAACTTTCTCCAACTTCTCAGGGTGCCCACAATGAAATATAAGTACATCCGGTGGGACTCCTGAAACGGTGACATTTATTACATACTGTCCACCTACATTTCCTGTCATCTTTCTAATTTCTACTGTCAAGTACTAAAGTCACCAAAAACCTTTGAAAATATTTTTTTTTAGGCTAACAATCTAAAAATTAATGTAATAAACCATGATTGTTGTTAAATTGTTAAGTTCCCGTAAAATGGATCAGTGGTACAGTGGTTTCTTCTTGTATTGTAGAACATAACGAACTATGAAAGGATAAATAATAAAGTATATTTTGAGGTAATGGGAACCTTACTTGCTTTGTGTTGGAAATTACCCATGACCCAAGTGCACATCTGGCAAAAACAAATTATGTCTCCACGCTACATTAGCCTCTTTTTATTACATAATAAACCATGCATCTTTAAGCTGCAGTAGGATATGCATGAGTACCATAAATAAATGTACAGAGAGACCTCGCATAGCAGATGGTTAGACAATTATAGAATTAAGATTAAACAAATATATATTGAAAACGGGGGCACAAAAAAATTAGACAAATTGTGACTGTGTCACAAACCTAATTGTGCTTTTTGCTGAATTTCCTCAAAGCAGTCACTCGTGTAAGTTGTTCTTCTGCTGGTGATTAAAATTCAATAAGCTTTTTTTTTGTCTTCTGTGTGACATTGAAGTGACTGACAGGTTTTTTTTTTTTTTTTTTTTTTTTTAAGTCTTTTATATACTGCATACTTCACATTGATTTTTTACACTTTTTGATAATTATGTATGCTTTGTGTCACCTCTGGAGTATCGGAATGAAGGGGGTGACTTGACTGATCTGAAGAACAATACCATGACTTTATTTTCTGTTTTCCAGCCCTTCAAGTAGAGGCTTTGTCAGTGTAATCCACTCTGACAGCCTGATGGTTTTCTATTTCCTGCCACCTCACCTACTCTCTACGGAGCCCCGCTTGAGAATTAACTAAAGCATTTTGTTCTTGGCTGACATAAATGGAGCAAAAGATGATAATTTCTTTAGAAATGCTGTAATTACCGGTAGGTGGCTGACAGGGGGTCCGCATATGACGTGCTGAACTTCAGCAAATGATCTTACTCCCTTCGCTAAGGTAGTCACTTTTTCTGTGCTGTTTCACTCTTGACTACATACCACCACCAGGGGCTATTTTAATACACCCATAATACGCTCAGCCTTTCACAACTCAGACGAAGGCAGGTGATTTGGCTTTTGTGTAATGAACACACACCTACTGTACCTGTGCTGTGTGTATAATGATCCAGCGGCTGCATCACCCTGTTTGGCATTGTTTGGAGGAGTTTGGGGATTTAGTGCTGACAGATAATCTTTAGCTGCAGGAATGATTCACTGTTTGATGCAACTAAAGCTTCACTCATTTGATCCCTAAGCTTGTAACTCATTAGATAATGTGTAACGCATCTGTTCTTCATTAAGAGTGCTGTGATTTGCATTTAAATGTGCCACTCCTCTAGTTATCAAGGTTTTTGTCAACATATTGTGCTTCAGGACCTTTTAGAATGAACGCTTTATCATACATCAGTTTTACACGCGGCTTCATTAAAACTTAGGAAGTTTGGAACAGTTTTAGACACAACTGTGGCCTGGCTGTGATAGGCTGTTGTGACAAAAATGTAGTTAATAATAATTTGCTGTTGGAACTTAAAGGTCATGAGTATTTTAATAGCTATTCAAAAGGTGAGGAAGTATATTCATAATGAGTCTGGACTAAATATAGACCTGTACTTCTGTGGGGTGTGTATTGGCTAAAACCTAGTGGTACTTCATATCTGCATGAAGTCCTTCTGGATACAAAGCCTTTTTAAAAAAATTTCAATATGGAACTTACTACTGCAAGACTGAATAAAGTTGAACCAGTGACTGTAGAAGCCTGGAAATACTTCTCAAAAAAACTGAATATCTTGGATGAGATAATAGCACATATTTCTGGACTCCTACGCACTAATCAATGATGTACAGGCTTTTTATTGTTTTTATTTATACCTATTCTGTTATTTTTTTTAACATGTTTTATTTACTTGTTTATTTCCACTGTTGCAATATGCAATGATGTTTGATATGTCTGTACCCTGACACCCCCCCCCTTCCCCTGTTGAAAATCAATAAAATATTGATCACAAAAAAAAACCTAGTGGTATGATACATATCAAATTACTCACATCACGATACAATATATACCAATATATATCATAATACTGTTAACAAAGCCATGATTTATCCTGCCTCACCGAAAGCACACAGGGGTATTGTTTTTTATTTTATTTTATTTTTTATTTTTTACCTGTCTTTACATGAGAAATATTTGTCCAATTTCTATGAAAATTTCAGGTGGTCCAGAATAGATCAGAATAGATTCTATCCACAGACTCCACCAAGGCAGATCAGCACCCCCCCACCCCCCTGAAAGACACGTGTCTGTTTAAATTATATTTTACAAACAATACAGTTTAAGATCCTGCCCAAATGTTCATGTTCTATTACTTCATAATTAAAATTGTGACGTTGTTTTTGTGGGCGGCACTCGTGCCTCACAGCAAGAAGGTCCCTGGTTCAAATCCCACACCAGACCTTTCTGTGTGGAGTTTACATGTTCTCCTCGTGTCCGTATGGGTTTTCTCCACGTACTCCAGTTTCCTCCCACCATCCAAACACATGCACTGATAGGTTAATTGGTTAATCTAAATTACCCATAGGTGTAAATGTGAGAGTGATTGTTTGTCTATATATGTTCAGCCCTGAGATGAACTGGAGACTCATACAGGGTGTACCCCGCCTTCGCCCATTGGAGCTGGATTAGGCCCCCTGTGACCCTAGTGAGGATAAAGCGGGTCCAGATGACGACACATTATTTTTGTACAGTCCCAACAAAGGACTAACACAAAAACTTCAAATAACTATTATTTATATATCAGTGTTAAAAATAAATAAATAAAATACAGTATAAACATAAAGGAAAAGTAAAAATAAAACAATGAAAAAAACAACTCGTTTCTTCATTATTTGTTTCCAAAAATGAAAAAATGGATAGTGATGCGTTTTTTCAATTTTCCTTTTTGTGTTTAAATGAATAATGGAAAAAACGGGTAACGGCCATTTCCCGTTTTATTCAATTTTGACCTGAAGTAAATTGAAATTAATCAATTAATTGATCGATTAATTGAAATTAATCTTAACAACCGAAAGAAACATGGCCACCGGACTTGAAGATAATTATGGTTTGACATGACACTACTTTTCTCCGTGGTCATATCTTCAGGTCTTAGGGTGACCCTCTTAGTTTCCTAAAATAGAACGTAGGCTTCCATCTTTGTCACTGCGGGTCACGGTCATTTCCGACTTATTCAAGTTGCTTCTGTTCAAAATTGGATAAAACGGACATTACCAATGTTTTCCATTATTCATTTAAACACAAAAAGTAAAACCTCTTTATCCATTTTTTCATTTTAGTTTTGGAAACAAATAATGAAAAAATGACTTGTCATCTTATTTTTTTTTTTTTAAAGCGAATGAACGAGATTTCTTTGCCATATCTGCATTTGAATAAATATCTAAATATATTGATACATTATTTTTTAAATATCAATACAGTAGTGTGAAATGTTATGTCACAATATCCTGCAGAAGCAGTATTTTTTTTACATCCATACTTGGAATATTTGTTGCTTTTTGCACATTTGAAGTTGGATCACTAGTATTAACTGTAAATGAAAAGCTTAATATCACATTGTGCTGTTGTACATTTTACTGTATCAAAGACAAAGGCAAATTTATTTGTATAGCATAATTCATGTACAGGACCATTTAAGGTGCTTTACACAAAACATATAAGAAAATTTAAATGATAAAGATGCATTAAAAGACAATTAAAATAGAAACATAAAAACATTTAAAAGCTAATGAGAATCTAAGTAAAAGCTCTAGTGAACAATATTGTTTTCAGGCCTGATTTAAATGAACTGATAGTTTTTTCTCAGACCTCAGGTATTCAGGTAGTTTGTTCCAAAAATTCTCTCCAAGACCAGAGTTTAGATTTGTCTGACTTTTGTTTTAAATCATATCCATTTGCAGTTCTATTTAACACTGAGGATATGATATGATGCAATGAGATGACAGTTACTTTCTGTAAGTGACTCATTGTTTATTTAACTTTACTACTTTCTCAGGTGTATTTTTCCCTGTAAAAGACCCCCAGTTTAAATAACTATAGTCCAGTTCAGCACATGACAGTCAAATACATAGTGCAGTTGTGCTTTTAGCTATTTGCTGTCAACTGCTGTCCTGAACCAGGCTGTTCTGCCAATTCCCCCAAAGCCTCCAGAGGAGACCTTGTAATAGAATTTCAGTTTGCAGAAAACATTTGGTGGGCGAGAAAGAATTCAATTTGCAGCAGCTAAACTGTATTGACATTTTCCGTCACAGTGACAACACTTAATTCTTTGTAAAGTGTGTCTTTACTGTTACATGGCACTCATCATCTATCTATTTCACTTTTATGAAACCTTCAAACTATTGTTCTAAAAAAACCCAGTTTCATTGTGAGTGTAAAGTGGTCTAGCTGCTGGCCTGTTTTTCCTTCACTGTCATCTTCTGAAATCTTGACACAAAAGAATTATTGACCATAGAAAAAAAAAAAAAGTATGGGAGTTGTGTATGAAAAATAGAAGAGTGCATTTTTAAGTATTATCTGGTTGTTGTTTTTTTGTGTATTGCCTCTTGAAAATTACCCATAATACAGTGCACAGCTGGTGAAAACAAATCATGTTTCCATGCCACATTAACACCTTTATTATGTAATAACCCAGACATCTTTAAACTGCAGTTTGAGATTCCTCAAGCGCTCATTGCTACCTACTGTATGAAAAGCTTAAAATGCACACATATATATATATATGTGTGTGTGTGTGTGTGTGTGTATCTTTGCTACAGTCCCAAGCTCGTACAACAGTCTCAGTTTTCCAAAATCCATTAAAAAGAGCTCACAGAGACGAACTCCTGCCAAGATTATGGCAATCCATCAATATAAACAGCAAGGGCATTATTCCCTGCCATGTCTTTGTAACACCACAATGCTTGAAGATGAGATTTTCTCCAAAGCACTTTCATCCCATCGTTAATAAATGCCGAGAGGCTTTTTCTGTTTTGATTCTGGTGTAAACCACTCTGGTCCATTTTCTCTAGACCCACTTGTGTGTGAAGTGTTGAAATACACGGTTTTTATTTGGCTGCACCTGTCCCCAGAACAGATGTACAAAGTCTGCCTGCTTTTGATCTGATCCTATCAAAAGATTTTATTATTAACATTGAGTAATAAGAAGAAGAACTCTTGAAATTTTCATTTAAATGTAATCTTATTTTCCTAAATAACATCCAGATTGAGAACTGCTCTTATAGGTTTTTTCTAAGGAAGAGTAACTGTTTTTCTGGGACCCAAATAATCAAACAATAGTATTGAATATCCAGCTTTGAAATCATAGAATAGATGTTGGTGACATTCTGTTAAGTCAGTACTGAGATAAATTACAGTATATTTGATTAATAATTTTAAATGAATACATAAAAAAGCACAAAATCCCCTAAATTAAAATGAAGCTGCCAAAGGTTTCATAATAATCTGTTTAATGGATTATCTGATAATCAGAATTTTAGGCGGTTAATTTAAATAAGGAATTGTGATTGAAGTTGGAACTAAATGCAAAAATGCATTACTCGTACCTGTTGTAGCAAACATACATCACTTCTTGGTGAAGAACATGAAGCTTAAAATACTTAACGTTTCATAACTACATGCAGAAAAGCAATGAAATGGAAAATGACAAAAGAAGCACTTTGTTTTGCATATTTCTTCTGATGAGTTTCAGAGTTTCATGTCATTTTCATTTAATTTATAAATATAAATTAATCCCTTACATTTAACCATGGAAGTAATCATTATGTTGGCATTAGTGGGGACATAATTTGACGACTTCCTCAAGAGGAACAGCAACAATAAATAAATAAATAAATAAATAAGAACACAGCTAAAAGAATTAAAAAAAAAAATACAGTCTCATTTTGTTTTTGTCAACAAAAACTAAGACATTTGAGGAATGTTTTTTTTTATTTCTTCAGCCACATTTTGTCTGGTTTTTATTGGTCATCTATAACTGCATTGTAGATTTAATTATAGTTATGGTCACAAGACTGACATTTACGACTAATTTCATCTCGTTTTTGTCACGTGACAAAAGTTTGTTGAGGACAATATTTAGTCACTATAAGGCGCACTGTCAATGAATGGTTTATCTTCATATATAAGGTGTACTGGATTATAAAGCGCATTGAGTGAAGTCAAAATCATGAGATAAAATAGTCTAAAAGTGAAAATTATGACATACAAAGTCAAAATTCCCAGTCATTAAGCACAATTAATCCATATATAAGATGCACTGTGATTTTTGGAGAAAATTAAAGTATTTTAAGTGCACTTTATAGTCCAGAAATTACAGTAATCTTTTGTTTCCCAAATGTCATGTAATGTCCTATTCAAAAATTGATATGTACATTTAAGAAACATCCAAATATTGGTATAGATACGTCCATTGCGTCCATATGCAATTTTACGGCCATGCATTTAACCCATAAAGACCCAAACATTTACCACTGACCAAAACCAGCTACTGACAAACTGTTTAACATTGGTTGATCCAGTAATCGTATCAATATATGTACATAATTGATGTACAATAGTGTGTTAAAGCCCTGCCCTTGAATAAAGAATAATGGTCATCTGAATGGGCCAAACAATTTTCGTGAGACGAGAAAAAAAAAAACCACAATTCACAAAAATGAAATAACATATGAATCTGTCACAATCTAAAACACAGATGAACACATACAGCCCAGTGTAAAACTACAGTTTTATAGAAGCTCCATTCAGTACAATTACATGCTTCATCATTTCTGCTGTATGTGTCACTGACAGGTGGGTGAGGAGGCCTGAAAGGGCTGTGTGATTTTGGGGAAAGTGAAGCAAATAGAAAGAGAGAGCCCTGTAACTGAAGTTGTTTTGTTTTATACTGTTCTGTACACACACACACACACACACACACACACACACAAACTGTGATACCATTATATAGAAATAAAGTCCTATCCCTTTTCTGATTTCCTCTATCTTTAGTATGAACAGTGACCAGTGGCAACTGATGATGATGATGATGATGATGATGATAATGCTCATCAAGATCCATCTATAACTTTTTGAGTTATCTTGCTAACTGACAGACAGACAGATGCTCAGGGTATTCTCTCCATAGTGTCAAAATCGGACGCGGTCAGACGCACTGACTGACTAATTGAGAGGCAGTGAGTTTCTAACCCAACTGCTTCAACATGTGACACTCAGAGCCCTAAACCTAAACCTAAACCTGAGCAAAATAGTGTTTTAAACCTGAGCGTCTCATATTGCCACAGATGGGTTAAAAACCCACTGCATCTGAATTAGATACTGAGGGACACCTTGTGCGTCAGAAACCGACCCTTGGTCAACACCATTTTGCCGCTCTGGGAGTGAGACAGTATTGATATGCTGGCTGGTTATGAAACTGGATTTATTTTGGTACCTGCCACTTTCCCAGCTTTTTAGGCCAAATAATAAAAGACAAATTTAGACATATTTTATCCCAGGGTGTATCTCATGATGACCTTAGATAAATGCAAAAAAGAAAAACAATTCTACTCTTGCTCTGAGCCATCCCAAAATGAATTAATTTTCAATATAACGGGTCAAAAGTTGACCCTTTGTGTACCTGGAAAGCATGGCTATAAATGTTCTTGTATCCCACTAGAAGTAAAGACACTGTGTGAAGTCTGATGACTTTAGTGGTTTTTCTAATCCACTAATGTGAGTTTTTCATGAATGGGAATTATCCTTCCACTTTTTGTGTGGTGGAGAGATTGAGAGTATTGAGAGAAGGGACTTTGGAATGATTGACAGGGTTGAGAGTGGGAGCAAAAGGGTCATTGATGTACGTAGATACCTGACAAGAATTCAAATGGCTTGTTTTAATGCATGTTTATGGTCAGAGGGGCCAACAACAAAGTCACCTGACTTTTTTTTCGGGCTTCTAAAACCTTCCCTGTGATTGACAACACCATTTTTGAGGTTAAATAGAGTTAAAAGAAGTACAACAGTTGGGCTTTAAGGACTTCTTACATATTCTGTACCATTATTGTTTCAGCATTATACTCAGAAAATTTACTGATTTGGCCATATTAATCATATTCTTCTGCATACATCTCCATAGCTGGAACTTTTATACTTGCTGACTTTTTTTCTTTTGTATTTTCTGTGATATTTTTAAACGGTCCTTTTCCCAAATGTTTTGCTACTAAATACAACAGAGCTGCTAAACTGATTTTAATAGTTTCTCTGACAGTAGTTGCTTTTCGATTGGATATATGCTCAAAACTTGAGTATATTTTGCATTTATTTGTTCATTCATGTATTTGTTTATTTTAAAAGATGACAAATACAACAGTGAAAAGGAAGTGAAAAGCTTAATATGCTTCTATAGAGGGCTCCCTTCATCAACACTTCAAATTAATCAAATGAAAAAAAAAACCGCAATTAAATAAAACGATACAAAAAAATTATTTACCATTACTTAGAATAACACGTGGACATGAATTAAATATGGATTTTAAAGAGAAATGGTAAACAAGGAAAGTGAAAAGTTAGGAAAATGTGGGGTTATTTATAAAAGCTGCTTTAGTATGACTTTTGATAGTAGTGAATGAGGGACATCATTTAATTTGTGATTTATTCAAGTTACTGTAAACGTTGTGGCCCGTGTACATGATCATAAATTATCATTGGTTGGATTTTGCATTCATTGGTTTTGTCATGTGTGGTGATTGTGGATATCTGACTTTAATAAGGTGTTTTGGTACATTTTAGGAAGACAGGAACATTTATGTATTATCTTATACATCAAGGGACTAATTTGTCATCTGTTTATGCCATATATGGTCAGTATTTTTAGCTTTTTAAACAACGGTGCACTAGGGGAAAGTGAATGAAAACTTTTGATACTATTCTGACGAACCGTTTCTGAAGCACAAAGAGTGATTCAAAAGATATAGAGTGTGTACGCCCCCATACAACATTACAGTAAAGTAGGTTAAGTAAGGACAGACAAGACTGTAGGGTAGAGTAATAAGCGTCTTAGGGGACAAAAGATTTCTGTATAATCCCTATATTCTTAGATGTTTTTACAAATGAGATTGATGGGATTTTCCATGTTAAATTTGTATCTATTAAGACACTTGAGAAATAAACTTGTTGTTTATGAAAATCTGAACATTTCCTTCGATATTTTTGATTTTTACTTGCAAAAATGAAAAATTAACATTCAAAAATAATTTATTAGATTTGAACCACTCATTTACTTTGTCTAGTTCTTCAGTCATGGTGGTTACTAATGTGTTAAGATTCTTGTGAGACACAAAAATTGCTGATTCAAATTATTTGCGGATATTTACTAAATGTTGAAAAATACAGTGTTATTATGTTTTGGGGGTTTTTTTTCGATTAAATCAGAAATACAATTATTTATTTTTTAATTTTGAGAGATGACACGGGAACTCATTCAACAAATATAGAGACAAATGCAAATGTCATGTTGTTTTAAAGGTATATTCATTATTATTATTATTTTATTTTTATTTTTATTATTATTATTATTATTATTATATTACCCCATCATCCTGTATTAAATTTAAAAATTATTGGGTTTCCTGTTTTGTCCGTGCATACTGTGCCATGTTTTTTTAAAAAAACCTCTTCTTTGCTTGTTGTTACATCCATAAACATCCATTCTTGTGAAAAAAAGGCCTTTACATTGCAGTTTTAAATAATATACCCTTTGCGCTATACCCAAAATATCACCTTTTGTAAATGCAAAAACTTTCAATCAAAAAAATGAGGTTTTTTTTCAATTGTTGTTTTTCCATTAGGTAGATTCAATGGAAAAGCATTCTATTCTATTCTATTCTATTCTATTCTATCCCTTAAACATTGTCTCAGTATCAGAGTGTGTTATTTTTTACATTGAATCCATGTACAGATTACTAACCCAGGTCAAGAAAGGAAATCTTTGTGCATGTAAATGGTGTGAGTGTTCATCTAGGCCACATCCTTAATGATCAGAAGGACTTGGCGCAGGAAGCAGGAAGCTCATTGCATTCTCCATGTATTCCACACAGGCCCCATCACCCCCTTCGCCCTCAGCTAATGAACCAAAGTACGAGAAGCGCTGGCTGGATGCCGTCTGCCTGCCCCTGTTGATGGCCAGAGTCTCCAGATACAAAACGGGCACAGATAAATTAAGGTAAGGGTAATCCTGCATGATATAATTCACCTCCAAGGTGCACAGTTCACTGAGCACAGCTGTTGGCTTAGCAAGCACTTTTCATTTAGGTGCGAGGATGTTAATGCCAATATCTATGCACAGGCATAAACGGCTTAAAAGGTCAACACAGCTGTGAGGCTTAGAAAGTGGGACCGTGAGAACACTGGTGGAACTTGTAAATGCATTTGGTTTATTATGTCTGTCCTTTTTTTTTTTTTTTTTTTTTTTACATTGATTTTCTTGTGGACTGTCATTTTCTCTTTAAACTTTTTTCAGTCAGTATTTTCTATGTTCAAACTCACTATCATCTCAGAGATTACTTTACAGAAATCGAGTGCCAGACATAAAGTAAAGCATATATTATAACAAACATCTTTAACCGATAAGAAAAGTCACAAATGCTGCATTTCTACTAATATTGGCTTGACTTGGCTGGTTCTGGTGTATTTTCATTACAAAAGAGGACCTGGAACCATAGTACCCTGCTGAGGCAGAAAATTTTGGAAAATGGGGGGAAAAAAAGTCACAATTGAGATAAAAAGTAACAAGATAAAAAAAAAAAACATAAATATGGGATAAAAACGCATAATTTTAGGATAAAAAGTCAAAATTATGAGATAATAGTCATATAACTATAATATATAAAGTCACAGTTTCTTTTCGCCACTGATTTTCTCTGTGAAGTGACTGGTTTTTCATACTGTCACATCTGTTTAGTTTGTAAAAGTAACAAGTTTATTCTGAGAATATAAAGAGTATAAAGTACAGATATTTATGCAAAAATGTAGGGAGTAAAAGTAAAAAGTTGCCAGGAAAATAAATACTCAAGTAAAGTAGAGATACTTAAGTACAGTAATGAAGTATTTGTACTTAGTTACTTTACACCTCTGCAAACGATACTAAAACATGATCAATAATATAAACCCTGCAGACTCTTATTGTTCAGTCTGTGACACATCACTTTACAGAATACAGATGTGGAACTTGACAATAAATATAGCGGTGCTTTAATCCACATGGTGACATCCCATAATACTTCACCATGGTCCATGTAGGATATCCAGTATTTGGTGGTTGATGTAAAAATTCAGACGAGAGAACATGCAACAAGCGAGTTTATCAACAATTCTCTACATGTAACGTACCACAATGCTATGACGTCTAGATACTATAAATCAATATTTTCCTGGAGTGGAAACACTGTTGAGGCGAGCCGAGCTGGTACTAGTAGAAATACAGCAAAAATGTATCACAAAGAGCATTAAAATACAAATGGAAAACTCAGATACAATTACAAAAAGGTATAAAAGGTATATGTTTTTGTATGTGTACATATATTGTGGGTTGTTTTTCTGCTTATTCACTCCTTCTACTTTACCTTATGGTTTTCCTGTTAATAACTGACAGATGCGTAAAGTCTTCAACAGTCCTACACATGACATGTTTAATTACAGAATACACTAAATGTTCTAGTTTCATATCATGTGTATATTTGGTTGGAGTGTGTGTTAATGAAACTTGAATTTCTTCATTTTTTTTTCTGGCTCTTTACAGTGAGTTTAGTTGTAGAATTGCAAATACCTAATAATGATGAAGACAAAATGAATCTATTCACTGCACAGTTAACGTGAAACACATTTCTTCAGTTGTTTATTTACATTTGTCGACCTTATTTTGACATTATCCCATTTTAAATCCCGTACAGCTGCCACAGATAAGAACACATACAAAAATCTAATAACAATGACAGATGTCCTCCATCCAAACTGAGGTTAAAGACCACGGTCAGCTGCTTAATTATTACACTTAGAGTATTGTACACCCCAATTCCAAAAAAGTTCAGGTGTTATATCAAATATAAATAAAAACACAATGCAACAATCTTCAAATTTCACAAACCAATATTTTACTTTTGCACACTGAAAATATATTTTCAGAGAAACTGTGCAATGTCCCAAAATCTTGACACAAGGCCTTGTTGACTACTGTGTAACCAGAAAAACATAACCCAATAGAATAGTGTTTTTGTTTAATACTAAGGTCAAAAATTCTGCAGAACATTTTCTCCAAAAAATGAAATAGGAGATAGGAAAATAATGGATAAAAAGAGTATGAGGCAACTATTCATTAGACTCAACTTTTTTTTTCTTTTTTTTTTTTAAAGAAGTGATTTATTTACTTATTTATTTGTATGGAATTCTGAATTTAAAAACATTTCCCTGTGGTCTACATAAACTGTAAATGCTATGCTATCAAAAGATACATACCAATACAAAATATATAACAATACCAAATTATAACTCGAAAAGCACTCCTGCCCCCCCCCACCCCCACCCACTGATCACCACCAAACTTTTATCACTTGCTCCTCGTGCCAATATCAGCCTTTCCTGAAAAATGCCATAACTTTTTGAGTAATGTTGCTAACTATCAAACAGATAAATGTCAGCGAAAACATAACTTAGCCAATTCCTTGGCGGAATAATGGAGTGTTAAATTATAACTTGAGGTGCATTAAGTGCTTCCTTCCTAACTTTGAGCACACACTGTCCTGTTCCATTCATTTTGGCAACAGAAAACTCCAGAGATAACAACTCTATTAAAGAACAAGTGCACACAAAGTGAGTTTAGTGGTTGCCACTTAACCACCAACATCTTTTTTAGCAACTATACATGAAGACAGTCACAGGAACTTTTGCGTGTGGTTCAAGTTTTGATTTGAATCATCATTTAATAGCAGACATCTTGAAGAGAAGTCAATCTGAACAGTTTGTTCCCAAAAACAGTGTCTGGGTGACACTCCCATATGATATACATGAACATCTCCATTTGATTTAAGTCACATAAATTACAATTTTGGACAAGAAGATACCTTTATCTTGATGAGTCAGTATGGAGTTAAATAAGTACGATATAAATAACTGATATTTGTTAACTTATCATTTGTGTTCTGTGAAGACCGAGCAATAGTCCTCCATCCAACACAATCCTTTTTCCATCAATGTATTGTCACTGAAAGAGTCTGCACAAGTTTGAACAAACTGGAATAAATTGCAGATGTTATTTTGGAACAAAAACATAATATAACACAAATATGATTAACAAATTGGTAATTCCTCTTCAAAATTGGCAAAATTCTACCTCCTTCCTCAGTAATGATAGTTATGTAGTGTCACTAGAAAGGGATCTGTTTAATGAATTCCTCCCCCTGGTGGATTATCCATATATTGCATGTATCTAATTGTATACATCAGGTTTTTCAAGAAAAAAATATATCACAGTTGTTATGTAGAGGTCTTCAAAATCAATGTATCAAATATATGTTCGTGTTACAGGGTTAAATGTGAAAGTGTATGATGAAGTGAGATGCAATACAACTATTAAATATATATCTGGATTTTTTTGTGATGCTTTGGTGGAAGTTTCATATTATATTTACTCATCCAACCTCAGTCCACAGCAAAACAGCTGATATGTTCACTGTCCAAATGCTCAAACAGAACTATTTTTATACTTCCAGGTTTTATTTGGAAGGAAAATTGAAAGTAATTTAGCCAAATCTGAAGACCAATCAAACTGTTAAGTGACTGCTAAGTGTCAGTATATTATATTGGAGAAAGTGCAGTGGTCACAGTAAAGCTAATAAGGCAGAGTTGTATCAGAAACAGAGTTCAGTCAATAAGGATCTCCAGAGGCAGAAAGCGAGTCAATATCAGAGTTTATTTCAGCAAATATGGATCACATGAGTATATTACAAGATACAAATACAGAGCAGATCGATCTGGATGTTAGCAGGGTTAAACAGGTGACATTTGACAGATAGACTAACACACAGATTATCAGAATAAATTTAAAACTACTGATCACCTGAAATATGTGATGTATTCAACCAAACAAAACACTCTTTAGATTAGGTTTGTTTAGACTCCAACTTTTTAATATGTTCTTATAATGGCACAAAAATGTTGGCATCATGTATTAATGGTGTGTAAATAACTCAAACATGTGCTAAGTATACTGTACATAGAGTTGCTATACCAGTTCAAGAGGCTTGTGTTATTTTGAGCAGATTTCAAAGCAGGTGTTTTGTAGTTTTGCTTTTCTTTTGCTTTTTTTTTTTTTTTTTTTTTTGCCATGTGTTCCTTTTACTTTAGAAGCACGTGTAATGAGCAGTTCAAGAGCTACAGCCACAACATCAAAGACTTACATAATTTATTTTTCATCAGTGTGTTGGCATAATCCATTAAAGGAAGTGCACATTAAATTCATGCCCCATACACTATTATAATATATATATATATATATATATATATATATATATATATATATATATGCAGCAGTTAGTCATCCATGGGAAGACACTAGGCTTGATTAATCACATTTAATCAAATTCATTGGGGACCAGGGGAATGATTCCCATATTTAGAACAAAAACAAAAACAATGCCACATGGATTAGAGGTAGCAGCCAGCACACCATGTTTCCTTCTTTGGTCACAATTTTCCTGGCGAGCCCGAGGTGTCAGAGCAGCCCCTCACTCTGACAGCAAGCTCCTCTTAGCCCTTTGTTGAAGTTATCAAAATGGATGCATTTGAAGCAAACCTTGCGAATTACCACAGATTTGCCTACTTCAGCTTTCCTAATCCAACGCAATACATTCATTTACATTTAGTTTGGCCATTAAATCTATACAAGTTCCACCATTTAAAGGAATATATCACAATTTGAAGATGTGTCCCTCTGTTTTTCTTTCAGCGTTGTGCTATTGGTATGATTAGTGTCAGGGATTCAAAGTTCAGCCCACATCTATGCATTTCTTAGCAGGAAATCAAAAGCAAACACGTTCCTCGCATTAATTATGCTGGAAACGGAATGCCCCAAAGCCTGACTATTTTCTTGCCTCACTAATCAGTAGACATGCCACATTTTCACACTCATTCACACTATAACTAATAGCTGCATTCCTCTCAAAAACTCTTTTCTTCCTCATATTTTTCATGTATTGTCCTCTGTGCCGAGTGGATAATATATCTCTTGTTTGTCTCCTTAGATTTATTACTGCCTAGTCAGCAGGCAAGCCACAATAATTTGTGCCGTTGGGACTGTGCAGATGTATGAGAGAATCAGGTTCCCACCAGATCCTATGTCTCAGTGTGGATTTTTGTTCTGCTCAGTGAAGGTGGAAAGGCTTTTCAGCACCTTCTGACAGGATGGTGGTGTTCTGACAGTGATCCGCCAGCTGTCCATTACTTTGATTAATCTATTTTTGGACTTTCATCCTCCATTTCACTTCTTCCATTAGTCCCAGATGTACAGGTTTTAGTTTTTTTCCTCCTTTTCCCCCCCACTTGCATCTCTTGGGATGCAGGATATTGTTTTTGGTTTGTGTGTTAATCCTGTAGCACAGGGGTCTCAAACTCAACCTATCTGGGAATCACTGAAGGTAGAGCCTGGGTCAGACGGGGCCACATTAAGTATTCCACAAACATAGGGGTTTACTTTGCTCGCAGGTAGTAACATGCACTTTTTGATGAACTGGCCTTCTTTGAATGACTTTCTGTCCCTACCAATCATCTCACTCATCACGTAGCTTCAACTACTCCTTCATTCTCTTCACTTGCTTTCTTGAATAAATCTTGTTTCCCCAATAGACAGTTTTTCAATTGTGGCGACCCGGTTCTGTCACCCATTTCCGTGGTATTTTGTAAACTCCTCAGCATGTCTAGTTGAGCAATGATGTCACACATTGCATTCCTTATCCACCGCAACTTTCTCTGTGCATATGAGACTCCTAGAGGTGCCCCTGTGCTCCCACATTTCCTGAAATTGCCTTTCTTTATTTTGAGAGAAATATGACTGGAGCTGGGTGATGGCATAGACTGTATATGGTATATGGATCGTTCATCCTCCCCCAGCTACTTCGCGGGTGGCTAGCTTGACAACCGTTGACAACAAAGGCCACTGGAAGTTGTCACGAGACTATCTATGGCCCATATGTGATTAAAATATAAAAGATAAAATTGTAGCAAGACTCAGCAAAAAGGTGCATTTGGGAAGTACATCTATCTATCTATCTATCTATCTATCTATCTATCTATCTATCTATCTATCTATCTATCTATCTATCTATCTATCTATCTATCTGTCTGTCTGTCTGTCTGTCTGTCTGTCTGTCTGTCTGTCTGTCTGTCTGTCTGTCTGTCTGTCTGTCTGTCTGTCTGTCTGTCTGTCTGTCTGTCTGTCTGTCTGTCTGTCTGTCTGTCTGTCTGTCTGTCTGTCTGTCTGTCTGTCTGTCTGTTGCAAGAGGTGTTGGGGGAGGGGTCAGACAAAGTGTGGTCAAGTAACACTGTGTGTGTGTGTATATATATATATATATATATATATATATACCCTAGCGCATTCTAGTGCCCCTAGCTCCTTACGTTGTTTGGGGGTTGGCAAAACTGCAAGCAGCATCAAGCTAGGTTTCGTGCCATTGCTTGATCTGAAAACGTGCAGGGTAAAAAAAAACAAGGCTTTATTTCCACAGAGAGCACATGAACCAGTTTGATCTGCCATTTTTTCCAGTTTGTGCAGCAGCTACTGTGGTGCCATCTTTTCTCGTAGATGCTAATGCTAATTCAGATTCGCTGAATTAGCAAGCTTAACCCCACATTGGTGACGCTAAAGTCCTTCTGTCGTCAGATGAACCGGCTTTTTCTGCGTCTCTCGTTCCTATTGTTGTTTTCTGTGTATGCAGCCAGTGGAGGTGACAACGTACTTTCAATGGCAGCATGTGTCGGTAAGTCGGGGTGACCCATCAGATTCAAAAAGGAGCGTGGAAAAGTGGTTTTCAGTGGAATGACACCTTTAAGTTATAATGTAGATGTGTAAATATTAAACTGAGGCGTGATATTGTAAAAACTTCTTATTTTGTTCATTTTACTCACATTTTCAAGCAAACATTTCAGATGTAAATATTCTCATCATTTTCTTTTTCTTTTCTTTTTTTTTTTTAACGTCACTTTTCCAACCCGCTTCAGGTTATATAGGGCTGCATGTGATCCCTGGAATAAAATGAATGTGACACCCTTGCTCTAAATAAAAAATACTGTACATTCTGCATTGTTTTGGAGCTTGAGGTGTTGTCATATACCTCTGGTTTTGCAGGACAAATCATTTTAAAACATTCTGACCACTGGTTCAGGGCACTTTAGAGTCGCACAAGTCACAGCGATAAGCTAATTTGGGTCACGCACGCTGAATTTGCACCCTTGTTAAACCAAAAAAAAAAACTGTATTTAAGTTGACTGAAAATCACCCCCGGAGAGCCACTGGGTCAGTACACAGGCAGCGGAACATAAGATTTTAACAAGCCTATTGCAGATACAGTATGAAAGTCATGCTCACCAGAGGATTTGTTAGGAATGCTGACTTTGTAACATCTAACATAGAGGACTTGTTGTGTGTTTGAGAGAGGAAGAAGTGTTTGGTTTAGGAGCTGTCTTAGAGGATTTCCATTTTCACATTGCACATTTGATGCCTTCTGCTTCCTCTTGGTATTCATCAGCTTTGACCTCATACATCCACTGCTTCTCCTTTCTGCTCATCTTCTACCACCTAATGTTCTTTCAGCCTTCTGTAATATGACACACACTGGTTCTGCATCAATGTTTCTCGCCATTATGTGGAAATATTTTTGAAATGATTTGCTGATTATTCTTGAATGCTGTTGACGATAAGGCTAAAAAGCATCACAAGCTTGCAAATGCACTGAAATTAAACACCCCAAAGTATCACATGAGGCTAATAAGTGTGATTTATCTTAGATGACCTCATCAGCATCATGCCAACAGAGACAATTAAAAGTAATACCAAAGGAATGACCCTAGTGCACCCCAGCGGGATTATGGAAACTACAAACTGAACTCAAATGATGCAAATTACTTTGATTTAACAAAACCCTAAGCTCTTCGTGTAAATATTTTGCAACTATCAACCTGAAGTGCAAGTTATGTCATTTTGATCCCTATTACTTATTAACAAGTGTAAAGACAACACACAGAAGTGCCTTCAGATCTGTCATTTGGTTCGTTATTGATCTTTTTTTTGTGTTCAAAAAGAGACGTCATTGTGTCAGTGTTTTTAGTGGCGTCTCCTGAAATGCAATCAAATGTGACACAGTTGGAGATCCATTTTTCAACATGTTTTGCTCTCAACAATGACTATTGAGAATGCCAAACTTCTTTTTATAGTCTGATTGGAGAAGTAGCTACACAAAGGACGTGCAGATGATCAATCTTGTGCTATTAAACATCCATCTTCTGAGAAAAGCTCAGTGTAAGGCTTTAAATGCAGCTCTCACCTTTTGTAAAGTAATGCCCCAGTTTCAGTTTGTGTAACGTAACTCTATCTTTGTGGATCAGTCTTGTTCTAATTTTGACCTCTGTACTCCTTCAGGTCGAACTGTTTTGAAGTCTTTGCCTTGGATGGAGCCAGCACCAATATTCTTCAATTTTGCACTGCAGCAGAAAGCACAGACTGGCTCCAAGCAATATCTACAAATATCAATGATCTGACACAGGAGAATGTAAGTTCATTTCTTTACATCAGTGACTTGATTGGATCATACTGCAAATCTTTATTAAAAATAGCATGTCTTGAAAAGAAATTCTGTGGTTTACTGAATTGTTTGAACATTTTAAATATGTGAAACTTCAATCCCTCAATCCTTCAAGTCAACATGATGAAAGGAGTATCTGTTAAAGCTTTTACCTCTATATGTGCCAAGCCTGTACGATAAGACCAGGGTTGCACTCATTGGATTCAGTGGATTCCACTCGGGGTACTCTGCTTAGAAACTTAATTTAATTTAAAGGGGGGGGGGATATAGAGATCTAATCAGTTATAAATATTTATGCCAGTTTTTACCTTTAGGTGCAATTACATAATTAATAGCAAATGGATGTGGTAGTATCTGTTTAATCTAATACACACATACAAACTGAATAAAATTCATGATAAACATAATATTCTGACCAGTCTTTCCCAGTTTTTTTAAAAATGACAAACATTTGCATTATCTGTAAGTTATGAAAAAAGCAAGTTTATGCATAAATTACCATTTATGATTTTAATGATATTTCTCCATTACATTCCAATGAGGTATATATTATACATTCCCTAGCCAAATTATTGGAAACATAAACGCATGTGAAATACTTAAAAATAAGACCAGATAAGTACATTTATACATCTGTAACAGCTTTGGCCAAACTGAGGAATTAACACAGAACCTTCTAGAAGTAACCATTATACCTCCAATCCACCCAAATCTAGATACACTGCATAAATAGCAGACAGGGTTCCTGCAAGGTGTTAAAAAGTCTTTAATGTTACATTTCCAAATCTGCATTTATTCCCTTCAAAAAGTATTTAAAGGGTGTTACATTTGATGCAGTAGTTCTTCAGTCATGTTAGTATAAACTGTATTGTCTTTCAGTGTACCGGTTAAATGTCTGAGCTGCAACGAAAGTAATGTTAGTCGACTCAGTTCCACCCATTCAACCCGACAACTGACAATTTGTAGGAACCAATTATCACTAAATTTACAGCCCCCAGTGAGAAATGACACAAAATGATGGGAGTTAATGTGAGTAAATAAATAAATTTTCATAAATTCAAGGAGTGAAAATGTTTTTCCAGTATGACCATGAAATAGGCATTACATTCTGTTCTAACCAGTTTTAAAAAGGTCTTAAAAAGTCTTACATTTAACTTGTACAAACTTGTAGGAACCCTGTACAGAAGTCAGTAGGCTACTAACAAACTATGCTTCAAAACCACAAAACCATGTTTTGAAATGTTAGACATTTTAATTTAGCTGGCAAACTAAATACCATGTCCTGCTCTATCAACTATGTACTGTATAAAACAAGTGGTACCAGGCACAATAAACCCTGCCCCTCGCAAATAGTTTACCTGATTTGACCTATCTCTTATTGTGAAAACACGTTTTTGATGACCTTTGACCTACATCCACCAACATTTTATGGCATTTATTCTGGACGACTTCACAAAATTTCATGGAAATTGATCCAGTAGATTTTGTGTAAAGTTGCTGATAAATACATTTTTAAAAAATTAACCAAAAAACAATACCATTGTTTTCCCTTCAGGGAGCGAGGTAATTAATGGACTAAAGAGCGAGTGGTTTTTTTAAACCAGTATTTTCATCGTGGCTGTCAACATGTTAGCTTTTCAGAGCACAAAGTGACCATATTTGTACACAGCCTGCAGAGCTGAGGGAGTGTGAGGAATCAAAGTTGTCAATTAAGCCTCATCAGTCAGCTAGTAGTAACTGTAGCTGAGTGACTCTGTAAACCGGTACACTTCATAAAGTACTGTGTAACAAAGTAGTTTTATTGCTACAGTTCACTGTCAGGAGAATGAAGTGTTTTATTAAATCAAAGCCCAACATAGCAGTCATCAAAGGCTTGTATTAATGGACCATGTTAATGGACTAATAATTTACGGGTCACATTAGATGAGTTATTAGAGGGTCAAAAGGAGTCCTGAAAAAAAAATTATTGAACCCTATTTTATTTTCTTGGAAACCTTTTTTTTTTTTTTCTAATATGAATCAAAGAACTCCAGCCCACCTAAAAACATAGGTCTCAGTCCACTTCAAGGGATACAAATGCAAGAAGTGAACTATAATCCAGGGCATTATGGGTAAACAGAACACAACCTAAACAAACGCACATGTGAAATTTGATGCAGCTCCATGTTTTGCTTTCATGTGTGAGAAATCAAAATTATCTTGCATTTAACCAATAGATGAGCACTCCTGGGTGAAATTGCCTTCAGCCATAGACTTCCAGGCAGCACAGACTGGGACGCTGTACAGCATCTGACTTAGCCAACTAGATTGTGAGCTAGAGCACGACCAATCAGCTCCCAGATTCACCAGAGCTCGGAATAGTTACTGACACAAAATAAGATAAGATAAAACACACAAAAACAAAGAAACTGCATGAATCCATGTATCGCTTATACATGAAGACTCAATCATTAGTGAGACCACGTCTTGGATCTAAGCCTTACAGAACTAATCTTGACCAGCCCAGGGTTTATACAGTTGAGTTTGATCATTTGTAACTTTGCACATGAATGAATAAATATAATTCCTGATAGGAGTCATGCAACGTGGAACACCAGAATGGTTACACATCTGACGTGATGAACAATAAACAAGTCTATGAACAGGTGACTTTCTTTTTAATAATTGTGGGCTCTGGTGAACCTGAGGAGCTGATTGGTTGTGCTCTAGCTCACAACCTAGTTGGCTGAGGTCAATGGTTAAAAAGGCTGTTTCACACTGGAGCTACATGAGGGAGGTTACTTGCTCATTGTTTGTCTTCACAGGTGAGGAGGGGAATACATTGTTACCCCCCCCCCCCCCCCCAAAAAAAAGAGGCATCAATGGATATTGTTTTTACTTCATTTTGTTTGTTTGAATGTTTAACATTTTAGCAGCAAATCTATTGTTTTAATTTCATACCGGTTTGGTTTGTAGATTAACAGTGATACGGAATAGATGTACTCAGTTTCAATTTACTTCAAACTTGGCACATGTATAGAGACAATTGATATGCTAACATCAGCTGGATCGATGCCCAAATAACATGGAAGAGGCAGGGTTTGTTTGGCCTGACACAACTTGTGCAACAGGTTTGTTTTTGGCAATGTGAAAGCAAATGCAGACCCAATCATACAGAGATTAGATTATTAGGTGCGAAAACAATTCATATTTTAGAGACAAATTCAGTGCAAGTCTATGGGTGCCAGGGTTTTTTTTGAGCTGACCCCAGTGGCCATCAGGGGTATTATAACTTTAAGGTACTTTGTTATTATCTGTGTTTTAAGGCAGAAGTGTTAAATAAATACATTTAAAGTGAAGGGTTTTAGTTAGTTAAATATGGTAAAGAATCTAATCTGACAATTATACTTTTACATATATTCTCACAGAGCAGACTAATCAGTCATAAAAATCATTTAAATATCGGTTTCTAAATTTTTCCTCTTAATAAATTGTGGTCCTTTGGAATTGATAACTCCATCTTAATAAAGACAACATTGAAATTTATAATACATATGTTTTGCCCACAGCACTTTTCCTTTTGACTTTTTGGAGCCAGCTCACACAGACTACAGCATAACCCTGCCTGACGAGCGCTCATTGAGTCACAGTGGCACCTCTTCCTCTTCTTCCCTGACAAAAAAGAGGCTCTCTCATACCTAATTAATGACTGCTAAGTAGTCATTCTGCATGTGCACTTCTCTCTCTCATTTCCTCCTATTTCACTTTGATTATCCCGCTGATGATGTGAGGCATTTTTTGGTGAGAGTGCAGACATACTGTATGCCCAAACTCGTCAATTGCACAGCTGTCTTTTTTTTTTTTTTTCTTAAATGTGTGATTAATTCATGCCTACATCACCTAATTACGGATGTAGAGTGTGATTGCTAAATGGCCAATCAAGAGGTAATTGTGTGCTGGCTCTGAGATGGCGGAACTTTTGTTTTAATGACCTACGACCTTTAAATAGACTCTAGGGCCCTAATGAGACCTTTGTGTACATGACCACATGAAGCTTGCAGCTTTAATTTCAGTTGCATTTGGGTTGTTTCATAAAAATGCAGGAAGAATTAGGAAACATATAATGATTTAAGGTGATATTGTTATTTTAGTTATGATTCATTTTGTTTTTCATTCCTAGAATGATGACACATGTTGTAATAATTTAACTGCCTACTGTGTGAGTGTGTTTTAAGCCTCAAGTCTTATAACTCGTAACACTATTAAGGGTGTAGACCTGTGTTCACCTAGAAAACAAATAGGAAAACTGGACAGGGTGTAATTTCGTCTGTTTGGACCCTCCAGATCTGTCCTTCCATTCTGTATTGTGCATCACTTTTGTATCAAGGTTCATGTCACATATTGAAGTTTGACCAGGCTTAGCACAACAAAAGTACAACAAAAACAACTTATTTACAACAAACTACATATTTAGATAATGTTATGCAAAATAAAATGAACACAAAAGTAAAACATAATGGTCAGGCTTGCAACTAATGCATTTCCATAGCAACTTGATGACCTCCAACTATACCTGTTACAATATTGTTTTTTCAATTACATGCCATTGATTCCAGTTTTATTTTTCTTTTCTGTGTAGATAAAGATCATCAACAAATACTGTTCTTCAGATGATCAGGTAAGATGACTCCGTTCCAAAGTTACCATACCAGTTCATCACAGTAGCACTGGAACAGAAAGCACAGACTGCTCGATGCCAACAGCTAGTAAAACTAGAATATTCCACCATTAGGGATATGCAGTTTAATGTAAGATCTTAAGTGATGACAGCCCTGGAGCTATGAGTAAAAACACTTGATGAATAAATGCCACATTTATATAAATCTGTGTGTCATCTGCATAGAGTTGCATCTGTTCAGTAGAGCCACTATGTCTATAACTAATGCAGTGGCAGATCTAGACGGCTACTTTTAGACGGGCCCAAGTGAAGACGGAGTGAGCAAGACCCCCCGCGGGGGGGGGGTTCATTTCCATTGACATTTACAAATAAATAACAATATGAAGGATATTGATCAACATGTCAGTTTGATGAGGCAACGAAAATCGGTCTAGAATTCTGTTTCTGAGCTTGTGATTGGGTGGGCACAGTTGTCAATCAGTGTGGGCCCCGCCCACCCAGGCCCACCCATAGATCCACCCCTGCACTAATGATGCATGAATTTTTAATAGAAATAAATTGGGATTTTTATTAAATTAATCGTGGCGGCCAAAATCAAGATTTTGATAAAAATTTGATTAATTGTGCACTGAGAGATAAGGTTAGAGTTAGCAAAGATTTTGCCCCAGATCCAGTCCAGATCACCTGGCCTACACTGCACAACTATAAGCCATTGCTGATCTGCAACTATATAAGCAGTGAGGCTTGCAGTTGCCAGTGCGGGACCATTCAGCTTTGTCACCTCTATAACACGGACACTCTGCCTGTCTCCCCTGTCGCCATAACCTGGACATTTTTCACCACCACGGACTCTGGCTGATCTACCCCCCCAGGTTTTGTTTGGTCTTGTTTCAGTTTTTTCTCTGACTTTGTCTGCTTTTGTTCTGTCTGTTATTAAATTATTATTCCCTTCAGCACTGTGCATCAGAGTCCCTCCCTTCACCTCACCCCATCATGGCACATGTAAAACGACAACTCAACTTACTAAGGAGGAGCAGTGAAAGAAGTTTATAGCAGCTATATTTAAATAATATATTTTTAAAAAGATACATGTTGAAAGCACCCAATAAATCATCACAAGATTAAATATCATGATAGTTTGCCATATCAATCTTCATTACAATATGGATCAACTTAAATCTACTCAGGAAGTAAATGTAGGAGAGGAGGCAGTTTAGCTTCTACTGTACAGCTCCACTGCTTAGAGGAAGGCTGAGAGTCATTTCAAGTCAATCTGAAGGAGATCAAAGACACGCTGTTGCATGCAGCTGAGACTGCAGCAACACAGTAGAATGATGTGGTTTGCTGCTGAACTGTTCTCGCTTTGTGTTTTATACAACCAGTTTAATCATGCAGTTAACAGCAAGGCAAACTCTGTTTTCACCAGCCCGGATATGGAGTGCCTTGTTCCCTTTATTGACAGGCTTTATATGAGAGGTGAAAATTTATGAATGAACTGTTACAAACCAAACCTAACAGAAATGTGTATGTCACGTCACATGTGAGAATCATTAATATGCTAATACCACCGTTCATAAGGTGTGAAACTATTGGTATGCTAATGAATACATTTACATATTAGCATAGATCATTAACAGCATTAGAATAAATGTAATATTCTATGAATCCCATATATGAGCTATTAAACAAATTTAGCTCAAGTCTTTCAAACATATTTCCTGGATTAAACAATTACATTTACAGCTGTTGCTTTTGAAGATATAGGAGGAGTTAAAAAGTGGAATGGGAGTTCATCCATGATCACATCTGCATCTGTCAACATGTGTTTTACTGTTAACACATCTCTAACCCATAATATGTAGTATGACTCTTAAAGATATTTCAAACTAGGTCAGCATTGATCAGTCAGTCAATTTCTGTGCTCTTAACTACACCTGTAATATGTTTCAACACTAAATTAATTATTATTAACCCCTTGATGCACAGTGGTCACTGTAGTGGACATCTATTCCACAGCTGTTCTCTTGTATATTTATGGGTTTTGTTGTTTTAGCTGCACATCAGCCAACACAGTAGTCACTTATGCATCATCACAAAGACTGCAATCCTGTTCCTTAGCTATTTTTGATAAACCTGATCTGCAGTAACATGCTTTAGTGTAAATCAATGGTTAATTATTAGACTGTAATTATTTTCTTAAACAAACTGGGTTTTTATATTTTTTTGCAAATAATTAACTTTTAACAAGTATGTTAAATGTGAGGAAAATATGAGATTATAGTGTCATTAAAAATGTTTTTATTTCCTAGTTTTCACACAGTATATCGCTTTCTGATTATTTTAAATACATATTGTTGGGGGTTTTTTTGCTTCAAAAATTAAATGCATGGTATCCAGCTGAGTGGATATTCCTCTAACTCTATGAAAAATAGGTTAATAAAAAATTCAATTGCATTGTTTTTTCATGCCAAAAGAGGAATAAAATCGCTCAAAAAAAAAAAAAAAAAAGACCAAAGTCCTCATAATTCATGCATGAAAGGGTTAATGAGACATTCTAAATGATTTACCTTTAACTTAAACTGAATATGTGTGGACAGAACAGCTGTTGTTTTAGTTCAGTTCATTTACTTTGACAGCATATCTTCTACCAGACTGATTGATGTTGAATATACAGGTTTATATTGTAAATGTATTTAACTATTTTAAAACTACAAATCTAACCATGTTTTTTTTTTTTTTTTTTTTGCAGATTGTTCACATGGGTTGGGCGTGTGAAAGCCCTGAGGCAAGCGTTGCTGGTCGACTATCAGCATTCAAGTTCCTGGCATTAAGGGGACCATATTTTTATATCTTCAGGACACCCCCGGTGAGTTTATTGAACACATTTAATGTGTATATTTTGGTGCTGAGTGAAACTTGACATAATTTCAGGGGGTAATGTGTTCTGAGTCACTTCACTCTACAATTTCTGCAAAAGAACAATCGCTGAGTTTATTGAGAAAGTCCCACAGATAGAATTCATCCATTAGTAGCCTGGATTTATAAAAGCCCATCCAGGGCCTTTTTTTTTTCTTTGAGAATATGGTGATTTCTATGCTGCTGCTTACAAATCAGAGCATTGTGTAACAGTGAAAATAAAAGACATGTGCTGTCGCCCTCAGTAAACTGCCTTGTTTTGAAATTTTTAGGCTCCTTTTACACCCATGTGCTGGTTAAAAGGCTTCCAGCTATGCACGAAGACTTTGATGGGCGCAGAGAAATATGAGCAATCCAAAATTTGCTGTATTTAATTTTATCAGCTAAGACCATGACTGACTAAATATAGTCTTTGTGTTGTCCCTTGGTTATCTAAGAAAACGTTCCCTGCTGTGACGATAGGGACAGTGAAAGATGTAGTAAATTACATTAGAACATGAAAAATACATAATAGTTTTCAATATTTACAGCTGCGGTTTGATTATGCCGGTAATCATATGCTTAGACTGTTGGGTTTGTTTTTTTTTCTTTTGTAAATGATATTCATTCAAAACAAAGTGTTTTTTTCCCACAATGATAAACTATTCGATGAGTTTCACATCATTAAAACTTTTCAGGGTTAGAAACAGCTAAAATGTGTAAATGCTCATTGGGATACCTTTCCAGTAGAGAGAAATCAGAAATATGCTGAATTAATGTTAAACACAAGTCCAGCACCAGCTCAATATTCTTCTGTCTGCCAAAAGACGTAGCCTTTTACACTCTTTCTGCAGTAGCTACATCTTAAACCCTGCTCTACTATAAAAAAAGTGGCTCTTTCATCTTTTTTACATCATTTGGCAAGTGTTCCTCACAGATTAATCACATTTACTCTCTGGACATTGGTTTTCCAGTGTCAAGGTGGAATGGTCACCTGCTTTGGCTTGTCTTTTATTGGCCTCAAACACTGTTTAACAAGCAATTATGCATCACATTTCTTGTTTATTAAATTTCAAAAAGGATATATAGCCATGTTAAGTCCAGTTCTACTTTTGTGGCAGTTCACAAATGATTTATTCTTTCTATTTAACCTTTCTTAAGTGATTTATTGCACTTTATAATAATAATATCCTCTGTGTTTTTTTCCTAATGAAAATTAGGTATTTTTGCAAAGTAGATTTACAGCTCATGTAGATCAGGGATGTCCAAACCTGATCTGAAAATCTGAAAAGGGACTGTATGCTGCATGTTTTAGATGTTCAAATAATAAGCCTATTATCAACCACTGCAGATGTGTGATGATGACCGTCTTAAAGAGGGAAACATCTAAAACATGCAAAATACTGGCCCTCAACGATTAGCATTAGAAACCTGTGATTTGGATGTTCATAAAAGCTCAGATTAAAGTTGATTGTTTTAATACCAAAAATAGAGAAAAATTAAGAAAGCCTGACTTTAAAAAAAAACAACTAAATCTATCATTAACTGAGCATAAACCAAGTGTTTCCATCCACTGTCATTTTTTTAAACTCCATGGGTTTCACTGTTGTACTGTAGAACAGGCATGGGCAAACTATTCCCATAGGGCCAGTGTGGCTGCAGCTTTTGTTCCAACCAAGTAGCAGCACACCAGACTTGATTCAATTAATCAACTAATCTCAGTCTTCAGAGAGTTGATTAGTCAAACTGTGAACTCTTTGTTGGTTGGAACAGAAACCTGCAGCTACTCCAGCCCTTTGTGGAATAATTTGCCAATGCCTGTTGTAGAAGGTAGCGTTTTAACGGTTCACTATGAACACATCTGAACATCCAAATGGGTCATATCTGATGACTATGAAAAGATGGTAAACTGTATATTACATCAATTATTTCCATGTATTAATAAAAGTGGAATCAAACAGGAATCAAACAGTTTACATCAGTAAAGTGGCTGTTTGGGTCCAAGGTTATTAGCATTAACGAAAACTAACAAAATGACCACAAATACAATTGAAAAAATATTTTTGTTAACAAAAATATATAAAAAGTATAATTAAAACGGAAAAAAAACCTGATAACTGAAACTATATTGTGTGTTTACAAAACTAACTGCATAAGCTAAACAAAAACATAAAGATATTATGGATGACGTTTCTTTCGTTTTTATCTTTGTCAATGTCAGATTGTTTTAAAATCTATGTATTTCACTGGAGTATTTTTAGCTGGAGGCATCATACAGTGCTTCATGGTCTGTCACTTCTAATTACATGTTGCTTCTCGTCCCCACTCTACCTGGAAACATGGAGACTAAAGTTTGAAGGAAAGCGGCAGATGGAATTTATGTGAACACAATGGCAAGGAAGACAAAATATAAAAGAAAGCCAAACCAAGCATTTAGGAAAAAATAATAATAATAATAAAAACTAACTTCCTCTAAAAACTAATTAAAACAAACTGTACAAGTGGTGCTAGCCACAACAAACCCCACCCCCATCGCAAACATTTCAGCTCTTAATGGATATTTTCCTCTCAAAATGTGAGATTAGAAATTTGACCTTTCAAGGTCAAATGTTGTGATGCCATTTTGAAGCCTACTTGTACTTTCCAATTGTCAACAATAGTAACTGAGTACTTATCACCACTCTTTTTGAAGTTACAGCCATTTAAAATCATGTGACCTTGATGTTTACCTTTCAATGTCAATGGTCACGACATCATTTTGAAGCTTATGCCATGTTTCCTATCTGTCAATAATAGTAACTGTTTTTTCTCCTATACTCCAGTTTAGTTTTTTAGGTATTGACCCAATGACCCCTGACCTCTTGGATCAACATTGGGTCAAAATCTATACACACGAGATGCAGAATTGAGAGAGAGAGAGAGAGAGAGAGAAGCATTTTGGTGGAAATGTGTAAAAGGAAGAGTTGAAAAGTTAGATCCCAAATCAATTTTGACCTTTATTGTGAACTTTGACCTTGAGTCTTCAAATTTGTTCTTCAAGGTTCTGATGTCGATGCACATCACTAGTGAGGGCAAAAACAAACTACAGTATATGCAAAACTGAGTATACAGGAATGAGAAGAAAATTAATGATTTCCCATATCTCTGATCATTGTGAAAACACATTTGTAGTGACTGTGACCTTGACCTTTGACCTACATTCACCAAAATACAATGCGATTTATTCTGGGCCACCTCACACCTTTCCTAATATTGCATGTAAATTGGTCCTGTAATTTGTGTAACAGACACAAACACAATGACACGCTTTCAGGGGGATGGGGTAATCAGAGAGAAAAAGTCAAAACAATATAAATCTATAATGAAAAATCTAACACTATTCTAATCTCATTTGGGTATTTATGGGTTAATATTTTCCAGCCAGTCCATGACAGGTTTTCTGTCATGTTCTCATGTGAAGGCCATGTAGTAACCTACGAGTCTTTAAGTTCTTATCTAACCCTGAGTGTTTCTTATCGTTCTCTGAGGGCCACACACCGTAACATTTTGAAGGCTGAATTGGAAGACTTTTCACCTTGTGGTGAGAGTGACAGCCAGGTCTGGACAATGCCTTCTCCTAAAGCTACAATTCATTATCTTTTCCTTGACCTTTCATCCGATCAAATCAGGGAATTGCACGCGAATGAAGAAGAAACATTGATCTGAATTCAAAGAGACACTACACCTAAAAGTGTGTTAGTCACCGGTGAGGCTTTTCCAGATGGATGTAAGCTGATTAGCATTGGTCTTTTAGGAGTTGAGTGACAGACCTAAGAGTCTCCCTATTAATTAAAATTCAGGGGAACAATGATTGACTAGTTTCTCCGCAGCCAGTATTTGATTCTTAAGTCTGCCCCTAAAATCAGAATAATATGAATGGTAAATGTAACCCTTTGGAGTATATATAACATAGATCAACTACTTGTTGAAGACTATTTCGCTGCTTTTTAATTTCTGTATCCAGCATTTTGTTTAAGCCTCAAGCACATGGTCACAAATGACTTCCTTCACTGGCCGAGTAGTACATGGCAATTCTAGCTCGACGTTGATGCTGTGTGTAAGATTAGAAATGGTCAGTCCAAGTGGCTGTTACCATGGCAAAGAAAGTCTTTAAGCACACAGTGTATCTGTGCTCGCTTTAACCCATGTGGGGGAGAGTTGTATTTTATTTTATTTTTTCTGGGGGCATTACAACAGCAAAAAAACGCAGCTATGGGATTCTCATGGATTTGTTTGCTTAGTTGTGCATGATGCTGCATTTTCTCCAGGAATGTCAGTGATCAATGTTTGCTTTTGTAAGTGTTTAAAATACGAGAGTACATTTGTAAGTGTGTTAGTAAATGATTAATTATGAGGATCTTCTGCAAACCTTAAGGCAGCCTTAATTAACCATATGGAACAAAAACTTGCCTAAATGCGCCAAGAACTGTCATTAATGTCCCCTTTGCACTCAAAATGCCACGGGCATAGAAGTGCAAGGATGTTTCTGTAGCAGAAACACGTTCTGAAGTTGGAAAACTAAAGAGAAAAAAAGTTTCTTAAAA
This sequence comes from Siphamia tubifer, assembly GCA_020466265.1. Lineage (NCBI taxonomy): Eukaryota > Metazoa > Chordata > Actinopteri > Kurtiformes > Apogonidae > Siphamia > Siphamia tubifer. The sequence goes on from CM035804.1 coordinate 25,769,335, forward strand.
AGTTAGGTTGTGCTCGTGAGCATAAAGGAACATATTTTAGCCCTAGAGCAGATAAGAGATCAAGTCAACTTTATCTGACTGTAGAGGAGTTGAGTATATTTAATTTTATTATAAAGAGGTCATAACTTTTTTTGTTGTTATTGCTGTATATGGTACATGCTTTACCGTCTTGTTTATCGTAATTATTTATGGATGTATTTGCTCTGCCATTAGTTTCTTGCACATAAAAAGTCCTTAATTTTTCTTCGCTCAAAATAAATAAATGAAAATAGGTCAGGCACTTGGCCAGGGGTGGCGATGGGGGGTGGGGGTTGCCGCAATTTATCCAGATATACAATTACCACAAATTATACAGAGCAGGCTTGGTCTGTCACGATAAATCCATATTTCAATTACAATTCCTGGTATTGTCTGTTAAAAGCTTTTATTTTCTTGGAAGTTGGAGGCTCTTCAGTGGTCCTTTTCCTCTTCAGACATCTGTTTTTTACTTATTATACTAACACATGGGTAACATTTTTGGCATTCAAGTGACAAATATGTAACCGAGAGAATTCGGTAATTTTTCAAAATAAAAGATTGATCAGACTCAGATAATGAATACAAGATAAATAATTAATTATATGGTGGGCTGGTACCAATTCATCCATGGATTGGTACCGGTCTGTGACTCGGGGGTTGGGGACCACTGCTCTAAAATTTAGAATGTCAGCCGTTGTGTGTTATTAGAGGACATAACAAAACTATAATACTCTGAGAGCTCCAAACACCTGAGAGTCCAGCTGAACAACAGACCATTGTGGCTGTTTTACCAGTCAGTTCAATTCAATTCAGTTGTATTTATAAAGCCCCAAATCACTACAAAGTTGTCTCACAGGGCTTTACAAAAACACAATCAACTACATTACAACTAGGTCCATCCATCAGACAAGGCTGGCTCTGTGGTAGGCATCAGCTTAGACAGTCTGGAGGTGGTGGTGGAGCGGAGAAGGAAAAGGCTAAAAACATTCAGACCTGTCGCTATCACTGAGCTCAATAATAAGTAGTGACACTGCACTTCATGAATTTATCATTCTTTTTTTTATTTACTTATTATTGTGACTTCTAACTCCGACTTTTAATTTTATGCTTTTATCCAGAGTGTTTTTATTTCTTGATGATTTCTATCGTGGGTTTATTGCATCTTGTTTTAATTGACCTTGGCTTTATTAATTTATTTGATTTATCTTTTTATTTATCCATGCTACTATTATTGATGAATGGTGAAATACTTTTTTGTCTTTTGTTTTGATACCTGCTTGACAGGTTTCACTGTGTATTCTGTATTGTTTTGTTCCCAAATGAAATCATTCTTTCTGCAAAACAAATCTACCCACACGTACAATTAAAGTAACCTTGAACCTTGACAATCACACCCATCCTTTACATGAGGGGTCTCAAACTCATTTTCTTCAGGGTCCACATTCAACCTGATTTAATTTTATTTTAATGACGACAACTCCAATTTTTTTTTCTCATTGTTTTAGTGCAAAAAAAATCAAATTAACTATAAAAATATCTATTTTTTAATAAATATCCAAACAAGTGAAATTTCATAAGGAAAATAAGGGCAATTTTAACAACATTCTGCATCAATGTCTCATTTGTCCATGTGTTTTTATTATGGATCAGTTCTACAAAGACACTTCACACTTAGTTACAGGATAGTTTGTAACTGTAAATATTTTCAGAATTTAATATTATTTTTTGCAGTAAAACAATGGCAAACAAATTGATGTTGTCATCATTTATAGGCAAAGAAAAAACTGAGAAGAAAATATGAAGTCATTTTATAGGTTTTATAGGTTATTATCTCATAGGCCACATTTGGCCCCAGGACTGCTAGTTTGAGACCCCTGTTCTACATGGTGAACTGATGGGGATGAAGAGTGGTTTTAGCCAAAGACTGCCCCCCCCCCCCCCCCCCCCCCCCCACACACACACACACACACACACACACACACACACACACACACCAGTTGGACAGTTATTTGTGCCTATATGGCAGTCAGACTTCTGCTTAAAGAGAACCACAGACCAGGGGTGAGGACCTAGGATGCTGCCTTCCACATACTCTGCATTTTGGAGATTACCTGCACTCATGCACACTGCACTTCTTTGTATTATGTTCATTTTAAAACTTAAATTCTTTATCTTATTCTTTAACTGTTCTGCTGAACTGACAACTGAATTTCCATTTGGGGACAATAATTGTTTCAATCAATCAATCAATCAATCAATCAATCAATCAATCAATCATCCCTTTGAAGATCATTCCTGGCACTAGTACCATTCCTTCATGGTACCTAACAAAGCAGGTCTACTCACTGTCCATGCAGAGGAGGACCTTACAGACCCTGTAGACCAGGGGTTCTCAAACTTTTTTGGCCCAGGTCCCCCTTGGAGGGGTGAAATTTTTCCATGTACCCCCTCATCCTCGTGATACTGAAAATGATAAAAAAAAAAAAAACACTTCAACAATGATTATTATGAAACAATGATAACCTTTTTTAATAGTGCTTTTGTGCAAACCAGCGAAATTTTCAGGTATTATAATATAAATGAGCACTTCAGAAACAAAAATTTTAAATAATTTTAAAATAATAAACGGAACAAAAGACACACAAAACTGTGTGTGTGTGTGTGTGTGTGACAGACAGACAGACAGACAGACAGACAGAGACTTAATGAGAGGGATGGGCTTGTCAAACTCAATATAACTATCAATGTACTTTCTCTTTTTAGGGGTAGGGCATTTGTTTTTGTCATAGTCATTTTCATTGTCATTTATTTTACCACTTCTTGAGGAACTTGGTGGACACAAAAATCGATCCATGTTCGCTGCAGGGTGGCTAAAAATAGCCTGTGACTCGCTCCGTCTCAACTTAGTCAAGCTAGAGTCAAACAGCGCTGTTACTTCCGCCCGCTTGCTACAAAATAAAACTTCTGCATTTCAAAATAAAACAGCAAAAAAATAAAAAAATAAAACAAAAATAAAACAAAACCGTGAATAATTTCACGTACCCCCTGGACATGCGCCACGTCCCCCTAGGGGTCCGCGGACCCCAGTTTGAGAACCGTGGCTGTAGACCACATTGGACCAGAGATTGTTGATTCTCTGTCCTCACTGGAACTGTTAATGTCACTGTTGTGTAATAGATGCAGAAATGACCAAAAATAGTCACTTGTCAGATTAAGGGTTAAACACAAACAACTTGTGGTTTTAGGACTGGAAGACATTCTGCAGCTGGTGGCTTGTAAAATGTCACACCTGTCCTCCGGTTTGGTTGAAATGTGGGTGTAGTTAATATCCCAGAGGTACATGAGGCTTGAATCTGCACCAGGCTGTGTGGTTTAATGAAGCAAACCCTGGAAACCAACAAATACCAATGGGCCTCCTATCAGTTTTAATTAGTGTGTGTTAGGGTGGGACCAATGCGTCGTGTTTAGCCTTTATTGTAACACTGGGAGGTGTCAAACAGTCCTCTTTTTTTTGGGGGTGGGGGCTGTACCAAAGCATAAAGGTGAAACTCCTGTGTTTTTTTGTTTTTTTTTCATACACCCTGTCTATCGGGGGTATATAGTAGATATACAAGGAATTCCATCCATCCTTCCACCCCCGCACCCCCTTCTGTTTGCCCATCCATTCATCCAACATTTTTGTCCATCTGATTTCTCAGACACTATTCACCTGAAATCTTTTTAAATTTGACATACATTCTTTATCACTAGGGGAGGTGCACTGCACAATATGATGACTGGAATTCCATTTGGTGATTTTTATTTTTTTTTCTCCAAAGTTTAGAAAATTTCCTCTTGGAAAGTTTGCCCAAATGATTTCTCAGATATTCTCATTCATCTGATTCTTTTTAAAACGTCATACACTTCTTTACATATGCCTTTCACTGTATTTTTTTTTGTATACCCTATTTTTTTTTTTTTTTTTTTTTTTTTTTTGATTGAAAGTTAAAGTAAAATTTTACAACTATACATAATTTGAAAGCTCATCATGCCTAAGGTCGATTCACACATACATCACTAATGACGATACCACAAATTTAATGATATTTAATCCACAAAGTGATTCAAATTGGCCGCATACAAATTTGACCTTAGCCTGAACTTTGACCTGTGACATCAGCGGAGGAAGACTGCTCCGCTTTCTCATGTGGAAACATGGCCGACAGCAGCGATTCTAGTGACAATTTAAGTGATTTTTCAATAGGAATAGGAGTCGGTTGAAGAGGAAAATATTCTTCATCCATATCAATTTGATCTATATGAGACAGACAATGAGAATGTTGAAGTGGAGGAAGAACAGCGAAACTATGGAGACATTGACTGGGATCGGACGGCTGCAAAACACAGAATGGTAGACCTACTGGTAGTATATAAACTTATAAACTCCCACAGATTTACTTGAGTCTTATCCCTACACATTCAGTATATACTGGATTTTCCATTATACATATATCAATTTTTTTTATTGCATCTTTTCTGAACTAAAGACTGCTGATTCAGCCCTAGTCTGCTGGAAAGATTACAGCCAATTCCATTTGAAAAATGACCGGTACTACTGAAATACTGAATATTTAATACTAATACAGTAATACTTCAATTCTTCACCCCCCATTTCAAGTTACCTCTAGTAATATGAAATTGATTTCAGATTACCCTCGAGTGTAGCATGAGCCCATGTATTTTATATATATATATATATATATATATAGCTGCATCTGTCGAACATCTTACCCTCAAAAGTGGAGCAGTACATTAGTGAGAAAGGTCATATCATTACAACAATCAATCACGTTTTATGACAATTTGTGATAAATACCAGGTTGACTAATTCACTTGCATATTTGATACATAATTGAACATGATAAAGAGACTGGTATCCGCTAACATTGCATATCAATAAAATAAAAAAAACGAGTATGTCGTAAATTAACTTAATTAAGGTTCAGATTACAGACTCCTTTGACCGAGGAGAATTAAAGTGAGCAGGAGAATACTCTGTTCTCTTGGTAGATTATGTTAATTTTTTTCATTAGCACTTATTGTTTGGGACAAAGTTCCTAAAGGTAAGTTTTTAGGTTGCTGATGTGTTACGTCTGCAGTCTTCTTCACAGCATCATCTGATATGTAAACACATCAGAGGATGCTCTGAGGAAGACTGCAGACATATAGTCTAAAGCACGTCAGCACAGTTAAACACTCACCCTTACAAACTTTCCCACAAAAAAAGAACTGCTAATCTAATCCTTTCTTCTGTGGTCTCAGAGAGTAGCCATGGGTATCAGCTGATGTTGGTTCTTTCCAAAGTAATTTGTCTTTATTTTATTAAATAACTGTTCTTCTGTTTTGTTTTCAACAAAGTACAAGGACTTTGGCTCAAAATGATCTTAACACCACTGGTAGTGGTTCCAGTTGGCTCCAAAGAGCTTTGGCTCCCTTATGTATAAATCAGACGTCCTGTTAAAAAACAAAGTCCAGTCCCATTTGGTTTATTTGGACACACTAATGAGTGTTCTGGTGGTCCATCTATGTATTTTATAGATTAGTCTCTTCATCAGACCTGCATCTCGTTTGTTGTGGTTCATGGTGGTCTTGAGGTTCAACAAATAACACTGTGAAATAATAATAATAATAATTAATATTAATTAGTTAATATTTAACAGTTTACTATTTTAGCGCATCACTAACCTTGCTCATTTGTGACCCAGGGGGTCCTCCTCTTTTATCCAAATATAGTCACCTCTAGCTCCTAACTGCAAAGATGTTGAGTGCCAAATTGCAAAACTGCAGTTCAGAAACCCAATGGGACATCGTGGTTTCTCCATCTGCTAGTCATGCTCAGCATTTTAATGGATGTATTATGTATGTGTATGTGTATGTATTCTCCATTTACCGCAATGTCAAATTTCAAAGTGATCCAGAATCCAGGATCTCTTCCGGTCATCACCAAAATGTAATCATTTGTTCCATTTGTTTGTTAACTTTTTGAGTTATCTTGAACCCCCCCCTCCCCGGATCACCAAAATCTAATTCTTTCCAGACCTACCCTGTAAATTTCATGAAGATCCACGTTAGTGTTGACTAATGTCGTTAATTATGTCAATATACTGTATGTTATCTGCAGTGGTGGACAATCCCAGCCCCATAAGGTAAAAGTCCTGCCATGTATTTGATCCAACCATTCACTGAACCAGCCCGTTAACATGAACACATCTCCTCAACCAGATAGATTGGTAATCAGTGGACTCATGAACAGGTAATCAATAAAAAGCAGGACTTTTACTTTATGGAGTTGGGATTCTCCACCAATGGTTGTGTGAGGTTTTTTCCTTTTTATTATACCTCCCATGTCTTGACAATTTGACATGTAGCACCTGTCACTCCCATGAGTTTTGTTTCCTATTTGCAGAAATAAAATAGGAATACTTGTGGAATGCACTGGTTCTACTTCAGCTGTAGAACTTGCATGTCCTTGAGTGTCAGAGTGTGGGAATAACGACAACAGATCAATTCAGTTGCATAAGAAAGACGTCAGTCTAGTAAAAGATCACACATCTATGTGTAGAACATGCATCACACTGCTGGTAAATATTTAATATTCTATTGATTACAAGCCTTATAAAAAGAGTTTTTCCATCAGATTTTCCATCTCTGCTGTACAGTACATGTTATGTGTTGTCGTTTCAAGTATGTTCGTGTGTGTTTCTTACATGGTGTTACATCTATGTATAATGCAAGTTGTTGTTATCATTATTTTCTCCCTGTTCAGTATTCTGAATAGGAAATCTACCATTCATTTGATTATTTGTGTGGATGTGCTAGTAACAGGTACAGAAAATCAGTTTTTTATGAGCTCTCTCCTCATCTCACACTTCTTGATGTTTATGTCTCAGATCAGTGCAGCTGACTGGGGACAAGCTGAAACAACTTATAACCTCTATGAGGTTCTCTTCAAGGTTCACAAGGTAAGTTAAGAATGGAGGGCTGTGATTGTGCATCTGGGCTGTTCAGAATTTGATCTGTGAAGGTTTCATCTGTGGATGGTAGTTCTTTTATCAGCTTTTTCAATCAGTGTAGTGTTTCATGCAGCCTACTAAACAGAGCGTTCAGATCTGGGGTTTTACTTTTCATCAACGAACTGGGGTGCACATGAAGACAGTGTTTTTCAATGAAATTAGAGAGATTTAATGGATTAACTTCTCATTCTATTCATAAAATATTATTTTAAAAGCAATGAAATGTAAAAACTTATCCCTCAAAGAGTAATAATGTAACAATCACGAGTGGGAATCGGAGCAGCTCACAATATGATACTATCATGATGTCTTTGCTCATAATACAGCAGTTGTTCAATATTTAATATATTGCCAGGCTCACATCTACAGTACATCACAATGTCTATGCAAATGAGGAAGAAAACTCACCCTAATATTTAAAGTGCACTTTCAGAACTTGACAAATGAGAAGAAATTAGTCATAAAAAGTATACGTGTAAGGCTTTTACACACTGGAGGTATGATGAATAATTGAACCAAAAATATGAAATACTCACCTTTCTAATCTTAAATATTCACACTGGTAGTGCTGCGAGTTTTTGACACTTACAACACTTGAATTCAGATGTATTTGTGCCACACAGTTAATCAAAAACGGTAAATGACTCAGCATCACCTTGAGCCTCATCTGCAGCATGTGACTGATCGTACATATTCTGGTTCCCTGGGTCTGCGTCTGGGTAAAAAGACATGTGATGCAAACTGTACTGATTCACTCAGTCATGTTACGTTCACATTAGAGAAACTATCCTGTCATCTTCTTTTTATCTTTCAGCTCATCTGTGAGTCTGGGAATTGGTGCTAACACAATTACGTTTCACCAAATTGTCTGATCTCAATCATGTTTGGCGTTTAGGTGCAATTTGTGAAATTGTGGCTTCATTTAATGCTTCTGTTACTTTGGCTGTGACTTCAGTGCGCACCAAGGTTATTGTTAACAAAAAGGAACAAACTGAACAATGAAATGAAATCAACAAACTAACTAAAACATTGTTAACTGAAATAAATAAAAAAAAAATACTCTAATTAAAAGAAAAATGATAACCAACGGAAACTTACAAAAATAACTAAAATGTTATAAAAATGTATAGCTAAAATTCCCTTCATTTTTGTCTTTGTCAATGTTGGATTGATATTTATGTATTTCACTCCAGCAGTTTTAAATGGAAACATTCATATTTCATGTAGAACTGGATCACATGTCCACTAAAGGGCACATATAGCTACACCATACTGTACATATGTCATCACTACATCAACCAATGAGCCAATTGCCAACCTGATCCCCAAATAAAATGTTCAGGGTAACCTATTGATCCGCACCTAATTTTTAGCTCATCCGGATGAAGTCGCGATGGGCTATTGCCATCGCGCTACGTCCATCGTCTGTCCGTCAGCGGCGTCTGTCCACAATTCACTAAAATGGTTTCTCCTCCCTCAATTTTCAACAGATTTCAATTCTGATTGATTCATTAGATAGATCTAAGCATTAGGCACAAAAGTCATCACTTTGTATCTTAACATTTTTGTCAATTCATTACAACTTTGTATATTTTTCCAGTCAGGCACTAAAATCACTTCTCTTCCATCAATTCTCAATGGATTTCAATTCTGATTTTATGATCTATTGAATGACTCCCTTTTGTTGATGGGAAGAAATCACAGCTGTGAGGGCCAGATGAGCACAGGGCCATTGGCTGTATCTTATTTTGTTTAGAATAGGATGACGAGGAAGATTAATGATATGAAAAAAAAAAACAAAACCCAACAGTAAAACTAGCACACTGGCTCTAAAAACTACTTAAAACTAGATGAATTAGAGAAAAAAAAATCTAAAATTACCAAAACTAAACCATAATGAAAACTCTAAAACTACTATAACCTTGGTGTACACATGTACAATTATTTTTGCCAAAAAAAAATATTGAGACCTGGTGAACATTCACTGCCCAGGCAAAAAAGAAAAAGTCACACATGCAGTATTTCATTGCACCACCTTTACTTTTGATTACAGGAGACATTAGCTTTTTTTAACCACATAATGTGTATGTAGTGTCATAATAAGGTTCATCACATTTTTTTCCATCCATAGTTGCATTAATTTTTTGATTATTGATGATGGAGAATCGATCCGCTGCATCAACTCATCATGTCAAATTAGAGGCTGGACTTTTGGAGGTGAATTCATGTGTGAAAATGATGTCTCATGCTCCTTGACGTATGCTGTCACAAGCCTGATTGCCCTGATCGATCCTGGCTATGTCCAATCTTTCAGACATTACAGACATGAGAAGACACTTTCTGCATCAGTTACAGTTAAATAACTTATTACAGCTGAAACATTATTAACCACTGCAGTACTTACCCATGGAAGCAACTGAACTATTTGCTTAGTTAAACGCAGTGTAAATCTCATGTAATCAAAACCAAAGCTGGTGCAGTGAAATATTGCATGTGTGACTTTTTTTTTGGGGGGGGGGCAGTGTATCGTATCATATTCGTGCATTCTACGTTAAAATGTGGATCTTGTTTCAGCTGTGGATGGCGGAGGACTGCTGGCTCCAGGCAAGGCTCTATCTGGGGCTGGAACATTCACCTGAGCAGCAGGACAATGAGTCTCTGTGCTTCAGTATTTTGGTGGGTCACGGCCAGAGTCACACCTTCAGGGTAGAGCTGGCCACTGACCTGGCCATCTGGGAGAAGTCCTTCCAAAGAGCTGTCTTCTTGGAAGTACAGCGAATAAGGGTGAGTATTTACTTATGGTGTTTCAGACGCATGGTCATTATTAGTTACCCCGCCCCCAAAGGGGAGAGGGGTATTAGGGGTGTTTTCACTATCGGACTTTTTTGGGGGACGTACGTTGACCGGGCCATGGGTTAGCCCAGTCCTCTCAGGCATTGTGTCTCCATACAGAATGACCCTGTAAGAACCTTGTGATGACATCATCATATCATATCAGTTGCTATGGTAACCTCACTAATAAAAAGCGCCAAAACAAGGCAGCAGCAGAGGAAGAAATCACAACAAGACGTGCAACTACTCTTTAGTTGTTTGTCATGATCTGATGATGTCATTTCGACAACCAATCTGCACAACCTCTGCCCAGTGACTCAACCGGGCCACTCTCCAGTACTTACCCCCCAGCAGGAACTCTATTCCGCCCTACAGAGCAAAAAGGCAGTAACTAAGTTTTTTTTTTTGGTGAAAATGAGTTATTGTGTTTTTTGCAACATTCCAATCATTCTCTGTCATGTAAGAAAATATCTCATCTCAAGAAAGATAATGGGTGCTCTACTATCTACAGCTGAGGAACTTACATTCATTTATCTACAGCTCTTGAACAAGCTACAGGGTATGGAACTACTTACAGATGTAAGTACTTCATGTAAGTGTTTGCTTTAACCAATCAAGTACATTCAAGGTTCAACAGTAACATGGAATCATAGCTGTTAAGTGTGGATATAACGTACACTTGCTGTGACGAGGCCCTGCATTTCCTGACGCTCCTCATGTGGCTGACGGAATGATGATGGATTTATTAAAGGAGTCATTCCATGGTTATTTCATTAATATTACTGTGTTCTCCATTATTATTGAATACATTATGTCTTGGTTTTATTTATTTTTTTTAAAAGTCCAGATTGCTTTGTTTCCAGCTGTTTTTTTCACGGTAGAAAAATGACTTGATATCAAACCATTTAACGGTACTTCCTCATACAAGTCCATGACACAGTGATGAGGCGTCTCTGATTGGCTCAGAATGCGTGAAGGAACACTCCCCCCTTCCCTTCTCTGATACATGAGGAAATCATTTTAAAAAACGAGGTTGTGTGACGTCAATGCACTTTTGTGATTTTGCATTAACATTATGCATTTATTCATTCTTACATTTATTAAAATGAGCAATCCTACTACTGTACATGCAACAGGTACAATATCTTCCAAAAATGTAGGTATCTTATGTGTAAAAGTGCATAAGGGCATAAAGACATAAAGGTTTATATTTTTGCTGTGCTTTGTACATTATAGTTTTATTACGTGTGCCAAGGAAAGACAGGGGTCATCTTTTCATCAGGGTTTATCTGCTAGCAAGATAATTCAAAAGATTATAGAAGGATTTTGATATTTGTGATGATATTTTCAGAAAATATTGGCACAAGGACCAAATTATTACATTTTGGTTTTGATTTGCTGTAATGAGTCTTATAAACCCAACTGGGTTTTCTGCACATTTTGGTATTGTTTGTCCTAATATTTGATTTGTTCTTGTGCAAATAAATTGATAAATAAATAAATTGGGGGGGGGGGGGGTCTGCGAGGAACAGCAGTTTTGAAAAAGTCTGAATCTGAATCATCAGTACGACAAGATTAATAGTCAGTCTTAACCTTTTCACGAATGAGACTTGAGCAATTCCACAGTAAAAAAAAAAAAGATAACATAAAAAACTAAATGAACAAAAATGAACATTAAACTAACAAAATAATACGTGACATGAACAAAGTAAGACGCTAATAGAACACAATTGAAGAAAAATTATCAAATAAAAAACAAAATGTAGAAAAAATTAACAAAAATAAGCAACGACATCAATAGAAACGAATACATTTAAAAAAAAAAAAAAAAAAGGAATAAATGACTAGTGTTGTAATTTGGTTCCAGTAGTTATAGTTTAGGCTTTTTCTTTTTCTAAATCAGTTGCTTTTCACCAAAATTATCAGTAAAATGACACCAAAAAAACTTTAACTTTTCTGAATTTTTAAACTAAACCATCCATTCAGAACTCGTCAGAGCTGATGCAACAGGGGTTAAAGGGTTAAATTACCATCACCTAAAACAAGGAAAGTAACAATAGATGCTTAATATGTGACAAAATAATGACCTAAGAATAAACAAATGGGTAAAGTGACAGTGCAAATGTGTGATGATGAATAAATAGTAACAAATAGCCCATGAGAAACTGTGAGGAAAATGAATTGATTCAACTCACACTCCAACATAGCTCACACTTAAGGATCCTTATCAGAAACATTCAACAGAAAACAGCTAAACATGCTGTAAACACATGCACCCACACACACAAATACCAAACATACAATCCACACATTCCAGAATATTTGTTCCTATTTGACAAAACAAAATCTTACAAATACTAATGTGTTAAAAACACTGGAACTGTTGAATTGGTAAAGGAAGTAGAAGGGAGAGAGGAAGAAAGCAAAAAAGGAAGAGAAGAAAAGGGGGCAAAATGGAGAAGGAAAGAGAAAAGGAAAAAGGGAAATTAGGGAAGAAGAAAAAAACTGACTTCAATGTTGTGTTCTATTTAGATAGTTGTTCTTGGGTTTGACTTTTGTATTGTGCTTTTTTTGTTTTTGTTTTTCATATAGCAGTGAGATAATGAGAACGGTGGACTAAAGAAGCTTCGGCTTCAGCCCTAAACCTTTTTGGTCAAATAATGTATTGATCGTGTGAATATGTGTCTTACCTGCCTTGTGCTTGTGCCTTGTTTTGTATTATGAGCCAAAAAAATTAATAATAAAAAAAAGAGATGAAATTTACATACAGTGATGACACTTTTTTTTTTCTCCAAACAAGCCTAATCTTTTGTGATTTTTCTGTTTCTTTTGTTAACTTAACTAAACTTAAATGTCCTACATTGTAATAAAAACATAATCAGTTTTTCCTTGTAGATTTTCTGTAACTTAAGTCATGTTCAGATTGCAGTTAAACAAACTGCAATGCTGAACTGTACCTTTTGTGGACTAGTTTTCTCAAAAATACAACATACAATATACAGTAAAGTATACAATAAACATGAAAGTATGAAATCATCAGTGGCAAAAACACAAAATACTACCAACTTGTGGACTCACCTTATACATAAACCTGTTCTGATGCTTTGAAAAGAAACACATAAAAACCCACAAACACAACACAGTCCATTAAATATTAATAAATATAAATATTTGCATTAAAATCAGTTAATACAAGAGCAAGCATCCTGATAAGCCCCTCCCACTGGCTGATGATCAGACCTGTTCATTCAGGGGAACGTCAGTCCATTCTGCTCAAGGACTTGCATCAGCTCAGCCATATTCCCAGGATGCTTTGGGGTCGGTGTCTGTTTTGAGTTCATCCCACAGCACCTCTGTTTGATTCAAGTCTGGACTCTCCAAAAGGTGGATTTTGTGTTTCTGAAACCAATCTGCAGTAGATTTACTTGGAGAGTCATTATTCTGCTCCATCATCCATCTTCTAGTGAGCTTCATCTGGCAGACTGCCACCCTCACATTATCCTCTAGCATACATTGATAAACGTGGGAATTCATTTTCTAGTCGATGATTGGAAGTAGTCCAGACCTTCAGGCAATACTTCACTGCAGGGATGATGTTCTCATGCCATTATGCACAGCCCATTTTTACACCATATGTAACCCTCCCTGCGTGTTCCTCCTGAACAATTCAGTTCATTTAACTGATCTACATAATATATATTTCCTATAGTGTTGTGGCGTCTCAAGGTGTCATTTAGTACATTTCAGGTGTGTAGTGTTGTTTTGTTTGTTTCAGAAAACATCATTTGAACTATGCTTCTTCAGCCTTTCACATGTTTAGACTCATGGAACAGATATTTTAAACCTGTTCTGAATCCTTTAGGCCAGGGGTCCCCAAACTTTTCCCTGTCAGGCCCACATAACTTTTCTGATGAGGGGCCGGGGTCAGTTTGTAACAGATAAAGTGTGATGATTGCAGGAGTGCCTAAATGTAAAAATGTATTGTTTTCCAGAAAGCCACAATCAAATAACCCTCTCTGGGTTCTTCACAGAAAAAAAAAGTTAATTGAACATAAACTTCTTGGTCTTAACAGGTTCAAGTTCAGCTTCTTTGTCAGAGCAGAATCTGTGACTTAAATGACTCATATGAGCGTCTGTCAAAGTTCTTGTGTTAAACTAGTCACTAATTAATAGTTAATGATGAAAATAGTTCAAAACTGAGGAATATTTTATTGCAAAAGTCCAACTTTAATATCAAATACAAATACACATGTATGAAAAAAATAATAATCCAAATGCTTTCTGGTGTTGTTCAGGGGGACGGACTAAATGTGGAGGCGGGCCACATGTTTGGGGACCACTTCTTTAGGCCTTTAGTTGTTACTCCAGTGTTAATTTTGACCTTAGTCCATTTTGCATTGTCTGAGCATCCAATTTATAGTAGAGAGAGTAGCCACAGTATTAAATTGTCTCCATTTTTTAACTGTGGACTAGGGAATACTGAAATATTTGGAATTACTCTGGAAACCCCTCCAGTTACAAGAAAATCAACAATTCTCGATAAAAGGCCTTTGGTAATCTTTTTAAATTATTATTATTCTTGTGAATAACAACCAAACTCAAGAAGGTTTGAGTTTTTTTTGTTTTTTTTTAATATGTCATGGTTACTCACTCGTATCAGCTTTCATGTCTCATGTTTGTTAATGTCTGACTCCAATTAGCTGTTGTGAGTCATTAGCCTGAGGGTTCACTTTTTTCACACTGTGAACATTTAATACACGGTTCTGTTGAAGAAAGACATTAAATAATATAGTTGTTTGTGTGGTGTTGGCTTACAAACATTCTATTTGTCTGTATCTGTGACTTTATATATTTATTATTTAGATATTTTCAAAGACTTCCTTTTTTTCCCACTGTTTTGTGGCTGTTTATGTGAAATCCCTCAGATAAACAATTACAATAAACACTTTTTCTGTGAATGAATTGTTGTTAAAATTGATATAGCATTCACTTTTCAATCCATACGGTCTTTGTGGACCTCAATTTGCTGCTTCAACAGTTGATCGGTTATGTGCACATAAAGAAACCATTCTGGGGTGTTTGCTACTTGAATTTTTTTGCTTTAAGAAGTTAATTGCTTTCACAGTTGATGTTAAAGCAGTGCAGTGTTTTCCATAAATGATACTGTTATTTAAATGCATTTAGCTTGAATAGAAATAAGTTTTCACCTCATTGAGCCATTAAATTGCTTCTTAAGCAAATATATTTAAAGTGTGAAGGCGATCAGCTCATGTAGAGAGTGCACTGTTCAGCATTTTTTCACTAACATCTATCTTATGTCCACAATTCATGTCTTCAGACAGTGTCTGTCACACAGATCTTCAAGCTTACGTTTTCTAATTTTTATTGTCATCATAACTGTGTTAAGGAGAGGGAAAAAAAGGTGCAAGTATAAAGCACATACTGGCTCTAATGCCTCCAAGTTAACGTTAATAATGACTGATGTTTTTATGACTAAGTATTATTCATTTAAAACTTATATTAATACCAGCGTAAACATACCAAGGAATTCAGCAAAGTTGACAGTTTGCAGTAAAATATTAAATGGCATTAATACAATCAAGTGTGGTTAAGGCAGGTGTGGACTACGTGCTTGAGGCAAGTAATATAGTGGTGGAAACATGTCTACTTTCTAATCAAATAGTAACTCATGGACACATTTCATGCTCATAAGTCTGTCATGTAAGCAGAGCATGTGTTCTACATGTTTGAGTAGGCATTTAGAAATTATTTCTACCAAAATTTAGGGAGTGTTGAGCCACATTTTGTAATAAAGGTCCAAAATGTTTTCATTTAATTTTGTAATAAACTGCCCCAACACATTTTGTAATACGTTTTGCTGCATTTCTATTTCCAAAATATATTTGTAATTTTAAATTGTCCATGTCTAATATGTCTACTGTAATTACCAGCCAAGCCATAAACCACTAGGAATGTTTCCCAAACCCCTCCTTGAGTTTTAATGCCACACCACCAAAGTCCCCTGCTGCTACGAAATGTAAAAATGTATTTCATAATGCGGCAACATTTATTACAAAATGCATTGGGGCAGTTTAATACAAAATGAAATGAAAACATTATTACATTTTGGACGTTTATTACAAAATGCACCGTTATTACAAAATGCAGCTCAACAGGGAGATAAAAATATTGAGGTGAAATGTCAAATTCCCGCTCAGTAACGCATACATATTTTTAAGCTTTAATGAAAATATTCAAAACATGGGGTTCTCAACAGACATTGATATAGAGTATGACAAAACCTTTCAGATATTATGTGCAATAATGCTGAAGTAAAATATTGAAAAATGTGTTTTATTGACACGTGAATGTGGACGCTTTACTTTAAAACAACAGGCCATATATAATCACAGTACTTTAATATATTTAATACTAATACTGTTATTCACAACTTGTGCTGGTCCATACTGATATAGGTAAATGTACAAATAGAGTATTTTCTCAGTAACAGTTAACAGATAATCTTTTTAAACATTCCCAGCTTATGAATTAACAAACTTCATCATTCAGATTTGTAAGTAATTTATAATAATAGACAGCCCTTTGCATGTCTTGCTAAGTTAATGCAGCCTAGCGGAAGGTTCAAAACTTTTCTTATACAGTGTAATAGATTGTATGTATTTTAACCCATAAACACCCAAACAGCTACTAACACTTAAAACCATTTACTGATCTAAAATGTTTAACACCTGATGATCCACTAATCTTATCAATCCATGTAAAATGCTGTTTATCATCTTTTCATGGTCATCAGATATGACCTGTTTGGATATTCAGAGGCTCTGTAGGAAAAGTAGAAACACTGTCATCTTCTACAACATTGATCCACCAGTAAAACCCAATTATTTGGATCAATAAGAGTGGATGGACACTGGGTTTATGATCAGTTAATGATAGATCTGCTGAAAAAGTCACTTTTTCTTAAATTGTTTCTGTTTTTGATAGAATAACCCTTAATTTTAATCATACTGTAGCTCTTAAGAGCACTGATATACTTAGTAAATTTAATGTAGGAGATACCTGATTGGCACTAGAAAAAATATAAAATACCGAAGATAATATTACAATAAATGGTGATAATGCACTTAAGGAAAGTTAAAAATGGAGAAAAATTAATTATTGGGACTGCCAAAATAGTAGCACTGGGTACTTATGGGTTAAAAAGAATAACACGTCTATAAAATAGAGACCTTTAAATAAAAAATGAGCCCACTGGATCAATGATTTGTGTAAATTTCCTTTTTCATATTGAGGTTTACTATAACTTGTTTGGACTCATATGTGTCTCAAACCATCTAAATAGTAATAATCCAAAACTAAGCTTCAGTCCAAACTGTTTACAATTATTAGAACTATATTAACACATTAAATGTCATAAATGTGTGTGAATTGTTGCAGTATAGCAGTTTAGAAAATGTTTTATATCAGTTGTAGTGTTTGTTAGTACTATATAAACCTAACTTTTAAATATTGTTCAGAGAAAAGTGAATATTGATGCACCTTTCTCCTACATTCAGTCTTTCCCTCTCTAGGTAATTTAATATCCAATGGTTATTGTAACAAGAAGGTACTAACACTGTTCTAAAAAATAAAAAAATAAAAAAATATATATAAACACCTGAAATGTTCAAGGTTACGAGCACAGGAATCATTCTGCTCAATAATATCTTAAAAATATTTAAATTAATAATAGCTGATTTATTTATTTGTTTGTTTTGTGCATCTTCTGCTGTTATTCTGTTATCCATCCTACAAACATTATTTTCAATACCACTCTTGACTTTAGGGAAAAATTGCATTATTAAAAATAATAGTTACGTTGTACAAAATCTAATAAATAATTCTAATAATTTCTTACAAAATACCAGAAAGAGGATGTTAAATATGTTAATTGAAGCCTTTTATGCATTTTCAATTGCACAAAACTGTAACAACTGTCCTTAAGAAGAACTGTTTCTTGTTCACTTCAGGGTTAGATTGTCTTTACTTATATTTGTTTGACATTTAACCCAGATTGGTATTAACTCAAGGACAAAGTGTGTTTAGTTGGACCTTCACAAACTGTCTTGAACTTGTTCATCTTTTTCCCAGTTTCGCAGTTTGTTCTACTATTGAGACCCATTAAATCTCAAACCAGGATAAGGATATTACTCATGCATTCATTTCACCTTGGATATATCTTGTTGTTTTTATCCTTCACTGTAGTTAGAGTCAGCCTGAATCCCTAGACATTCACAGACTAAGACAAAAAAAAAGTGGCAGTGTCTGCAAATCCATGCTTTTGTAATTAAGTTCAACTTTTTCTTTTTTAACCCCCCCAAAAAATAAATATCCATCACCAACCAAAACCATCTACAGTACCTATACCTGTCGATCGACTAATCCTATCAATACATGTAAATTATTGGTGTAAAATACAGTTATTCATCATTTTATGTTCATCAAATGTGACCCATTTGGATGTTTAGAGGCTCCGTAACCATGGAAACACCATCATCTTCTACAACATTGATTAAGACAGTGGTTGGAGACACTGAGTTTATCATAAGTTAATGATATATTTTACTTTTTCTGCAATTTTTTCATTTTGATATAATAAACCTTCACCTTTAATGTGGTCTTACTCTTGTTCTGAGCCATCCCAAAATGAATAAATTTTTAATAAAATATTATGGCTAATAGTGGGACAGGAAATGCTACCTAGGTGTCAGTCCATTTGATCTAGAAAATATGGCTCTAAATGGTCTTATATACTGCTATAAATAAAGACACTGTGGTACATTTGAGAATCCTAGTGGTTTTTCATGAACCTTAGTCTAATTCCAGGTTTTGCATGTAACCCATCATCTCCACTCATGTTACATGTAGAACTTTACTGTTTAAACACAAAAAATGTAGTGATTTTACAACAGTGGTTATTTTATGAAACACTCTACCTTGTATAATTAGATAGATTCTTAAAAAAGTGCCTGTGAGAGAATAAAAAGTAAAATAGTATATGAAATAGTATGTCCTTTTTACTGTTGCATGCAGATTTTTGGATACAAATCTTTAAAAAAAAAAAAAAAAAAAAAAAAAAGTTTTATCTTGATTATTTTGTCTCAGTCTATATTTATTTTTAAAACCGACTCGGAGTACTTCATTCGTCTACATCTGGTTTGACTTTTTTAGCGCCTCTGTCCTGTTTTAAGGGACCAGTTTTAAAGGAGCACCCATATTGTGTTAAAGAATTAAAGAAGCCTGCATCATGTCAGGTCACTCTCTTCATAAAATGGCCAGTGGTGTCTTTTGTAATTTTACCCTATTCTTACCCTTTTACCCTTCCATGTGCGGCCAACCAAAGATAAAAAACTAAAAATGGTATAAAGCCTCAGGGCTTTGGTGCTCGAGACCCTTAAGTAGGGACATTTATAAATATTACAAAGCAGAGCACCTGTCAGAAGATATTTAAGTCACTACCAGAGTCAAATTCTTTCCGGGTCACTATAGAAGCTGGATATAATTACATGATTTCCTATTACACCAGCAAACAGCCTGGTTGATTTTGGCACAGGACATTGGCGATTCAGCAAAAAAAAACAAAAAAAAAACATCCATCTGAAAGTCTTAGGCACCATGTATAATCCTTTTATGTTTGGAGGGCTCATGTGGTCACTGAGAGTTTAGAGTCATAATTCCTCCAGACTCAATTACATTCTCCAGTTAATTCAGCAGATGTTAATTCCCCAGGATTAAAAAAAAAAAAGCATACTTAACTGTGGGAGGCATGTGTGTGTGTGTGTGTTTAGTATACAGCATCAATTTACTGAAGCAAACTAGACAGGAATTTTAACTTGAGGGAAAGTGTACGTTGGTATTTATTCACCTTATGTGACTGGTTCATTTGTCTCATATTCAATCATACTGGTACCTTTTTTTCATAAAGATATTTGTTTATTCATCATCTTATGTTCTCCTTCACACCAGAGGTAAGTATAAGTACTTCATTACTGTACTGAAGTAGATTTTTTTTTCGGTATCTGTACTTTGCTTTAGTATTTTTCTGCCACATTTTTACTTTTATTCCCTACATTTTTGCATAAATATCTGTACATTATACTCATCACATTCTCAGAATATAGGCTTGTTACTTTTCCAAAGTAAGCAGATATGACAGTATTTACAATAAGATAGAAAATCACTCAGTATTTTTACATGCACTTAGAGAAATTCAAATTATTGCCTTCATCCTAATAAAATGATCAGTTCAGTTCAGCTTTATTTCGAGCACACAATAATCGTCAAAACATCATTGAAAATGGTCAACAATTTGTTTTTTCTTGTACTCGAAAAGGAGTGGGAAGAAGTGAAACTAAAAATGTCACACCCACACACACAATATACCTTTTTATGTCCTTTATATCATTACCACAAAACATCCCTAACTATTTATATACACATTATTTATAATTCACCTCATACAATCTGATAAGATCAACTAAAGTACTACTAGTAATAGTAGTAGTAGTGAAAGTACATTCACTTTCAGTACAAATCAATTAATGTAAAAATGTAAGTTTTAAAAGCAATGTATCCACCTAATTCAGACTATAATCGAAATAAACTGGAGTTATGAAAGTTGAACTAACCAAGCCAGATAATGTGGTGTGATGACATGAGGTGTTAAATGATGAGTCATAACATCGTGCTAGTAGCGTCATATCACATCATTCTGTCACACTTGTGATATCATAATCAACGTGATTCCAGCATGGTGACATCAACAGACGCACAATGAGGGAAGCACAGATTGCCAGCGGGAACCAGACTCTGCTTATTTTTGGTCAATGAAGAAAGGCCAATTGTTAGCGTGTAGCCGAGGGTTTTAAAAACAGGTCGACCCGCTAATTTTAGTGGAAAAACAGCATGACACACACTCTCATTGAAAGGATAAAAGGTCTAGCACAGGGTTGATGATCTACCGACCTGCGTGTTTTAGGTCAGGGGTGTCAAACTGCGGTCCTCAAGGGCTGGTGTGCTGCATGTTTTAGATGTTCCCCTCTTCCATTACACCTGGAGCTCATTGCATCATTATCAGTCTTCTACAGAATTGATAAGGAGCTGATTATTAACTCTTTAAGTGTCAGCGCTGATGCATTCTGAATGGATGATTTAGTTTAAATATTCAGAAAAAAATCTACCATTTTCCTTTTAGTTTTGTGGATGAAAAAGGTTTCAAAAAGCAACTTTTTTTTAATTAAAAACCAAAAATTTAAAGGCAAAATTAAAACTGCTGGGACCAAATTTTAATACTAGTTTTCTTTTTAAGTTTTTTTTTTTCGAAATTTTCCACATTATTTTCTCTTTTTGTAAATATGTATTAGTTTTTTGTTCATTTTGTTGCTGATTTTGTTTATTTTTCTACATTTTGTTTATTTTTTTAAATGTCATTATTTTTCTTTGATTTTCTGCCATTTGCGTTTTACTTTGCTCATTGTCAATTATTTTGTTAGCTTATTATTAATTTTTGTTTGTGTCGTTGCTCATTTTATTTTTATTTTTACATTTTTTACTGATTGCTAAAATCTCAGGAGTTAAAGGATTAAACTGAATCACATGGAAAAGGGAGTTTGACACCTGTGTTTTAGGTATTTCCCTCTTCCATCACACCTGGAAGTCATTACATCATTATCAGGCTTCTGCAGAACTGGATGATGAGGTGATCATTAATTAAAGCAGGTGTGCTAGAAGAGGGAAATATCTAAAACATGCCGGACACCGATGCTCAAGGACCAGTTTTTGAAACTTTTGGATACTTGTTATAAACCCTTTAAGTCCAAGACCAGAGGTGGACAGCTCTGGTTCTTGAGGACTGGGATCCTGCATGTTTTAGACGTTTCCACACCTGATTTAATTAATAATCAGCTCATCCTTTGGCTTTTTAGAAGCTTGATGATTATGTAATGACTTCCAGGTGTGATAAAAGAGGGAACTACAGTGGTCCCTCATTTATTGTAGTGGGTTATGTTCTAAAAATGACCAGCAATAAGTGAAATCCATGAAGTAGCGTTTCCATTACAGGATAGAACTGACTTTTCAGTACCTGAATGTCACAGCAGGGTGGTGGGTTTTTTTTACCTTTATGTCGTCTGCTCAGGGAATTGTTCATAAACTTGCTCGTTGCGTGTTGTCTTGTCTGAATTACGACATAAGCACCAAAGACTGAATCTCTCCAACCATGGTGTAGTATTATGGGCTGTCATCATGTGGATTAATGTACCGAATCCGTGGATCATTCGTTCATTCATTTTTCAAAATAAAATCAAAAATAAGACAATGAAAAAAAACAACTTGTTTCTACATTATTTGTTTCCAAAACCAAAATGAAGAAACAGATAGTCATGCATTTTTTTTTTCAGTTTTCCTTTTTGTGTTTAAATGAATAATAGTAAAAAAAAAAAAAAAAAAAAGGGTCACGCCTGTTTCCTGTTTTATCCAATTTTAACCTGAAGCAAATTGAGTAAACTAGAAATGAATGTTAACAACTGAAAGAAACATGAAGTGATTTTTTTCAGCAACATATATCATTAACTAAATGTAAAAAAAACAAAAAAAAGTGTCTTCCAAGCACTCTCATATTTCAAACTATATGGGTTTTATTGGTGCTGCTGCTGATGTTTTCACATTCACTGTGGTGCCTCTGCATGTCCAAATGGGTCATATGTGATGCTCCTGAAATGCTGGAAAGCTGTATTTTATCTGAATTATTCACATGTATTATATGATTAGTGGTTCAGAAGTTATTAAACATCTTAAGACGGCAGATACTTCTAGTTGCCAGCAGCTGTATGTCTTTAAGGGATAGAATGTTAAGCCATCCATTTAGGCATTGGATTATTTTCTTTTATTATAATTAGGGGTATGTATTAGCAAAAGCCTGGCAATATGATACAGTACATAACACAATATGTCATGATACTGTGAATGAAGAATTTTTTCCCTTTTTTTTTTTTAAGGTAAGTATTTCTTGGAATAAATATGCAGAAATACTAAACACAGTATTATTTGATCAGAACAGGATATAATGATATATCACAACATTTTCCTCTGTAAAAACATAAATGATGTTTTACAGACACTACAGTTTCAGGCCCTGCTCAAATATTCATATTGTAATAACTTCATAACTAAGACAACACCTGCCAACACCTGCCTCTCAGACAGTAAAAAGATGTTTAAGGACACTTCAAATAAAACCCCCAAAGAAAAACAAAAATGAATATTTGCCATATCTGAATAAATACCTAAAAAAAAATAGTTACAGTACTTTTAAAACATCGATAGATTATTGTGAAATGAAATATTTTGATATATTACAGAAACAATATTTTCTTACACCCCTTAATTATTATAATTATTGTTTTTTTTTTTCTATAAAATAACAATTCAGCTGCATAGTGTCTATATTTTCAAAAGAAGTTGATTGTACCACTCTACCTGTGTCTGCTGACACACTGTGACGCTTCCTGTCATTGTAATGAGGAGAATCGTCAAACAAAATATTTAATTCATGTGTTGACTTTGCTTCTTCAGTCAGAAAATCAGAACACATTGTGTTTTGCCCTCACACAAGGCTCTGTGGGTGCTGTGCTATCCAACCAGTGCATGCTGTAATTT
Organism: Siphamia tubifer; assembly: GCA_020466265.1. Taxonomy (NCBI): domain Eukaryota; kingdom Metazoa; phylum Chordata; class Actinopteri; order Kurtiformes; family Apogonidae; genus Siphamia; species Siphamia tubifer. The sequence goes on from CM035804.1 coordinate 25,792,953, forward strand.
CCCTAACCACTGTGCATGGCAAAAAAAAAAAAAAAAAGAAATGCTAACAAACCAACCGAGGAATAAACCCTGACTGTCTGTTTTTAGAATTCAGATTGAGATTTTGAATGCCATTTCACAAAGCTTTGTTATAATTATATTCAGTTAATTTAAGAAGAAAAATATAGGTGGGTGTGAGTGGGGTAACACAACGAATACAGACATTTATACACAGGTACACTGCATGATGCCGAATAGTCATTAACATCCCATCGTGATCATGTGCATGTGTAAAGAGGCTTTAAAGGGGTCATATTTGGCTAAACCCACCGCTAGTCTTTGGTGCATTTATTTGGTGCATTTATTTGTGTATTTATTTCATAACGTTTAACTTTGAAGCTTCCGAAGCTATCTTCATATTCATATTGTTAAGGATCAAGTAGAGTTTGATCACCTGTTTTAACCAGAGGTGGAAAGTAACTAAGTAAAAGTACTTCATTACTGTATGTAAGTCAATTTTTTTAGGTATCTGTTTTACTTGAGTATTTATTTTTCTGGCAACGTTTTACTTTTACTCCCTACATTTTTCTTTAAATGTAATATAATATAATATAATATAATATAATCTACCACCTGAACCATGGCATTTTAGCTGATATTTGACTATTTCAAAGTATATTTTTTTTGCCTCTCAGAATTGTCTCACTATAAAATATTTTATGTCATCACTGAGGCATGAAATATTTTATTTTTATTTATTTATTTACTTATTCTATATATTTTTTTTCTTATCATTTTATGTTTTTATTTTTTTATTTTAAACCTATCCTATCCTTCATCCTTAACAGTGGAATGTTAGTCTGGCTCCTTTTGGTGCTAAAGCTAATTAACTTTGCCAAGGGAGACTTGGTACCATGTATGAGGTTCAGCTTGGTTTAATGCTGACTTTATTATAGGTTTTAATTAAACCACAGTTCAATGCTGGGGTGAAAGAGAGATGGAGCGGAAAAAAAAGGCTGGGTGCAGGGGACAAAAGCTAAAAAAAACAAACAAACACACAAACCTCACAAGACAATATTAACATTTCAATCAACTATGATACTAACAACAACCAGAGTAAGAACTGGACACTTACATCTCATTTAATTTAAACCCCATTTTGGTTTTAGACTTCTTACTGCTGCCGTATGTGAAAATGAACTGTACGCTGTTGGATAAAAAGTCACATTAAACAATGGTTTCAGCCCAACAATCAAACCACTGAAGCCTCGTTAATTCATTAATTTCTCTCAAAAGTAACAACTCAAGGGGTCAGGGCCATCACCTTTAAATAAATGTGAAAGTTTGAGTATTCAGCCGATGTACCTGTGACTGTTCTGGAACTCCTTCTTTCACACTCTGTTCCCTTTTGCTCATTGTCTTGTGGAAGTTTAAAGAAATCATCCATAGACAAAAAAATGATAGAATAGACCTCTATGAGTCCAGCGCCCTTGGAAGAAATTCCCAAACATTTGAAGGTACCCCATCTGTCTGGGTCATCGTTCATCATATTTAATGACTTCCAGAGATTAATGTATTTTGCTGTGACTTGTTCAAACATATCCAAGGACAACAATCAAGTGACTGGTAAAGATGGATGAAGGTTGGATAAAACTGTATATAAAATATCTACATCCACAGTAAAGCACATGCTCTATCATCAAAACCTTAGAGGCTGTTCCCTATGGAGTACACTCCTACTCACAAGTGGTATTAAAAAGTGTAAAGTTTGCAAATGAAGCAGAGTGATCTTTTTCCCAGGAGAAATGTTCTGTGGTCAGATGAGATAAAAATAGACCTGTTCAGCCATAATGATACACATTAAGTTTAGAAGAGGGGCGTTTAACTTAGAACCAGAACAACAGCACCTCAACCGTGAAACACAAGGGTCGAACATCATGTTGGTAGAGTGAAAGGACTGGTGTACTTCATGAAACTGAAGGCAGCATGAAGGACATTCATGTGGATATGTGGAAACTTCTGTTAAAGATATGAGTCAGGAAGGTAGAAATAGGTCATTGAGCATCACAATGATTATTCGTATTAGTGATCCTAATCGGCCGATATTGCCTAAAAATAGCCTGATCGGCGATAGGAAAAGCACGGCGATCAAAAAAAACGATCCTGTAACGTAAATTACTAACGACCATTTTCAAACTTGGTATCAAGCATCTCATCTTAACTGTTTCTGTACTTTTTAAAATATAGTTAGTAAATTAATAGTAGTAGTCTGGGACCATTTTACGCTGTGTAAGGCAGACGACAGTGTACCCATGGCTAAATAGCATTAGCCTAGCACTGCCGTTCAGCACACCTGAACCGAACGCATCCACACTTCAACGGCACTTTGTCAAAGCGAACTCAGAGCTTCTATGTTTTGCTAACTGGTGAGCACTAGCATCTGTTAGCATGTAGCCTCAAGTAATTATTTTTAGCAAATGTACCAAGGTAGTGTAATTTTTAGTCGACATCTGACTCCACATGTCCAGGCGTGTGTGCCTGTGCACGAATGCACACACACACACACACACACACCTCAAAACGCCTTCTCCTGTCACCATTTCCTGATTGATCTAGTTTAACACTTTAACACATTTAACAAAATTACATAGTCAAAAGTTTATAAAGATCCAGTGGGGAAAAAAGGAAAAGAAAACCCTCAACCATAGTAAAAACAAACATATCCCAAACCATTTATTTTTAGTCTCACTGCTTTGTTTTGCTTCATTGTATGTTCAGAATTATGAATATTTAGAATAATTCATAATATTATAATTCAACAATTAATTTAACAGCAGAAGTTAAAGGGTTTTTAAAAAAAATGGAATTAATCCGATTACTTGATTGATTGATGAAAAAAGAATCAACAGAGTACTTGATTACAAAAATATTACATGGTTGCATCCCTAGCAACTACTAAATCGTTGCATGTAGGACTGCAACTGTCAAATATTTTTGTCCATCCCGATCTAGATGAAAGGTATGGACATTTAAAATTCCTTAAATGATCAGCAATCAGCAGATCAAGTTTTTGTGTGATCGGTATCGCTGATCAGGCCAAAAAATGCTGATGGGTGCATCACTAATGCTTATATTATTCACAATAAGTAGAGGAACAGAAGTGAATATTCTAATAATATTGCAGTTTTTATGTAGCTGTTCATTAAAAGAGTGGTGTTATTATTTGTTTTTATTTATTTATTTACTTGTCAGTGGTGGCAGACATTTTACTGTGGGAACTTAACTTCCCTCTTACTCCACCCTCTGGATATGGGGGGGGCGGGGTTTGTCTATATTTACTCATATCCATAAAAGTGTTGGGATCCTAGTTCACAAAGATTTACAGCACTTGGTGTGTTTCTTCTTTTCTTTTCTCTTTTCCTTCGCCTTCATCTGTCTCTATAACAGAAGACCTTTGTCTGTTCTCCAGCTGAACATTAACTGTGTCTCAACTACAAATAATCCACAAAGTCAGAATAATAACCACACTTCCCATATGTTTTAACTAGGAAATGCTCCATTGAGGAAAAAGGCCTAATTCTAGACAGAATGTGTCTATTTAACTGAATGTGTTTAGAATCCTGTTATATATGATGTAATCTTAGAACATTACATGTGTGTAGATGTATTTGATGATCCTAAACATTATATCCAAAATGAGGCTTGAGCATTTTGGAAAGTGGAAGTAGCTTTATTAAAATGTCTAAAAGACCTGTAAATGCTATGACATGAATGAAATATTAACACTGGCTTTGTAAACTTGCATAAAAACTGTCATTTTACAAAGTGTAATAGGCTAAGTGAATTATGAAATGAACTGTACATAGAAAAGAAATGTTCAATACAGTAGAAACCAAACTGAAATACATTATGCCAAGGTGTATTTAAACTATAATCTTCAGTTCTCTTCCATTTCTGTTTCCCACCCAATTAGACTAACCCCCTGTGGCTTGAGGAGTACTCAGTAGAGTCCAACATAAGCTACCCTTCAACTGACAATATGTGGACACCGTGTAAACACAGATGATTGGGTAGAGGTAGGGGGTCCAGCTGAGAGGAGGTAGTCATATATGACTTGTCCCTTTAATTGGCCAGCCTTCATTCCTTCTCTTTTGGAGCTAATATATCCCAACATGATGTTGATGGGGGGGGGGGTTTGGGTGTTAAGCTCACAGCAAAAAGATGATGATGTGTCATATTACACTTCTGGCTGTCCACATGCTTCTGACAGGAGAAACACATGCAGTGTATTTCTGTAATACCCTTGTTTGGATGGAAGGTTGGTAATGATTTTTTTGTTTTTGTTTTTATTTATTTATTTATTTTTGTTGGGGGGGGGGGTGCACAGGTTGTGGCAGACTGCTTGAAAGTCTCACATATCAGAAATCGTGTAGCCTTTTATTTTTTTTACTTTATGCGCTTGTTTCATTGTCAATTTTAAATGCGTGTTGAAAAGGCTGTTACTGATGTTCTTTTGAACAGGTGGAATCAACAAACTAATGCCCGACTGGCAAAGCGGAATATGTGCGTCATTCCAACAAGACCAGGAGGAATAATATTAAAGTTAATTATCTGTTTACATGGCAGAGGAATTATCAAATTTCGAATTCCAATTGAAAATGATAATTCCAAATTCAACTTAATTCTGAATAAAGTCAATAGTTTATTCCGATGTTAATTCTGTGTTTACATGATCATTTTAAAGAGGAATTAACATTTATTTGGAATAAAAACTCTTGTGTAAAGAAGGCAACTGAGCCTGTTTACATGACCATATAAATCCAGTAACTGGGAGTAATCTCATAATTATAATAATCACATCCAACATGTTTACACCAGGGTGTTTTGAATATTGCATTTAAGTGCATGTAAACACTCCGCTCCATTATCAAATTTCTTTTGGAGTACGTATGCATGTAGAAGTAGTAGACTAACATTAACCCTAATTTCCATTCATGTTTCATCACATAACTTCCGTTCTCTGCAATTTAAATTGTTTACATTTACATAGACCAGTGATGCATGGGCTGACCTGAAGTGAATGGTCACCTGCGCTCATTGAGTTTAATTGAAAAATAATTTTAATGATATTTGGGGTGCGGTCAGTCAGGTCATTTGTCTTTTGAGATCAACATTAAAATACCCTGGTAAATACGCTTTATTAACTGAATTTCTGTGATGGTGACGTACAATGTCGGAAGTATCCTATGGTATGGATGGAGCAAGAGAGAAAGTCAAGTTGGGACAGTGGAAGCTCCGGAAACATCCAAATAAAAAAGTAAGGTTTGGGACACATTCACTGAGGTTTTTAAAGTGTTTTCTTTTCCGTGGAAACTGGGTTTAAATGTCTCTTTGGGTGTTACAGGTTGTCGACCCCTGGTTTAGATGCTACGCGTTGATAAATTTTGAATGAAAAAATATTTTCTCAACATATTAAACTATAAACAATGACATCAGATTTTAACATACAGGTATGTGAATAAGGTCATGTGATGTTCATGAAGACCATTGACTACCCTTTAAAAATGCCGGTCGAGAAACGGATCAGGTCCTTCCTTTTCCAATATATTTATTGCGGTTAGAGTTAGAGGTAAGCTAGTTAAAAAAAGCGGTCGGTTGCGGGTCATTAAAACATCATTGACACACACATAAAAGAATGAAATAAATCAGATTAATCTGTATACAGGCAGGAAGATATGGGAGTGTTGGGGAGAAATCAAGCTGTGTCAATCTGATTTCTCATAATCAGATTACTGCTGTTTACTGATAAAATAGATCAGATGGTACTGTTTACGTGGCCACTTGAATAATTAAAAAATGATTATTCAGGTAAGAATTAGTGTACATGTAAACTAACTCAGTACCAGGTAGCTCTTAACTCAAACTCTCCTCAATGTGAGCAGTGATGAGGCAGCTTCAAAACTTCCAACAGTCGAACTCAAATGAAAAGATGCTTTTTGTAAAAGCACTATAAACCCTGCACACACTCCTGTTACAGCTATATTCCCCATCCCCACAGGTTTTAACATCTCTGACATGGCTAAAGAAAAAAATTAAAATTAAAATTAAAATTAAAAAAAAAAAAAAAAAATATATATATATATATATATATATATATATATATATATATATATATATATTTCCTGCATTTTGTGATGTTAATTTCTCACAAAAAGATCCCTTGCAATTAGAGAATACTCACTTCTCAGAGTCACAACAAAGTCTTGCAGGGGATGACAGCAGGGACCTAAGGGCTGGCTTACTACTGTTATTTTTGTTTCTTTGTTTTTTTGTTTCCAGTCAGCTGAATTTCTGACAATACTAAAGAGAGAGAGGTGGAGCACAAAACACTTTGAGTAAAACGACTGTAACGTCCCTCGCCACATTTACTGCACTATATAATTAAAGCCATCACATCCCATCTGTGTCTTCAAGTGAAAGTGGGAAGAAGAAGAAAAAAAAAAAAAAAAAGCTTAATATGCACAGAAATCAGGATCTTTACTTTTTTTTTTTTTGGTATTCTGAGTGGACAACACAATATGAAAATTAAGTCATGTAGCCACAGAAGCCTGGAGAGGGTGATTACTCCACTGAGGGTAGAGAAAACATACACCTCACTGATTTGAAAAGATTTGTGAAAAGCATTATGAGGCACTCGTTTGTTTCTGTTGGAAGCAGAAAAATGAATGTTAAAGATTTATGGCTCCAGAAATGCATTTCCTCTGTTAAGTGTCTTGACATTATCAAGAAGCTGCACAGGTTGGTGGTGTTGGCAGAAGCTAAAGCATCGGTAAAAAAGAAAAAAAAAAGTTAAATCAGATTTGCTCTCATTATCAAATCATACAAGCACTTTCCAAATACAAACCGTAAAACAATAGCAAACCCTTACACAGAAAGTAATGAATGTAGAAATAATATCCTGTTTCTGTATGTGATGATTAATGACACAATAATGTTTGTGTGTTTCATATGCACAACACTAACAACTAACACTGGACAAGGCCATAACCATCAGTCATATTCCACAGCTTATCATTGTGCTGCTATTTTTTCCTCCTATATTGCAAATAATTTAATATAATACAGCCAAATTGAAAGGAAGTGCTCAATACATCAACATTTGCATGACGGCTTCTGTGCCCAAACCAGCAGAAAATGTTGAAGGAATAAAGGACATTATTTTCTTCAATGTAAAACCAGATCATGTTGTTATTATTTTTCAGGAGAAGATACAGTATATCGTGGGTTCATATAGCCAACTGGAAACTGGTACAAACACCTAGTCCGACTGTGTCCGCGTTACACTGTCCGGTACCTCTGCATCTTAGTTTATTTATTCTACCCTATGGTTGCTAGGTAACAGCCACAGACTCCAGGAAGTAGCTACACTAAGCCAAGAAAACGCCTGGCACATACTTATCTGTTAACGCACAACATTTTCTTTTTTTTTTAAACAGAAACAAATGGTTAATCAGATGTGAGTGATCTGTCAAATACAAGCAGTAATTCTCAAAATATCGGCTTTCCTTCAAAAGTATGATCATAGTTGCAAAGAAACTCTATAACCTGACATTATTTAACTGCTCTGAACAGGATGGATAGATGGCTGGATGCAGGTATAGGATGGTATTGGTGCAACTGGTGCAGTGTTTACTTGTTAGTGCTGAGTTGTATTACACAGTTATGATTAAAAAGCCGCATACTGCCACTGTCATAGCACCATCTCTCCATTCTGAGTTGACTGATATGTTACTGGGTGTTTTTATTAAACCAGTCGGACATTTCCAATTCCTTATAGTGTAGATTAGATAACCCAGTATACTGGGTTATCTAATCTACAGTATGAAATGTGTGAAATGTCTGACAATTGTGATATATCACAATTGAGAGGACACCTGGTCCACATGCTTATTAACCCTTAAAGAGCCAAACAGCTTGTGACAACCAAAATCACCTACAGTATATGTATGTTCAATAATCTGATTAATAATCTATTAATCTTATCAATGAATGTAAATAACTGAAGTAAAATACAGTTATTCATCTTTTCATGGGCATCAGATACGACCCATTTGGACGTTCAGAGCTTCCATAGTGAGCATGGGAACACTGTTATGTTCTAGAAGTGATTCACCAGTAAAACCCTTGGAGTTTTGGATCAATGACACACTTGATTTTATGTTCAGGTTATGATATATTTTTGATGGAAAAAGTCATTTTGCTTCAATTTTGTTTGTATTTTAATAACCCTCAACTTTAACCTGAGATTGTATGAACGTCTACATGATCAGTGACTTAAATCTTGGAAAATACCAGATTTTCATTGAAAAGTGCTAAATACATATCATAATATTTAATACATAGTGATGTGTTACTTACAAAAGGTTAAGTAATTTGGGAACAGGCACAAAGGTAGCACTGGCTTTTTATGAGTTAAAATAATATTTAATGGGGACATCCATATGGTCATCTGTGGGCGAAACAATTTCATTATTATAATTTGAATGA